>JAVLUX010000017.1:24305000-24745000 GCA_032164185.1 Moxostoma hubbsi
AACGTACGGTCATCAATTTATGAGTTGAAGTTCAAGCGAAACTGGATTATGCAGCAAGACAATGATCCAAAGCATAGGAGTAAGTCCACCTCTGAATGGCTCAAAAGAAGCAAAAATAAAGTTTTGGAGTGGCCTAGTCAAAGTGCTGACTTGAATCCGACTGAAATGCTGTGGCAGGACCTTAAACGGGCAGTTCATGCTCAAACCCTCCAATGTGGCTGAACTAAAGCAGTTCTGCAAAGAAGAGTGGGCCAGAAATTCCACCACAGCGTTGTGAAAGACCGATCTCCAGTTATCTGAAGTATTTGGTTGCAGTAGTTGCTGCTAAAGGTGGCACAACCAGCTATTAAGTTTAAAGGGTATTTCATTTTTCACATGGGTTTTATAGGTGTTGGATAATTTTTTTGCTTCAATAAATAACATTATCATTAAAAAACTGTATTTTGTGTTTACTCAGATTGCCTTTGTTATATTTGAGAATTTGTTGGAATTTTTAAAACAATTTAGTATGAGATATACACAAAAACAGAAGAAATCAGGATGGGGGCAAATACTTTTCCATAGAACTGTATTTCCCTTTCCTGTATGCAGATCTGTATGTCTGGTGTGTTTGTGCCTTTCTCATTTGTGTGAGCAAGGGTCTGAGTGTGGGTGAAGGAATGAGTGTGTATTCATCCCTAAAGTCTGCTGTAAAAGTCCCTGCGCTGCAGTGTATGCCTGTTTGACGTCAGCAGATGGAGAAACAAACAGGGAGTTCGGCCTTGCCCTGCCACACAGCACTCACTCCCATTGTAGTCTGGACCCGGCGAGAGGTTGGGAAGGAGACAGGAAACCTGAGTCACAGCTACAGGAGACACACACATGCTGTGGAGCTATGCACAGTATCAGATCAGATGACAGTCACATTTGTGTGAAAAAGACACAATACTATGTGTTTCAAAGTACAACACCGAAAGTCTGGCAAACAATGCAGGTTGAAACATCTCTCTAACACTGAATGCTGATAGAGATTCTGCTTGTCATGTCAGTAGATACAATAAGGAACAAAGGAAATAAGAGATTTATGTGAAGGGAGTTTGCTATGCTTATCATATTGCTTTGAACATGCAGCAAACTTACGTAAAACACTGTAAAAAGTGTTTTGATGGGTAGCACCTACAGTAAAAATGTGCTCCATGTAGTGATATCTAAATTAACTGATGCTATTCAAATCTAAAATAGTTTAATAAGCATTTGGTTACACAAAGAAAAGTAATTTTAAGCATTAGATAAGATAGAAATGGCTCCACTTTTTACTAAATTAAAAAAGAAAGAAACTGGACTCCAAATAAACTTGTCAACGTTTAACTTTGTTAACTTCATTGCTAATAAAATACAATTGAATCACAAGTTGGCCATTAAATCTATACTGCATTTCCAAAGAACACATTGGGGTGTGGAAAAAAACATGTGTTGGAAAGCAAAGGCATGTTAAAACCTGTTCAATACACAAAGAAGACTTGCTAACACATTTACCCAGAGCATGTAAGAGACTTCTAGAGTAATTTCTAGCGAAACCTCTACACTTTAAATGCTTTGGAAAATGCAACTAAACTGACCCTGTTAAAAGTCAATGTGTTAGAAGGTATGAAACCATTTCAGAAACTCAGAATTTCAAATGTCAAATGTAATGTACAGTTCAGATTCTAACTCAAACAGAGGCAAATTAGACTCATTCAGGATTAATTAGCTGCTCATGTGAAATGCTAGAAAATAGTGGCCTGAATTCGTAATGCAAGCTTACTGGTACATGGACTCTCAATAGCACCATTCAAAAAAAAGAAGCCAGAACGAGTTGATAGATGACCAAAAACTAAGGTTAAAATCTTCTGCAGATTTCTATAGCAAATACTTTTAACAAAAGAGTCTTACAGTGCATTTAATCAACACATTTTATCAGTATGGATTTGTGCATTTTAACCTTGGTTATATGCATTCCTAGGGAATCAAACCCATGACCTTGCACCATGCTCTACAAGTTGAGCTACAGGAACACTTCAGTGTGCAAGCATCCTCAACAGAGTTTCTACAACTTTCAAAGGACCTCTTAAAGCACACATATGTTTGAAAATGGAGGTGTGTGATAATGAGATGTCCTGGTGAAGGGTCTTCTCACCTTGTTGGAGGCCATGTCGCTGACGGAGCGGTACGTCTGGATGGTTTCCAGCTGATCCAAACACCAGTCCAGCTCCTCCATGGTTTCCACGGCCAGCTTCTGGTAGGACTCGTCTGGACAGAGACACACAGAAACGGGGGCACCGTGAAAATCCTGCTGTATGGCCACTGGAGCACAGCCCGCCAGACGATCCTTCATCATGGGCGCGCACACACACACACGCATATGCACACACACTCCCAGACTGTATGAAGAGAGTGAGAGCGACTTCAGCTGAGCACTAGCTGTGAGAGTACACCCCCCACCCCCCCGCTCGCAACCTCTCATTCGTCCGGTGCTTGTGGTTAGTTCATACTGCCTATTTGGCTCGGTGCCCATTCCTCTGACCCCCTCCTTCCTCTCTTGGTGTCGCTCTTGCACTGACTGCAACTCTCACTCATGTCTGAGAGTTGGCTGTAGTGGGGTGATACAGCGTCTTGGCTCTGTGCTTTTTCCTGCCCTTCTCTGTTTCTATCCGAGACCCTGTTTGGCATCACTCTTTCTCTCATCCCCTCCCCCTCTTAATCATCTATGGCTTGTGTAAGCTCTGGTGTCAATAGAGAGGGAGACAAAGAGGGTTACTTTGCACACACTTACACATAAACACACGCACACATGACTTCCTCGTTTTGAAAGTGCAAACTCCTAGGCAGGATATGAATGTGACACTGTAAAAAAAGTTTCATCATTATGTTGTAACAACATCTTTGTTTCCATCCATTTAATTTGCTGCAGTAATTCCTGTCATTTCTACTCCTATTGATGAGTTTCAAAGTTTCAACTTGATTTTCTTCATCAGTTATTAAATACAAAGTCACTGGAAAACTATAAATGGATGTACATTTGGTACAACTTCTATTTGACTAGAGCTGTCAATCGATTAAAATTTGAAATCAAATAAATTATATGAGATGCTTATGAATTAATCAAATGAATTACAATGAGAAAATCACATTATACTCTATATACTAAATATGATAATTCAGATAATAATATATTACACTATTGTGGCAGACAAAGCAAAGCTCTGATTAGACAATACACTAAGTGGCTTTAGAAGGCAATTTATTGTTTATTTTCATCTCACTGAACATAAACCTGACCTGTGGCCTACAGGCCACAGCAATCCATTTTGCAATTGAATTTGTCAGTCTGTCTGAGGTAAAATTATTATAGGGTTTTTTGTTTTTTCAGGATGAGACTTTTGTACCATCTCACTTTGGTTGTGTCAAATTATAACCATAGCAAGTTTAGAATGCAGGGTAAAGTTAAACATAGTTTGAAACTTGCATTTCAAGACCACTGCATTTGCTCCATTCAGCTGTGTTTGAACGATGGAACACGTCCTCCTCTTGTGCTGTCTGCTGTCAGTAAGTATGGCTTGTTGCCTGTCGGCTGCACTTTGCCTTTTCAGTTGGAGTTGCATTTACTGACCACTGCTGATTGGGGCTTGCAAAAATATGAAGGTGGTACTTTAAGCTTAAATTGCTCCGATGGTAGGAATATTCCTTATTATTGTCCGAGGCATGATTCATTGCATAATTTGTATTTAAAAAAAGCAAAAATCTGGATTACAGTGAGGCCCTTACAATGGAAGTGAATGGTGGCCAATTTTTGAATGTTAAAATACTCACTGTATGCATGCATACATGATTTTAGTGTGATTAAATCACTTACCAATCTTTCTGTGTAAAGTTATAGCCAATTTTACTACTAAGTTGCCATGATGATGTACTGTAACCCTAAAACCCTAAAATGACTTGTCTGTAAAAATTACAATTTAAACAACTTAACAGCTAAAATAATACTATATGTATTAGTATATGTAATATAATGTAATATAAAATTAATGTAATTTTAGATGTAGTATCAAATTATATAATGTAATATAAAATTATAAGCTTCACATTTCTGCCTTTAAACCCTCCAAAAATTGGCCAAATTCCACATTGTAAGTGCCTCACTGTGACCTCCACAATTTTGATGAGTCAAAATTAATTTATGTGGTAATCAACATAATGATACAAATGCTGTTGATTGAGCTCAACTTGTATGTAATCCATAATATTTCTTAAAAAATGAAGGATAGCTAGCAAAAAAGAAAAAAGTCCATCCACAAGCACGCACGCACGCACGCACAAATTATCAGCCATCCCAAGTTTTACATCTCATGCCTTATTCTGCTTGAATTAATGTCATAATGTACATAAACAGCCTGCATCATTCCATGTGCACCACAGAAATGCATGAAGCATAGGCGTGAGCTGTGTGTGGGTCTGGTAAAAGTGTATATGTGTTTACAGTGGAGGGGAGTTTGGTGAATTGGTGCTCTGTGGCTTTGGGACACAGACAAGCCCTTGTGCAGCTCTGACTTTGCTGTGATGGGTCTCCTAGTTGCAGAACAACACAGCAGAAGAACTTTAGCAGGCTCATGTCAAATGACGTCACTTCTCTCTAATCTCCACACGTGCAAAACCACACACGCATATTTGCTCTCTGAACTAGGGGCAGAAGAAAGCTCTTTACTGAGGGCAATTTATTTTTTTATTTTTTTTTGTTTTTTTGAGTGTGTGGAGGGGTATCTAAAGACTATAATGCTAAGACACTATGTCAAAAGCTGGATAGTGGAGTTTGAAAGAGGCTTAAATAATCACAAAAACAAAATGCATTATTTGTGTATACCTAAGAGCAGCTAAGTAACAATTTGACATTTTTGTTACTGTGGTGCTTGCCTGTGCAAAACTTGCCAACATGATGCTAGGGTGTTTGAGTGGTTGCCAGCCATTGCTATGTGGTTGCTAATGTGTTCTGAGTGGTTTTTGGGTGTTGCTAGGTGGTTGCTCTCTGGCTCAAGCAAAAAAAAAAAAAGCCCACCTCCAAGTTTATATAATATTTTGGTCCCTATATTGTATAAGGCTTGGGTCTCTCCTTCAATGCAATTTTCTCACTTCTTCTGTTGTCATTCCAGCAAATTGTCCTATTGCTTAAAAAGTAAGAGCACACTTCTTCTCAGCAAGTTGAATGATTTGAAATATACTACATTCTGATGAATGACAAGCGCCATACCCAATCAGACACTTTCACCTCAATTCACAGATGATCAACTTGTCTACGGCATAACACATTGTGTCCACAATGTCACAGACACATTTTCTGGTCCCATGGAAACCAGAAACTAATAGCGTTAATATAAAAAAATGGTAAGGGAGTTTGGAAGGTAGCATTTTTCGCTCTAAAATAAAAACATTCTCCACTGAAGGTTAGGTTTTAGGGTTGGGGTTTGGGTTAGGGTAAAGGGTTAAAAATATGCATTCCTCTTGAGTGTATTATAACATTTAAATGTTACATATCTGTCCCTAATAATACAACTTGTTTTTTGGCACCACTCTGTGGATAGTTCACCAACACTTCCAGCTTTGGCCAGTGGAGAGAAGTGGTTTGAATTTCAGTGAACACAGACTGATTTCATCTGAAGAACTTTTAAACAACTGTCACTGAATTCAAAGTGCGATCAGTCTGGAACAGTAATGTGTTACTTTTCAAATCTTTGTTTGCATCCATTTAACATCACAATATTTTCTGCCATTTCTACTCACTTTTACAAAATGTAAAAAAAATAAATAAATTCTTGATCAGTATGTTAATTCAAAAAGGTTGAAAAATGCAAGTTGTAACTTTGACTTTATCTAAAACGTTAAGGTAACAACTAAATTTAAGTATAATTTGTATTTTATTTAATTAAAATCTCTTTTCCCTCCCTTTTTTCCTCTTATTTATATCCATGCAATTATGCACAAAAATGAGCACACAAAAAATGTGACATGCGTACAAGTTTTTGCTCTGATATCCATCTTCATGATTAAAGGCAAGACATGTTTGAAAGGGCCGATGAGGTGTCTAACCACATGTGCGTAAGAAGGGTTTTTTCCTGTTCCCTATTTCGAGAAACACACACACAGACACACATGCGCCAGTGGCACTGGCAGATCTGGAAAAAGGAGGCAACAGTCCAGGAAAGATGCTGACATGTGGCCATGTTGCTGTTGCCCACATATCATGAGATCATCCAATAACAGACAAAAAAGATAGATCTCATCTAACAAGCTGCCATTACACATTCAGAGACACATTTTATTTAAAAAAAAAAAACTATTATCTGTGTTATAATTGTGCACTGTTCATTTACATTTACCTCCCCCAATTTTTAATTTTTTTTGCTATTACATTGTATTTAACTGTATTCAAATAACAACAGGAGCCTATTTTGTTCTTTTTATAAAGGCACACTATATAATTTATTGTTTATATTTCATTGGCCGACACATCAATGGTGTTGGACTTTACCAACTCCTATCAGATCTTTTGACTCCTATCGTCTGATAATAGTGAGGCCACCAAGATAATGTGAGTAGTGCACAGCAATCCAGCAATCCAGCTTATGTAGAATTTTATGAGCCTGATTTCAGGAAAATTTGGTGGCGACATTTCTGCAAAACTTTATACCCGATTCGTTACACCTCCACAACAGTTCTGGGGTGAAATATCTACTGTGCTAGTGCTAAAAGCCAATAAAATTTGATCGAGTTTATATTCAACTTAAATATTTCTTTTGGTGTAAATCTTTTTTAATGGGGGGCTTACTTCCCACACTTTAATATCATTCTGATATTTCATATCACAGCTAACACATCCTTGTTTGTGTGTGAACTTTATTTGAAGACAAGCATAGATATGGTGTTATAAGAAAAGGCATCAGCATACCAAGTATTAGTTTTTTTTTTTTGTTTTTTTTTGTGGTCACAGTGTATAAATGTGTGAATGCAAGTCATTTAAGGTTATTTTAGATCACAGGAGGACTTATAGTTATTTGAGAGTGTTAATGTCATGGCAAAGTATCGAATATGCTGTGTGTGGTAAAAGTTGCGTCTCTGTTCTTCCTGATAAGTAGCAGAATCACTGTGTGCATGCGTGTGAACATTTATATGTGAATGTTTTTATGTGTTGTGTAATTTTTCTTTCTCTCTCTCTCTCATATTTTATCTATGCCTCTATTGAATTCATGTGAAGTGTCCCAACACTTAGCCAAGTAGTGTAATGATAAACTACAGCATTTCCAATAAAGAGGAAGTATGAATTCTGACGTCAGCTCAAATCTCAATGGACCCACTAAGAAAACACCTTTCCCTGGTTATAATTGTAAGGAGCGAGTGAGAGAGAGAGAGAGAGAGAGAGAGAGAAGAAAGAGACAAGGAAATTCTGGAAGAGCTTGTTTATGAATAGCCAAAGGACATTGTGAAACAGCATAACAGATGGATTTCTCGCTGTATGCAGAGAACAATTGATGGCTCGCTTGAATTCAAGGGAAATATGGATGTATCAATAAAATAGAATTTCAGATAAAAAACAATTGCATGCACTTGTCTCAGCAGGCCGTTGCTAAATTATGTGAAGAGTTGTTTAGTGTAAACACATGCAACACTTTAAACCAGTTGGAGACTTATTACTAGTAGATTAGTAAGATTTATTACTCTTAAAAATTTCTGTTGTACTAAATACCACCACAGGTATAGCTTGTTTTATCAGATTGAATATGATCACATGGGAAGTTGGCATGTTGTTTCTGACAGTTCCAGTACTCTAGAATCGGCCATGATATGCGAGTCACTGACAGACGGCATCTTCCATCAGACCTTTTTGCATCGGCGCAAGCCTCTGTAATCGTTAACGAAAACTAAAATAAAAACTGAAATGATTGTTAAAAACTGAAACTAAACTAAAATACTTGTTCACTACTCCAAAACTAACTAAAGTAACACAAACATAACTTGAATTAATTAAAACAATTTTAAAGACAGGGTGAATATGGGAAAAATGGGATTCTTTGGGAAATTTGACTTTTCACTGTTAATTATGATCCAAATGCCACATAAACCGACATTACACCTTTAAAGAAAGCTCAGGATATCCCCCACCTTAGTCAAAAGCAAAAAATAAATAGAAAAAATAGACAATACTGGGAAGAAGATCGTTTGGAGACACTCTTTCGACCAAATACCAGTTTTTTTCAGGCAGTGCTTTTCCCACCAGTGGACATGAAATGAGCTCTGCCACACATCCTGATGAAAATCATCAATTTAAAACCTCAAAAATGTAATTGTTTACTTCTCAAACATTAGTTTACCCTATTATCTTTACCATATTTGATAAAATTTGAAACATTTACAATCTACCTTAATTTAACATGAAAATGCTACTAGAGAGAGGTAAAAGAAGACTGTCCTGAAAAATTTAATGACATTAGAGATTTTAAATGATACTAGTAAATGTTTTTGCTTAAACATGGTTAACCTTCCACTGTAGAAGGACCTGAAGCAAGTTGCGTGAACAACGTGGGAGAACCGGGTTTGAACCCAGATTGCAGGAAGCATTCGCAAAATCAGTGATGAGCATGAATCGGAGGTTGTATTTTCACTATAACGTTAAGTTTTACTCCACTGATGGTTAGGTTAAGGGTTCAGTTTCTAAAACATGCATCCCTCTTCTTCAGCCTGTACTGCTGAAATCAACTCTTGACAACCCATTCGTGGAAATTACAACCAAAAAACGGAGCTCACACATACCAATATGATCAACAACACTTACTGCTTTGGCCACTGGGGGCAGTGATTCGAATTTTGGAAAGCACACACCGATTGTCCCTAAAGAAATGTCAAACCACTGTTTCTGATTTCACTGTGAGATCAGACTGTGAGATTACAGGACTGGAACTAACTGTTGTATAATGAAAAAATAACTTTTTAATCTCCAAAAACCATATGCAAAGAAACAGAAATCCTCCAGGGATTTTTCAGTTCTCAGAGAAACTTACTTTTAGTTCCTGCAAGAATTATAAAGCTCTCTTAATGACTGTCAATGTTTCCTTCAGGCTTTAAGGCACTTGAAATACATCTTGAAGTTTCCTGAGTACATACAGTAAATAGGATGTTTGAGGCTTCTTTAAAGGGTGCCTGGAGGACCTCAAGTTCATGGTATGTGACGAACCCTAAATGGTGCCTCGAGTATCTTTTAATATTTACATGTAAGAAGTGGTAGAAAACATTGAAGAACCTTTTTTTTTAAAGAGTGAATGTGAAACAGTTCTACAACTGATAATTTCTACAATTAAATATGATGCAACAACCTCCCTGAACAGTTGTTACGTACTTCCAGATTTTAGATGAAACAGTTGAGTATCATAAAACTATGTGGCACATTGTTTTGTTATGGTTTTCGTCTCAACATAACCATTTCTGAGAAGCAACAAACTGATTCAATGAAATGTTCTGGGCCGTTAGTAGGCAGAAGCCAAATGTTTAGGATTTGAGTATTCAACAACAGACACATCGAATAAACTAACAGTGCTAAGCCAGCAGTCTTAAGACCACATGAATGGGAGTCCTTTGCAGAACTCTCCCGCTTGTTGAACTGTGAGCAAGTTAGACCACATAAAACGCAAGACATTGAAGCTGTATTTTCAAAGGAGAAAATGTCCTGGATGGCCTTTTAGCAGTGAGCTGGTGAGTGCCAAGTTTCTTTCACACAAAATGAGGTAAAGAGTATGCTATCAAGATGATTCACTATTTTAATATTTTACAGTTTCAGTTTTGCAATATTTCATTATTAAAACATTAACATTTTTTGCAATTAAAGTCTTTGAGAGAGACAGGGGCCAGGCAAAATCTCCTCCAAATGAAACACCTGTCTGATGAATAATAGCCGCCTTGGTCCTCTTTTCTCCACCAGTCTATAGAACTATTCCAGAAATTATTCCACACTCATTTATGAGGGTAGGCTTCATAATCAAGAAATGAAACTGGATTAAAAACTACCAAGAATGAAATTATAGGATATGGAATGGCACGCAAGCATAAATCTCCCTCCAAATTGTTATCTAAACCCTTCCCGCTGTCCCATTCCAACCCCATTACCATCTGAATCCTCCGCTGCACACATTTGGTCTCTCCAGGCAAGCAAACTCATATTTACCCAAGTAAGGCAGCATAGTTAGACTTCAAATCAGAAAGAGACAGACAAATGTTACAGTTGAGAATACAGCTAGACCAGGACTAAACCAGGACTATGATCAACACCAGCTTGGAGTTTTAACAACATCTTTTGACTTCTCTGCAATCCAGACAGTCGCCTTCTGAAAATTCCAAAATTCATGCAGTGAAATTCAAAAATTGATGAGCAGCATTACACGGGTCAATATTCAGTTCAGTGAGGGGATGTGGGGTAAGTGACCACACAACAAACAAACATGCATTCAAAGGGTGCTGGACGGCTAAAGTGAACATACACACACAGGGAAGGCTTTGTGCTTTCACCTGGCATGAACCCTGCCACCAAAGAGCAGAGTATTGACAGACCTCAATAGAGCTGTTGTCAGTACCTCCTCTCTGACCCATTCCAATGGCTAGGAAGCCAGCATAACCCAATTAGCTGTAACTTTTGTCAGGTTTGGTTTTTCTTTCATTCTTTCACTCCTGCCATTGCTGGCACAGCTAGTAGAGATTCCAGAGGGAATCTGGGGTCAGCAGCATATGATGAACATATGATGTACAATGCGTTTTTTTCGATTCATTTTGAGACAACGCAGCAGAAATGTCTAATATGTGGATGTCTAAAAGATACCAGCTGGATATTTAATGATTTGGGATTATAGCTAGATAACATTATTATCTCTATGTAACATAAACATATCGAAGGTCTCAATAGGCCTATATATATATAATTTAAAAGCTAACATGTGCTACAAATACAAAAGTCTAATTCTGATTCTTTAAGCTATGTTCAATAAGCAAATCCAAGAGTAGGAGTGGAATAAAAGGTGTAAGAGGGGAGTTGGGTGGAAATTATTAATTACCTGTTTAATTTAATACAGTAAATTAATCAGTGGTAAAGTAGACCTGAAGCCGTCATGGCCACCACCACACTGTTCCACCACTCTTGTTTTTCTTTCCCTTCTCTTGTCAGGGAAACAGGACAGACGGGATGTGTTATGTGCACAGGAGAGGAAGATGTGAGAAAAAATTTATGACCAAGTCTCTCCAATCACCCATTTGAAATACATCAACATATCTATATCATCCTTGCTCACTCACCTGTGATTTCCCATGATGCCACAATGTCAATCAGTCATGCTACTGCAAAATAAATCTAGAATTTAGCTTAAACTACATAGAAAAAGCAATATCGGCCAATCCGGAACACTGCCATAGTACAAATCATAGCAGATATTTAGAACAACAGCATTCTTGCTTATGCTTATGCTTAATTACATCACAAAGCTGGCAGAAAACAACTTGTGATTATTAATTTCCAGCTATGAAAGCTTGATTAGTCAGTGTAGGATTGTGTGTTGCTTAATGTGAAACATTTCAAATGCACGTTTCTCAAACCTGTAAAACATGCCAGAGTCAGAATGAATCTACAAAAGCTGCTCTTACAAAATTGTAACTAAAAAACCTGTTAGTTCACCAGCAATGGCATGAACCACTTCCAGAAAATTGACTTGCACGTGTTTGTATTTGTGATTTACTTCCTCATTCTAAGATTCTGAGAAGGAAATGACACTAAAGACACTAATGTCATTTTTGTCTCAATTCTATTAAATATGTGAAGGCTGTTTTCTCCAGCTGTCCACAGATGATTTAAATCTGATTAAAAAATCCAAAGAAAAGCATCTATTGCTCTTAACTCCTGATCCCTCTCGTGCTCTCTCTCTTGGAGCGTATTTGAAGACATGCAGGCCATTTGGCAGGGTTGCTCATTGGGGAAGGGCAGTTTGTCTGCTTTATGGCTGTGCTGACGTCAATGGCATAACTCAAATAGTTAGCAGGGTGCATGCTCCAAGCTTTCAAAAGCTGCACCACAGCAGAGCCAATGCTAAAACCTGAGACAGACTTCCCTCAGAAAACAGTCTCAGCTAACATCTGTTCTTCTCATTGAACACCACTCATCATAATATTTATGTATTTATTTATATTTTAAATCATGTTATAGTTGGGATAAAGGTTGTTGTTTAATCTTATGTTGAGTGGCAATGCATTGATTATTTTAGATGCTGTGATGCCATTATTAATATAATTTCTGTTCACCACAAAATAAATAAATAAAATTTATTGGATAACTGAAAAAAAATAAATAAAATTTAATAGTTTTTATACACAGTATATATATATATATATATTTTTTTTACAAACTAATATGTTTACATTGTATCAGTTAATGTAGTAAGATAAAATACTAAAACAAAATTGTGATGAGGAGGAGGGCAGGGCAGGGTCAGGCCGTGTCTACTGCACTTATCCATCTCCTCGACTGTTTAGCCCGATTGGGTGCCGGGCTGTGACCGTAAATGCAGCGCACGTCCTCCTCCTTGTCACAGAAATATACTGAAAAACTAAAACTAAACTTAAACTAGAGAAATCTAATGAAAGCCAAAGTAAATTAAAAAGACACATTTTAAATATAATAGAAATAAAAATTACAAATTAAGGGGGCCTGGGAAGCAAGTAAAGATGCTGAATACCACCCCTAGAGTCTCAAGTTTGAATCCAGGGTGTGCTGAGTGACTCCAGTCAGGTCTCCTAAGCAACCAATTGGCCTGGTTGCTAGGGTGGGTATAGTTACATTGGGTTAACCTCCTCGTGGTCGCTATAACGTGGTTCTTGCTCTATGTGGGGAGCGTGGTAAATTGTGTATGGAGGCCGCGGAGAATAGTGTGAAGCATTCAACAAGCCACGTGATAAGATGCGTGGATTGACGGTCTCAGACATGGAGGCAACTGAGATTTGTCCTCCGCCACTCAGACTGAGGCAAGTCACTACGCCACCACGAGGACCTAGAGCGCATTGGGAATTGGGCATGCAAAATTGGGGAGAAAAAATAAATCAATTGTTAAACTATACAAACTCTGCAAAGATACCGATTATTGACTATGACTTTATATTACCAGCTTTGGTTTTACTCATTTTGTTTTGAGATATGAAAGCATTACAGATTGACAGCAAAAGACATCATCAACAGTGCTTGATTTTTTCAGCTGTCTCCATCACTTGATAGATTCTCTGCCTGATAATATATCTGCCTTTTCAGTTATGCCCCTTAATCCCTGTGAGTAAAGATAGCAGTGTTGTTTAAAGTACATACCCCTTGCTTCAATTGGCATGACAGACTCTGTCTGGGCTAGTGGAGACACTAAAGCCATGCAGAATAAGGCCAATAAAGAGAACTGAACTCTACACAATTACCAGCAACTACATTCAATTGTTCAAAGCAGCATCAGTTATTCACTACAAATGAATAATTATTACGCTAAAATTGGTATTTAGATTACTGACTTTACAGATTACTTTATCTGAAATGTAATCACATTCCTCATAACTTTTTAAGGTATTTTCTAATACACTTTTTCACAGAAAATCTTTTGTTTTAACATGAACTTTAACATTTTCAAAATACTGGCTATATTTCCTCCTTGTTCATGAACTTGTTAGGGGAAGCACACTTCATTTCATTTGTCAAAAAATGCAAATTGATGTACAAATTAATATGTCATGTTTTAATTGTATTCTTCTTATCAAGTATTATTTTAGAAATATGTGTAACCCAAGTCATTAATTAATTTATTTGAAAGCCTGTAACTGTAAACTAGTTTCAATAATTTGAAATATATGTGCAACACTACTTTTTGAACTACAAAGTAAATGAAATACAGAAATTCATTTGTAATTAGATAAACCCCAACACTGTTTATATTATATATATTAAATCCCATATTTATAAAAATTATAACTTTGTTACAATAGGGTTCCATTTGTTAACATTAGTTAATGCATTAGGAATCATAAACTAACAATTAACAATACATTTATTACATAGTTTATAAATCTTTGTTAATATTAGTTAAAAAAATACAATTGTTCATTGTTGGTTCATGTTAGTTCAAAGTGCATTAACTAATGTTTCCCGTCTGTCGCTCACTTCGACGGTGTGTCGAAGAAGCGACACTAGGGGTCTCTCTTGAGCGCCGAATATGCCTCTGATCTATAAAAAAGGCCAATGAGAAGTTGGCAGACAGAATTTGCATACCCTGCCCCTGGACATACTGGTATAAAAGTGGGGAAATCGTTGAGTTCATTCAGAAATTTTCATCGGAGCCGATGGTCGTGTATGCAGACAGCTGCGAGTCACACACCTGTTCCTGTACCTCTAACGCTTCTCTGCTTTTGGATCTATGGCGACCTTCAGTGGCTTTCTCCTTCTCTGCACGGCAGTGCAGTTTGCCCCTGGGCACTTCGACAGCGCAGGAAACTCAAAAGATTTATTAAAAGAGGGATTTTCTTGTAAAAGAGTATTTTCCTCTAAAAGAGCAATACATAGCGGCATTGATCGTCCTTTTCAGGACATGTCTTTTTAAAGATGCCTTTCCGCCCCAGACCTCTGCTTTCTGCGGGCAGGAATACCCTTGCAGCAGGTGTCCCGACGAGTCCTGGTCACGACCGACGCCTCCAGATTGGGTTGGGGCACCGCGTGCAACGGGCACACAGCACGCAGCCGTTGTAAAGGGGCCCCCCTGCACTGGCACATCAATTGCCTAGAGTTGCTGACTGTTTTCTTGACTGATTTAGTTCAAGACAAACATGTCCTAATCAGGTCAGACAGCACCACCACGGTAGCGTACATAAATCGCTAAGGCGGCGTACGATCTCGCCACCTGTCGTCTCAAGTCGCTGCACGCCACTCACATCCCCAGCAACCTCAATGTGGTAGCGGATGCGCTGTCACTACAACGCTTGCCTGGTGGAGAGTGGAGGCTTCACCCCCAGTCGGTTCAGCTGATTTAGGAACGATTCGGCAAGGCCAAGGTAGACCTGTTTGCCTCCCAAGAGACCTCCCACTGCCCGCTCTGGTATGCCCGAACAGAGTCTCCCCTCGGGGCAGACGCACTGGCACACAGCTGGCCCTCGGGACTGCGCAAGTACGCATTTTCCCCAGTGAGCCTTCTTGCACAGGTGCTGTGCAACGTCAGGGAGTACGAGGAACAAGTCACCCTAGTGACTCCCTTCTGGTTCTCAGACCTTGTACTCCTCGCGACAGCCCCTCCCTGGCGAATTCCCCTGAGGAAAGACCTTCTTTCTCAGGGACGGGGCACGCTCTGGCATCCGCACCCAGACCTCTGGAACCTCCACGTCTGGCCCCTGGATGGGATGCGGAAGATTTAGCTGGTCTACCACCTGCTGTCGTAGACACGATCAACCAAGCCAGAGCCCCCTCTACCAGGCAACTTTACGCCCTGCAGTGACGCTTGTTCGCAAATTGATGCTCTTCCCGGGCTGAAGACCCACAGAGGTGCGCAGTTAGGTCAGTACTCTTATTTCTGCAGGAGAGGCTGGAGGGGAGGCTGTCCCCTTCCACCTTGAATGTGTATGTTGCTGCTATCGCAACCCACCACGACACAGTAGACGGCAAGTCTTTGGGTAAGCACGACTTGATCATCAGGTTCCTAAGAGGCGCCCGGAGGTTAAATCCTTCCCGGCCAGGCCTGTTCCCCTCCTGGGATCTCTCGGTGGTCTTCGTGGGCCTTCAGAGACCCCCCTTCGAGCCGATATAATCAGTTGGACTCAGGGCCCTCTCCCTAAAGACGGCCCTGTTGATCGTGCTCACCTCCATCAAGAGGGTCGGGGACCTGCAAGCGTTCTCTGTCAGTGACACTTGCCTGGAGTTCGGTCCGGCAGACACATATGTGATCCTAAGACCGCGACCGGGCTACCTGCCCAAGGTTCCTACCATGCCCTTTAGAGACCAGGTAGTGAACCTGTAAGCACTGCCCCGGGAGGAGGCAGACCTAGCCCCTTCGTTACTGTGTTCGGTACGTGCTTTGCGTACCTACTTGGACCTACTTTAGACGTTCTGAGCAACTCTTTGTCTGTTTTGGCAGACAGCGGAAAGGGAACGCTTTCTCCAAAAAGAGGCTTTCCCACTGGGTGGTGGACACCATTTCATTGGCCTATCACACCCAGGCTAGATGAGCACACTCAACAAGGAGTGTTGCGTCCTCGTGGGCACTGGCCAGAGGCACCTCCCTGGCAGATATATGTAGAGCAGTGGGTTGGGCAACACCTTTGCGAGATTCTACAATCTCAGGGTTGAGTCAGTATCATCTCGTGTTTTCTCAGGTCTGGGCCGGTAGAACTCGGTAGACGCTGATGGACTGACCGAGTGGATCGCTTGCACCTAGCACCCTTTCCCTCAGCCAAGGTAAAACTGTGCACTTTCCCTCACAGGAGATCCCACTCATTCGGATCCCTGGAGGACTCCTCCCTAGCCCTTTGTGACCGCAGTTCAGCGGAGGAACTCGCCGACCCGATCCACTGCGGGTACTTAATCTAACCTGTACTGGAATAGGTGCTCCACAGGTCAGGACTCCTGCTTGGACTCCTCCTGTGTGTATTTTCCACGGTACGGTCCCCTTGTGAGTGGACCAGCGTCTCACTTAGGCAGTCCCAGCTGCCCTCCGGTCGCGTGTTGTAGCAACTCCCCCCTCCTTGAGGCTGGATCTACCACCGCGCCACCTTCCACATGTCGCCTAAAAACCCATGTGATGTATTCACCACTCTTACCTCCCCCTTTCTACGCAGGTGTGGTCTCCGCAGGGTCTTTTCCCCCTGAAAGAATAGGAAACTGGGTAGGACCCCCTTCTCTCGATGTGTGTAGGGGTCCCAGCCATTTCTTGCTCTATGAGGAGAAACATAGAGAGAAAAGAGGCCCGGCTAGGCTCGGCCCATTCCTGGGTTGGCAAGCGCCACCTTGATCCCTTGTTTAGGGTAACCAGAAGGATTCCGATGACTTTTATGGGGCATTGGGGAAGGGTACGTGCAGTCTGACACAGCTGGTCGCCTTTCGTGTACTCCCGGCCACGTCGCTAAGCCGAACCACTGTTGTGGCCGGACTATTTCCGGCTCCTCAGAAAAATAATGAATGAACTCGACGTATTTCCCCGCTTTTATACCCGTATGTCTGGAGGCGGGGTATGCAAATACTGTCTGATTGGCCTTTTTTCATAGATCAGAGGCATATTCGGCACTCAAGAGAGACCCCTAGTGTCGCTTCTTTGACACAACGTCTCGTACCCTCCATCAGGGAACGGAGTTTACATACATAACCTAGACGTTAACCAATACAACTTCTGATTTTAAAACTGTATAAGTATATGATGGAGTTAACAAATTAATATTAATAAATGCTGTACAAGTATTGTTCATTGTTAGTTCATGTTAATTAATATTGTTAATTCATGTTAACAAATAGAACCTTATTATAAAGTGTTATATACCATTTCAGTTATATATATTTTTTTTTTTTACATTTTGTCAACACCTATTCTAAAATAAATTCCTTACATGGCAAATACTTTTTTACAAGTTTCTAGTTTTGCAATACTTTCCTTCCAAATAGTTGGAATAAAGTAACAGTAACAACACATTTCTTTAGAAAATAAATAAATACAGAATGGTGTGTTATGTAATATTCTAAAGAGAGGAAGTTGGTTTGTAATTGGGATTGTAATTTATCAGCAAAACAATTTAGGGGCTCCATGTCTGAAAAGACTCATGGTAGTCTTTCAGTAAAAGTATTTAAACAATCCAAGGTGACGTCAATGGTGTAGCATACACAACATTTATAAAGGAATTTGAAAACACCTGTCTTAAGACTATGGCTGGAGTCTTTTATGGCACATACCATAATCATTACATAGTGGAACATGTAGGATGACTTTGAGAGGTTAGAGAGAATCCAGCTTTTGTTAACAACAAAATTTTAAATGATAAGTTTTTGGATTTGTCTGGATATCAGATGGACAAAAGGTGCATTGATATGTAATGTATAAGTTGCTCGACATTCATAGTGTGTTTCAATTAAAGGGATAGTTCACCCCCCAAAATAAAAATTATGTCATCATTTACTCACCCTCAAGCTATTTCTTTCTTTTACTTTCTTTCTTGCATGGATTACAAACGATGTTAGGCAGAATGTTAGCCTCAGTAACAACTCACTTACAGTGCATATTTAGTGCTGAGGCTTAGGTCAATGTCCTTTTGTGTTCCATGGAAGAAAGAAAGTCATATGGGTTTATATCAGAGCAATATGAGGGTGATTTTTGTGTGAGCTATCCCCCACTCTGATAACTCCAACAATCCTCTTTATGCAAAAAGACACACCCCTTGCTGGAGACCAGAGGTGTTTGAAAATATTATTGATGATGTCACGCCATCTCTAGGGGTCTTGAGTGTATATACATGGTGCAGGGCTGGGATGTGAAGCCAGTTTGGCACACAGCAGTGCACCAGGGGCTTTGGAAAGAGAGTGTGGCATTCCACACTTTCACAAACAGAACCAACTCACACTCTAGACATCAGTCAGGCAGTGGGGCTGTGAAGACATGTACACATTTCACACGTGCACACATCAGTGAAGTCAGCTAGTGGTCAAATATTGCAGACAAACGCAGTTATGGTCACGTAGACATACACAAGCAGAGCACATAAAGGCCTGGTAGAAACAGCCACAGACTTGGCCCTGACTAGGTTAGGATGTGGTGTACTTAAATATCACTGACCCATCATGGCATTCAAGCCTCAAAGGCTTCCTTTCTGTTGACGTTTTTCCACTTTATTGCCAAACCCTGCCGGTTTGGGTGGGCTATTGCTACAGCCGTTGCTATGGTACCAAAGTCTGAGGTAGATGATGAATAAAAAATGATTTGAACAGAGGTACCGGGTTGTTTTCAGACAGTGGTTTCTCCAAAGCCTGGTACACACTTTAAGATTTTGCCATCTGAGAAATATGTCAAGAATCATAAGATTTCTTTCATCAGTGACAGGTTTTGCCTATGTAATTAATTTTTGCCTTCTGTCAGTGCCAGACATTTTGGGTCGCAGATGTAAACTTGACCAAAGTCTTAGCAAAGATGTGTACCTTACAGTCTGACATAAAACACACTGTTTATGTTGCACAGTCTACCTTGGCTTTTTCATTGGTGTCATATTGTACAATATGACAAGCAACGTTTGTAAAAGTAAAAAAAATAAAAAATAAAATAAAAAATAACACACAGTGTGCAGCAGGAATTACAAAGTTGGAATGAATATTGAAGAGGGAAGAATAACATGCACACACACTCTCCCTCACATTCACTCCCTCACTATAATAAGTGATGACACATTTTTCTTATAGATGAATGTCCTGCTTCTTTTTTTATGGATAAAAGATATGCAAACCAACGGGCATAAACAGGTATGCGTGTTTTTGCATATCCTTGCAAAACAAACAGGAAGAGACTGTTGGTCAGCATTGGAGGGATTTTGGGCACTTTACAGCTGGTCAGACTTGGTCAAAGTTTGGCCGAGTACCAGTTAATAGTTACAGTACCAGTTTGGCAAGAACTATCACAGTTTGACCAGGCTGGAAGATCAGCTAGTCTTGCTGATGAACAACTTCACCAGGCTGAAAGCATAGACCTGCTGAAAATCATCTTTACCTGTCTAGAAGACCAGCTAGATGTTTTGAAGACCAACTTGGCCAAGCTGAAAGCATACATCTGCTGAAAACCATCTTTACCTTTCTAGAGGACCAGCTAGACGTACGGAAGACCAGCTTGGCCAAGATTAAAGACCAGCCTGACCTGCTTAAAACCAACTTTGGTTATTTAAATTTTTTATTTTTTTTTCCAGCAGGATGCGTGCTTTATCTTCCATCAAACTGTGTAGCTAAACTACTGTTATTGGCAAATCAATTTATTAACCATCATTCAGTTTTTGTTGATATGGAAGCAAATTCTCAAGTATCCAGCTAACAGACAAATTAGCCAAAATATTTGCATTTGCAAACGTTTTTTTTAAACTTCCCTAGCTGTTCTTCAAAATATTTGTACTCATGCACAGTCTAATGCATTACCTCTCATGCCATTCTGAGGCATGACCCCTCAAGCCATTATGATAACACTGACGCAGATTGTCGCTCCCTTGGGTGACTACTATAAAGACAACTATTGTGACTTCCAGTGAAAACAAGCCTGTCAGGTAATACCATATGGGGAGTTTGAGTTCTTTGTTGCTGCTAATGCCATAAACTCTAACATCATTTGTGCTTTGCCAGCAAAACCTCTACCAAAGGAATAATTTCAGAGGGAAAGCTGCCAGATTTCACTGCCTGTCAATCCTAATTGAATCCTACAAATACAAACAAGCAATCCATTCCTCAAGCTCTGACGCAAAATCAGATTTAGATGAGCCTCACTCTGATCTTTTTACTTTATTATAAAAACTGATTCAGATTTAGCTTGAACAAGCATCATAGATCAAAGCTTGGGTTCTCTGTCAAGCTTGAACATGTTCCACGTGAAAGACTTGCAAACACATTCAATATCTGTTGTTAGTAGAGCTCACGAGAAACAAGAAAGCTATGACATGAACTTGAAGGGTTTCCTCAGAAAACGTGAATTATTCCCCTTAAGGGAATCTAGAACGAAGTCTAGTTTTAGTATAGAATGAAGAAAAAATAACATGCAACAATATTTTTACAAATATGTATATAGATATATTTTTTATTATTATTATTTTGTATTTTTTAAAGACATGATGTTGTCAGGTTATGCATCAACCCTGTTACCATCACGTTTTTTCCTTTATAAAAATACACTAACCCTACATGGTATTCTTTTATTTTCAAAGTAATGTTAATCAGAACCTGTTTGTTAGTTGGGGGTGTGAGGTCATGTTTGTTCTTCAGCCAGATCAGATTTTTATTTATACTGTGCATTCAGAAAATATCCAGAAAGCTTTGCTTATTTCACATTTTATTATGTTGTAGCCATATGTTAAAATGCTTTAAATTATTGATATGCCATAACCCATAATGAAAAGCAAATACCAGATTTTTGATAAATTTGCAAATTTTGTAAATTTACTAAATTTACCAATACCATCCCAACGGTGAAGCATGGTGGTGGTAGTATCATGCTGTGGGGGTGTTTTTCTGCAGCAGGACTGGGGACTGGTCAGGCTTGAAGGAAAGCTGAATGCAGCAAAATACAGATATCTTTAATGAAAACTTGGTCCAGAGCGCTCAGGACCTCAGACTGGGCCAAAGGTTCAACTTCTAACAGGACAATGACACTAAACACACAGCCAAGGCAACACAAGAGTGTCTTAGGGACAACTCTGTGTATGTCCTTGAGTGGCCCAGCCAGAGCTCTGATCTGAACCCAATCGAACATCTCTGGAGAGACCTAAAAATGCCTGTCCACCAACGGTCCAACCTGACAGAGCTTGACAGGATCTGCAGATAAGAATGGCAGAAAATCCCCAAATCCAGGTGTGCAAAGCTTGTTGCATCATACCCAAAAAGGCTTCAGGCTGTAATTGCTGCCAAAGGTGGTTCAACTAAGTACTGTGTTAAGGGTCAAAATACTTATGTATGTATATATATATATATATATATATATTTTATATATACATTTGCAAAGTTATAAAATGTTATCTGTTTTTTGCTTTGTCATTATGTGTAGATTTGTTGATATGTTTAGAAATAAATCTCCTTAGTAACAATAGCAAAAATTGGTATCAGTTTTTCAATGTTACATTAATTGTTTTGCTTAGGTACTGTATATAAGGGCATAAATGCCACCAGTTATGTAGAATGATCGATGAAGATTTTTGTGTTGCTTCTAAATTTCAATCCCTCTCTGCTCCTCATCTTCATTACTTTTTATAATATGAAAATTCATTCAAAGCAACAATCAGGACCAATTGAGGGGAAAACAACTGTGATGAGTTTTCACATTCCCTTTGCAAATGGTGATGGTTCAATGAAGAAATAGACCTAAAGATAGATCTAGAAAATCCTTACTGAAAGTGACAGAAAAGAGCCGAATGGAAGAGAAGAATTTCCTGTTGGGAAAAGGAAATGTATAGTTACTGGATGTAAGAATGACTGCTCGGCAAGTCCCACAAAAACAAACACATAGAGACTAAAAGTGTGCTCCCTGAATAGTCCTGTGACTGGAAGTGCCACTATATCTAGCCCCTATATTAGATAACACAGCAATGGCAGGAAATTATTGCCATAGCAACCTTGTTTGCTAGCTCTTTCAAGCTGAATTGCAGACTGGTAACATTATATATTAAAATTAATTACACACTGGTTGAGGTGCCCTTGACAAGTGTTTCCTGGCACATGTTTGGGTGGATCTGGCTGCTGGGAAAATCCTGAATTCTGAAATGTCTAAGCAAATGACAGAAACACATACCTTTGGTCAGATTATACCCGAAAATGGAACTTTGAAGAAAAAAAATTCTAAAATAGTGGTTGGACTGCATGTCCATTTATAAATAAAAGAGATTTTCACTAAAATGCAAGTTCATAAATAAAGGCTACAATCATACAGCAACAGAATATGGATGTCAGTCATCTTTTAGAGTGTTAAATAAAGTTCGGTCATGACAACTCTCAGTATAAAGGTATTATAATGAAAATATCATACGTGTCATACGGAGGTTTTCGCTGATTTACTTTATTTCCAACAAGTTTATGTCATCCCTCTCATGAGTGCGGGTCACAGACATGTATAAACTTGTTCATTACAAAAAAAGTCTCGGTTACGTATGTAACCTCCGTTCCTTGATGGAGGGAACGAGACGTCGAGTCGAAGAAGCGACACTAGGGGTCTCTCTTGAGCGCCGAATATGCCTCTGATCTATGAAAAAAGGCCAATGAAAGTTGGCGAACAGTATTTGCATACCCCGCCCCCGGATACGGATATAAAGGCGAGGGAAATACACTCATTCATTCAGGATTTTTCTGAGGAGCCGGGAGTGTTCTGGTCAACTCAGCGGCTCGGCTCAGGGAATGGAGGTTACATACGTAACCGAGACGTTCCCCATCTGTCGCTCACTTCGACTTCATGTCGAAGAAGCGACACTAGGGGTCCACTTCAAATCACGCCATGCGCTGAGCCGTGTACGTGTGCTGCTGACACAGAAGCAGGCAGGTATTTCACGTGCACAAGTGACCAACTGTGTTCAGACTGCACGTACTCTTCCCCAATGCCCCAAAAAAGTCGTCAGAATCCTTTTGGTTACCCTAGAGGGGAACAAGGTGACGCTTCCAACTAGGGAACGGGCAAAGCCTGGCTGGGCCTCTTTTCTCTCTATGTTTTCTCGGCATAGAACAAGAGCAATCAAAACTTACCGCATCGTGGGAAGGGGGTCTTACCCGAATTCCTATTCTTTCAGGGGGAAAAGACCCTGCGGAGGCCACACCCGCCCGAAAGGGGAGGTAAAGGTGGCAAAATACATCACATGGCCTCTTTGGTCACATGTGGGAAGAATGGAGTGATGGTAGATCCAGCCTCGAGGAGGGGGGAGTTGCTACAACACGGTGACCGGAGGGCAGCGAAGGGCTGCCTAAGAGAGATGCGGGTCAGCTCGTAAGGTGACCACACCGTGGAAGTACACACAGGAGGAGTCCACATAGGAGGCCTGATCTGTGGAGCACCTATTCTAGTAGGGGTAGCCTGGGGTACCCGTAGTGGACTGGGTCGGTGAGTTCCTCCGCTGAACTGCGGACCCAAGAGGGCTACGGAAGAATCGACCAGGAACCTAAAAGGGGTCTCCTTGGAAGATGGCGCACTATTTTACCTCGGCAGAGGGAAAGGGTGCTGGATGCAAGCTATTCACCCGGTCAGACTGTCGACGTGTACCGAGTTCTACGGGCTCGGACCTGAGAAAACACGGGATGAGACTGACTCAACCCTGAGATTGTAAAATCTCGCAAAGTTGTAAGGTGTTGCCCAGCCTGCAGCTCTGCAAATGTCTGCTAGGGAGGTGCCCCTAGCCAGTGCCCATGAGGATGACACACTCCTGGTAGAGTGGGCTCAAACCCGTGGGGGGGGTGGCACAGCCTGTGTGTGATATGCCAACAGAATGGCGTCCACCACCCAGTGGGACAGCCTCTGTTTGGAGACAGCATTCTCTTTCTGCTGTCCCCCAAAGCAGATAAAGAGCTGCTCAGAGCGTCTGAAGCTCTGGGTGCATTCCAGGTAGGCACGCAAAGCACGTACCGGACACAGCAGTAAGGGGGCTGGGTATGCCTCCTCCCGGGGCAGCGCTTGCAGGTTCACTACCTGATCTCTGAAGGGCGTGGTAGGAACCTTGGGCACATAGCCCGGTCGAGGTCTTAGGATCACATATGTGTCTGCCGGACCGAACTCCAGGCAAGTGTCGTTAGTAGAGAGCACTTGCAGGTCCCTGACCCTCTTGATGGAGGCGAGCGCAATCAGCAGGGCCGTCTTTAGGGAGAGGGCCCTGAGTCCAGCTGATTCTAGCGGCTCGAAGGGGGATCTCTGAAGACTGGCGAGGACCACCGAGAGATCCCAGGGGGAACAGGTTTGGCCAGGAGGGATTTAGCCTCCGACGCCATTTCAGGGCATAGAGTTGCCTTGTAGAAGGGGCTCTGGCTTGGTTGATCATGGCTACAACCATGGGTGGTAGACCAACTAGATCTTCTGCGTCCCATCCAGGGACCAGACGTGGAGGTTCCAAAGGTCTGGATGCGGATGCCAGAGCGTGCCCCGTCCCTGAGAAAGAAGGTCTTTCCTCAGGGGAATTCGCAAGAGAGGGGCTGTCGCGAGGAATACAAGGTCCAAGAACCAGGCCCGGGTGGGCCAGTAAGGAGCCACAAGAGTGACTTGTTCCTCGTCAACCCTGACCTTACACAGCACCTGTGCAAGAAGGCTCACTGGGGGAAATGCGTACTTGCGCAGCCCCACTGGCCAGCTGTGTGCCAGTGCATCTGCCCCGAGGGGAGCCTCTGAGCGGGCGTACCAGTGCGGGCAGTGGGAGGTCTCTCGGGAGGAAAACAGGTCTACCTGGGCCTTGCCGAACCGTCCCCAGATCAGGTGAACCGAGTGGGGGTGAAGCCTCCACTCTCCGCCAGGCAAGCGTTGTCGTGACAGCGCATCCACTATCACATTGAGGTTGCCGGGGATGTGAGTGGCACGCAGCGTCTTGTGGCGCGCAGCATCTTGAGTCACTGCTGGCTCCAAAGGAAGAGACGAAGGGCGAGTTGTGACATGTGGTGGGAGCGTACGCCGCCTTTGCGATTTATGTACGTCACCACAGTGCTGCTGTCCGAACTGACCAGGATATGTTTGTCTCGAACTAACGGGAGAAACTTCCGCAGGGCCAAAAGGACGGTCAACAACTCAAGGCAGTTGATGTGCCAACGCAGCTGGAACCCTTTCCAATGGCCTGCTGCTGTGTGCCCGTTGCAAACGGCGCCGCAACCCGATCTGGAGGCGTCTGTTGTGATAGGACGCGTTGGGACACCTGCTGTAAGGGTACTCCTGCCCGTATGAAACAGAGGTCTGTCCAGGGTTTGAATGTTTGGTGGCAGGCGGAGGTGATTGTCACATGGTGCGTGCCACGGTGCCATGCTCGTCTCGGGACTCGGGCCTGAAGCCAGTATTGAAGCGGTCTCATATGCATCAACCCCAGCGGCGCGACCGCCGCGGAGGACGCCATATGCCCCAGGAGCCTCTGGAAAAGTTTGAAGGGACCATTGTGCCTGGCCTGAAGGCGGCGAGGCACCTCAACACTGACTGGGTGCGCTCGTTGGTGAGACGTGCTGACATTGAGACTGAGTCTAACTCCATACCGAGAAAATAGATGCTCTGGACTGGAGTAAGCTTGCTCTTTTCCCAGTTGACCTGAAGCCCCAAACAGCTGAGGTGCCTTAGCACCTGGTCTCTGTGAGCGCATAGTAACTCTCGCGAGTGGGCCAGAATAAGCCAGTCATCGAGGTAATTGAGTATGCGGATGCCGGCTTCCCGGAGCGGGGCAAGAGCTGCCTCTGCGACTTTCGTGAAGACGCGAGGGGACAGAGACAGGCCAAAGGGGAGGACTTTGTACTGATACGCCTGGCCATCGAACGCAAACCGCAGGAAGGGGTGGTGTCGAGGCAGAATGGAGATGTGGAAGTACGCGTCCTTCAGGTCTACAGCTGCGAACCAATCTAGATCCCGGACGCAGGTTAAGATGTGTTTCTGCGTGAGCATTTTGAACGGGAGTTTGTGCAACGCTTGGTTGAGAACTCGCAGGTCCAACATTGGTCGTAAGACACCGCCTTTCTTGGGTACGATGAAGTAAGGGCTGTAGAAACCCTTCTCCATCTCGGTTGGAGGGACAGGCTCTATCGCATCTTTGAACAAAAGAGTAGCGATTTCTGCATGAAGGGACTGGGCATGTTCGCCGTGTACTGCGGAAAAGCAGACACCCATGAAGGGGGGCGGGGGCCTGGCAAACTGAATAGCGTAACCGAGTCGAATGGTCCGGGCCAGCCAGCGAGACGGGTTGGGAAGTGAAAGCCACGTGTCCAACCTCTGCGCTAGGGGCACCAAAGGGATGATTCATTTTGATGTACCCGCAGAAGCTTTGCAGCGGGGCGGAGCAGGTAGGGCAGCGTGAGGCAGCGACAGGGCGACCAGAGGCTGAGGTGCTGAGAAAAGATTCAAAGCACTTACCTTGCTCTGCACACCTGGCAGGGGGCGGGTTGGCGACCGAGGAGGAGGTCCAGGGTAGGTGTCCTCTAGACTCGTCGGAACTGGCCGGCCGGGGAACAGTCGTGGGGCTGGAGACGGGTGGTCCGTGTCCAGGAAGCCGGGACTGTTGAGATCTGGTGGCAAATTGCCATGAGAAAGGCATTTGCAAGCCAGGTCATAGGAATTACCTCTTTTATTGAGAATGTGGGTACCGCAACCCCATCTTTCAGGCAAATGAAAATTGTTTAAAAACAAAAGATTCTCCTCCCGGCCCTCCACCGGGGGACGGAGCGGTCTTACCACCTCTGGAGCTAACATCTCTGTCGCTGGGTTGTCCATCTCAGGAGCGCCTGGGAGCCTTACGGGTCCTCGAGGGGGTCCGAGAGATGGGGGGCATCTGCTTTGTGCGGCGTGGCAGGATATGTGAAATGGCCTCCGTCTGCTTTTTCACCGCAGAGAACTGTTGGGCGAAGACCTCGATGGTGTCGCCAAAGAGGCCAAACTGGGTGACAGGGGCGTCGAGGAAGCAAGCTTTGTCGGCCTCGCGCATCTCGACCAGGTTGAGCCATAGATGACATTCCTGGACCACAAGGGTGGCCATCGCCTGCCCGAGTGCCTGCGTGGTGACCTTAGTGGCTCTGAGGGTGAGGTCGGTCGCTGAGCGCAGTTCCTGCAGCACATCGGGGTCAGGGCTACCCTCGTGCAGATCCCTGAGCGCCTTGGCCTGGTGGACTTGCAGGATGGCCATGGCGTGCAAGGCGGAAGCGGCCTGTCCTGCGGCGCTGTAGGCTTTGGTATTCAACAAGGATGTCGTCCTAAGGACCTTGGAAGGGAGTATAGATGGAGCGCAATGGCCCTATCCACCTGGGGAATCGCCGTATACCCGTGGGCCAACTCTCATTGGCCTTTTTTCATAGATCAGAGGCATATTCTGCACTCAAGAGAGACCCCTAGTGTCGCTTCTTCAACACGATGTCGAAGTGAGCGACAGACGGGGAACAGTTGTTATGGAAGCCTTGGAAGACTTGTTATGGAAGCCACCATATTTGGTTTTCGTATCTGTAACTATGGTTACAGGCGTTACTCACGGCTATCTGAAGAATATAAAAGGGGCTTGACATCAGTTATTCAAGCCACTACTGTAAGCAGAGTCACACCTGTTAGTAAATAAGATTATCAAACCCAAATGTGACCAAAATCTGAGTTGAGATAATCTGTGTAAGGAAAATAATTTCATAGCACTCAGATGTTTTCAAATAGCTTGTCTTTGACCCAGATGGTAAAAGCCAGCCAAAGCAATCCCACACTAGGCTAGTAAGCTGATAAGAGCATGTGTGTGTGCTGGATAGATTGCAATAAGCTGACCTTCTCTAGGTACTCTCTGAACATACTATATCTGTCAGTCATTTGGCCTCTTTTACGTGCCGCTGGCAGCACTTTATTGATGTTACTGTTTCTCATGTGTGTTAATCTCACTAATCTTACAGTCCCGCACTCGGGCCATATTTACATTTAATAGAGGTAACAGTAACCTGATCTTAAAACTGCATGCGTGTGAATGTGCAGGCCAGTCTGGCAGCACTTTGAGAAAGTAAATCACTGGCGGACTACCCCTTCTTGATTATTTAATTAAGTTGGCACAATGCCAGTGTTTTGATGACTGGCATCCTCAGAGTGCTATGAAACATTCATGCCATCAGACGTCATGTTCCTCATAAAATGTGATCAAAGCATTAAAAACAAAACTATGTTCCTCGTGCACTTTGTTTATCTTCTTAAATTGTGCACTGAGACTCCTGAATATTCAAAGTGAAATCAGTTTTGAGGTTCAAAAATATATTTAATAAGTAAGAGATAATATACAGTAAGCCGGTCAGTAAAACCAAATAAACCCTGACAGGTGATCCGGTCTTGCAAAATCCTAAAAGGGTTTTTGCGATAATGACCGACTGACTGTGACTCTAGAAGACCATGTACACACATTTGAGGTGTTACACATGGTTTTGAAGTTAATAATTTCTGTCCTACAAAATCTAGTGTCTGCGTACTGCAACTGTTGCAATGGAGACCTATGCTTACTCAAAAAAAGTTATAATACTCAGTAGAAAAGAGTAGCCTGGACATTTTGAGATAAATTACTTTAAGCTCCTAACGAAACAACAACAACAACAACAAAATCATAAATATTTAGATAGATTATGTTGACAGAATTTTAGTTTTTGGGCAAACAATGAGTTTTGGGCAAACTTTCTATAATCCAGATGTTTAATGCTGACAGAAACCCACAGAGACTCTGACAGCTGCAACTGCAGTCAAAGGTGGCCAACCAAGCATTAAAGGAATAATTCATCCAAAAAGAAAAAAATGCTGATAATTTACTCACCATGTCCATCCAAGATGTATATTTCTTCATCAAAACAGAATTTAATTACTCAATATTTATGTACTCCATTTTTTGACAGTCCAAAATGCATATTTTGGGTGCATCAAAATAATCCACATGACTCCAGTCGACAAATAAAGATCTTCTGAACGCAAACGATTGATTAATTTGAGAAACAAAACAACACTTAGATAATTTTATCTACAAATGTTCGCTTCCGTACATCCCGTGACACGCTCATGAGACGGATAATGTAAACTTGTTGGAAAGGTCACCCGTGGAGGAGGAGTCAGGAAGTGCATCATTGTTTAAAAGAGAATGGTTCTGTACACAAGTTTAATAGTCTTTGCTGTAGATTTGTATTTGTAAAAGTGTATTGTTCAAAATGGTCATTTGGTGTGTGTACGTATCCTGGATTCTTCAACCTTCAGAAACCCCAAAGAAAATGCACGCCTGGGAAAAATATGAACTTTTCATCAATTGCCTATACATAAACATGATCATGAGCGATTGAAGCTCTGGCTTATCATGCTGAACCTGGATATCAGTACACCCCTACATTCTCTCAGATATTGGAGGGTGTGCAGTGAAAATTTTACCCCTGAAGATTTCAGAGCATCGAAAGAAACAAAGGGTCGATATCTGAATTCATCGGAATCCGAATTGAATTCAAAACAATTCTTATTTATTTATATTGTTTTGAAATGGTTTTGGACTGTTTTGGTTTGTGAACGGTGCTTGGTCTGTGCACTTTGCAAGTTTCTCTTTTAAACAATGACGTGTTTCCTGACTCCTCCTCCACGTGACACATGACCTTACCAATGAGCTTACATCATCCTTCTCATGAGTGCACATCACAGAGATGTACGGAAGTGAGCATTTGTAGTTAAAAAGTATATAAGTATTGTTTTGTTTCTCAAAATAATCAATCGTTTGCGTTCAGAAGATCTTTATTTGTCGACTGGAGTCATGTGGATTATTTTGATGCACCCTAAATATGCATTTTGGACCGTCAAAAATGGAGTACATTCACTTGCATTGTTTAAAGGAGGAGGCCTGAAATGAAATCCTAAAAATTTTAAACTCTGTTTTGATGAAGAAAGAAACTCAGATACATCTTGGATGGCCTGAGGCTGAGTAAATTATCATTATCTAATTTTCCTTTTTGGGTGAACTGTTCCTTTAAAGGAGACGAACAACTACACATTCAATATTTATATGTTTGTTTGTTGTAGTATGTCTGGATTCTTTTTTTTACCATGTCCTAAAAGGATTTTTGGATAAAATCTTGGATTATAGACTTCTTTGTGTTAAAAAATTATTTAAATTAAATATTACATTTAATTAAATATGCTGTATTATAAAATAAAATGCAAATTAGTGCAAAAAAGTGCATTTATATTCCTGTGTATTTTTCTAGTGTGCAAGCTAACTATACGAGTTCAATGTACGTTTCCTCCCCCTGAAGTATGTTCTATAAAAGTTAAAGTTTTATCAGAAATGCCTTGAGGGTATTAAAGCAAATGTGCCCATTCTGAGATCTAAGACAAGAACAAAGAACGGGATACATTTCCATTGCATAATATCTAACAGACCATAGTTTGTGAAATGACGATTACAATTCTAACTAAAAGTTTTCAACCTTGCCAGAGGTTCTGCCTGAGGTGATGCACTTCAGCCTGACACAAACCATCATATTTTTTGATACTTACTTTAAAGATGTGCATATGTGCAGATGTGTCAGGGAAGAAATGTGATATAATCTCATAATGTAAACTGTAGTCAAACAAACACTGTTATAGTATGTTTCTCTCAAAGGTTGCAGGGTAAACTCCAGCACTTATCAGCATCTTTGTAAATACTCTAGATGTTGATCTTAACACTGATCCATGATCCAAGATTCAAGATCTGAATCTCCTCATATTGTCTTGACCGCAGATTAGCTGCTAGAGTCGTTAACATGACTGCAAGTGACACTGGTCTGGAAATTCAGATCACCTCTGGTCATCACAACAAATTCATCATGCACATTAATCACATATATAATGAATCATTTCCAATCACAGTATCCAAATGAATTGCTAGAGGAATTTCCAAGTAGGGGAGAGCAGGAAGAATTATAACACCTTTTTTTGCATTTACACAGAACATTTTCATCTTTGACATACTAGCGGTCATTACCTGTGTCTACCTTTATTAATCAGATAAAATTTAACTACAAGTACACAAAGGCCAATGTTACATACATAAAGACATCAGCCATGCTGTATAATTGTAATGGTGGTGTGTGGTGTTACAGTAAATAATATACTTTATATATATCAAAATCTTCACAAAAATGTAACCTATAATTGAAGTACACTAATTGAAAGGGGGTAAAAATCTCATAATTAAAGAAATATTTTTCTCCAAAACACGTTTGTCACACTTATTGGCACCCCTACAACTTCTTATGAGTAAAATATATCTGAAATATACTATATATATATATATATATATATATATATATATATATATATATATATATATATATATATAGTAGAAAAATATTTATTTAATTATTATATTTTTACCCACTTTCAATTAGTGACTTAAATTAAAGGTTACATTTTTGTGAATATTTTGAATGAAAGATCATAAGAATATACAATAAAGACATAATTTTTACAGACTTCTTTGCTCATATTTACAAAGGGTGCCAATATTTTTGGCCACAACTGTAATATATATATATACATAGAAATTAATTAAAAGTATGTGCATTAATTTATTGCCAGTGTTACATTAATTGAGCATTACAATTTTTCCTGCTCTCCCCTAATGCAATAATGCAATGTTGATAAAGCAATAGAAAGGAACGGAACAGAAAGGAATGCAGAAATTGTATTTTCACTCTTATCTTAAAACATCTCTCAGCATGAGATGTTAGCTAACTGTAACAGACCACATACACCTGTTACACTAGTACACACAGATATTATGAGTGTGAGTGAGTATCAGCTTGTGTTGAAAGAGAAGACAATGGTATTTGTCTGTCTACATCCTATTTTCCCCATTTTGGTCATTAAGCCACAGACAAGTTCATCGCACGACCTGTGTGAGAGAAATTAACACTCGCACACTGAAAAACACCTCCTGGGTTCCGGAGGGTTCCAACAGTATGGGAAAAACAGGAAAAATCTGCGCTCTCCTTCCTGCCCATTGACCCTGTTTGTACGACATACAGGAGGCAGTTTAGGTGCAAGCAGTATGTCCATGGTTCCCTCTCATTGTCTCTGCAGTTCTGGTTACATCACTACACTTCTGTTTGTATTGGGGTGGGGGAAGTTGTGAGTATGTGACAATTTCTCAGGGAGATAAGTAAAGGGACATCTGAAAACAAAACAATTACAAAAATGTCTTTCTTAAAATTAGTCAATCAAATAAACAAACAAACAAATGAAAAAACAAAAAAAACAGCATATTGTATTGAAAAAAAAACGAGTAATTTACATTGCATTATCCCACATATGCTTAACATCCTGTTCAACACTGCTGGAAGAGAAAAGGTCTGATTTTATAAAATAAATATATTGTGCAGTATGTTGGTGGTGATGTGCGACAGATTCAAAACATGTACAATAGTAATAAGCAAGACATGGACACAAACAGCATGGATTTTTGTATTATTTTGTTAATCAAGATTTTTTATGAATATACTGTATATGGGAAAGTGCATATCTTATGTCCTGTTACAGGTCATATTGTTTTTTACATTTCAGTCGGTGATCAGTAGGTCCTGCAGTGTGATGAATGAATTACAAAAGCTGTAGTCCCTTAAAAAATGTGAGATCCAAAGCTGCCAGCATAATTAATAAAGAAATTATCAAAATACTGTTTAAAATAGCTTTAGATTATGTATAGCATGACGTTCCACAGGGCATATCAACTTTCTATGAGTATTTAATATCTACTACCCATATATTTATATGGGTAGTAGATATTATATCTGATGATCTGATTTGAATAGATTTAGACTAAGTTTAAGACAACTCTAATTAACTTTATAAAAAGTTGCATTTGAAAATGCAAAGTACAGCAAAATTGCACAGTAAATGCACAGAACTTTACAGTAAGCAAACATGGCATTTATAATCATGACCCATTCATATTTTAACACAACGAAACTATCTGCTTACTAAGAGGTGAGTAAGTGTGACGTTGCACTCAAGTGTCAGCTTAATAGCATGCACTCATAAAAGACAAATAATGATCAAGCCTGATGATTTTCAGGAAGTGAATCTCAGTCCACCTGGTTTAAGAGGAAGTCAACAAGCTGCATGCAGGCTGACTGACGTCAATCACAACCCACTGCACCTGACAGGAACTCCTAATGACTTTATGCCTCATGTCACTAATCTTGAAACTTTATCTAATATATTTTGAATGTTTTTCCTCAAAAGCATGGATATCAGGTTTTTCCTTCAAGGCCACATTTAAAAAGAATATATTCTTTTTAATTCTGTTCCCTATCTGTCACTCACTCAACGTTGTGTCGATGAAGTGACACTAGGGTCACTCTTGGGAGCCTGAGAAACCTCTGATCTTTGATAAAAGGGCAATGAAAATTGGCGAGTGATATTTGCATGCCACTCCCCAGAACATACGGGTATAAAGGAGCTGGAGTGCGAACCGCTCATTCAGATTTTCTCTTCGGAGCAGAGTGGTCGATGTTCACTGAGCTGAATTTCCCATGGATTCCATTCACCTCTGCTGGATTCCTGACGCCGCATTACAGCGGCTTTCTCCCCCCTCTGCACTGGTGCACTGCAGAGATCGCCCCAGGGCGCTTCGGCAGAACGAAACTGAAAGAGTATCTTCTAAAATAGCGGCACATGGAAAAGTCTTTTTAAAGACGCGTTTTTAAAGATGCCTTTCCGCTTGTGAGTTATTCCTGTTTGTGGTCATTATCTCTCGCCTTCCGACGGCCAAGATTGTCATCTTTTGTGTTTGGGCTTTGCCATAGAGAGCATGCCATGGCTCTCCTGCAAGTCCACCAAGCCAAGGTGCTGAAAGAGCTTCACGAGGGTAGTTCCGCCCCAGGATTGATGCTGGAGCTGGGTTCGGTGACCGACCTTGCCCTCCGGGTGACAAAGGTCACAGCGCGGTCTCTCGGGTGGGCGATGTCCACTTTGTTGGTCCAGGAGCACCACATTTGGCTCAACCTGGTCGAGATGTGAGAGGCCGACAAGGCACAGTTCCTTAAAGCCCCCATTTCCCAGGCTGGCCTAACACCATCCATGACTTTGCCCAGCAGTTCTCGGCAGTGAAGCAGCCATTCAACACATCCTGCCCTGGCACGGCTCAAGATCCCGCACCCCATCTGCTCATCACCAAGGGTGTCCTCCTGCAGCGGCTGCACCGGCTCTGCCGCGGCCCGCTCCGGCGTCGAGACCCCCACAGAAAGCAGATGCCACCATCTCATGGCCAGATGCCAAGAAGAGCATTTGAAGCACCCCTGAGATGAGCGACCTAGGAACGAGGAGACCTGCTGTTCTGGATCTGGTAGACAGACAACTCCGTCCACCAGTGGAGGGCCAGGAGGAGAATCTTTTGTTTCATAAAATTTCGCAGGATGCTCAAGTAGCTGCAGTACCCAAAAACTCAACAAAAGAGCAGTTTTCTCCTTCCCTGGGTCACATATCCAGTGTGCATGGACATCACTATGACCACCGTCCACAATTCCATTTTGGCAGGTTCGGCACTCCAGCGGCGGCCTCCCCCGCCCCTGCGTGCCCAGCTGTGGCACAAACACGCCCACACCCAGATGGATTCGACGGACTGCGGGGAAGATGTACCACCTCCCCCCTCCTGGACCGATCCTCTGGTGGGTATCAGGAGCCAGGTAAGTGCTTCGACGTCTCTCGATTCAGCATGGCCACAGGGCCCAAGCCCTTTCAATGTGGTGCCTCTGGCTCCGCCCCACAACGAGGCCCCACCCGCCGGTACGTCTGACGAGATTGTCCCCTTGGCCCCCCTCACCCGGAGCTTGGATGCATCGCGTGTGCTCTCCAACCCATCGCGATGGCTGGCCCTAACTGTTCAGTGGTGTCCACTTCACTTCAGTGAAGGAAGATAATGCGGAAAACGCTGTCCTCCATCAGAAGGGTGTGATAGAGCCTGTCCCTCCGGCCGAGATGAAGAAGGGGTTTTACAGCCCCTACTTCATTGTAACAAAGACAGTGGGTTGCGGCCAATCTGGACCAGGCTTTAAAAAGACTCCCGTTCAAGATGCTGACGCAAAAACGCATTCTAGAAAGCGTCCGGCATCAAGATTGGTTCATGGCGGTAGACCTTAAGGACGCGTAGTTCCATGTCTTGATTCTACCTCGGCACAGACCCTTCCTGCGGTTTGCGTTCGAGGGTCAGGCTACCAGTACAAGGTCCTCCCTTTCGGGCTGTTCCCTTGCGTCTTCATGAAGGTCGCAGAGGCAGCCCATGCCTCGTTAAGGGAAGTGGACATTCGCATCCTCAACTATCTTGAGGACTGGCTAATCCTAGCTCACTCTCAGGGTGTGTTGTGTGCGCACAGGTACCTGGTGCTCACGCACCTCAACCAGTTAGGGCTTCGGTTCAACTGGAAAAAGAGCAAGCTCCTCCCAGTTCAGAGAATCTCTTTTCTCGGCTTGGAGTTCGACTCAGTCTCAATGATGGCATGCCTCATGAACGAGTGCACCAAGTCGGTGCTGACCTGTTTGAAGGCATTCAGACAGAAGACAGTGGTTCCACTGAAACTGTTTCAGAGGCTCCTGGGGCATTTGGCATTCTCAGCGGTGGCCAAACCGCTCGGGTTGATGCATATGAGACTGCTTCAGCACTGGCTCCAGACTCTGGTCTGTCGCCGCCTCTACAGCCCTTGGACCGACCTCACATTTCTACAGGCAGGTGTTTCCCTAGAGCAGGTCTCCAGGCGCGTCATGGTTAAGACAGACGCCTCTAAGATGGGCTGGGGCGCTGTATGCAATGGGCACGCAGCCACCGGCTCCTGGACTTGTCCACAGCTACGTTGGCAAATCAACTGCCTCGGCAATACTGGCAATACTGCTCGCCCTGCAGAGGTTCCGGACCTTGATCCAGGGCAAGCATGTGTTGGCTCGGACAGACAACATGACAACGGTGGCATACATCAACCATCAAGAAGGTTTATGCTCCCGTCGTATGCCTGCCTTCTCTTCCTCTGGAGTCAGCAGCACCTCAAGTCGCTGCGAGCCACTCATATCCCAGGCAACCTCAACACTACAGTGGATGCGCTGTCACGACAGGTTACCCACAAAGGAGGCGTACCCGCTTTGGTACGCCCTGACCGATGCACCCCTCGGTATAGACACGCTGGCACACAGCTGGCCCCCTGGACTGCGCAAATATGCGTTTACCCCAGTGAGCCTACTTGCACAGACCTCGTGCAAGGTCAGGGAGGACGAGGAACAGGGTGTCCTAGTAGCACCCTACTGGCCCACCCAGACTTGGTTCTTGGACCTCACGCTCCTCGCCTCAGCCCCCCCGGCGAATTCCCCTGAGGAAGGACCTTCTTTCTCAGGGACGGGGCACCATCTGGCACCAGCGACCAGACCTCTGGAATCTCCATGTCTGGCCCCTGGATGGGACGCGGAAGACCTAAGTGGCCTATCACCTGGTAGACTTAATCACTCAGGCCAGGGGTCCCTCTACGAGGCACCTGTATGCCTTGAAGTTGCATCTATTCGCTAAGTGGTGTTCTTCCCGACGTGAAGACCCCCAGAGATGCGCAGTCGTATCTGTGCTTTCCTTCCTGCAGGAGAGGATGGAGGGATGACTGTCCCCCTTCACCTTGAAGGTGTATGTAGCCACTATAGCAGCACACCACTACACAGTTGATGGTATGTCTTTAGGGAAGCACGACCTGATCATCAGGTTCCTGAGAGGCACCAGGAGGCTGAATCCCTCCATATCACACCTCGTTCCATCATGGGACCTCTCCGTTGTCCTTCAGGGTCTACAGGGAGCCCCTTTTGAGCCTTTGGTGTCAGCCAAGCTTAAGGCACTCTCTTTAAAGACTGCCCTCCTGACTGCGCTCACTTCCATCAAGAGGGTAGTTGACCTGCAAGCATTCTCTATATGATAGAGGGAACAAGACGATGTGTCCCTCCAGCCACAATGCTGGACTACCCGCTGAAATGGCCAGGACCTTCTCTCTCGGCTCCTCAACACAAAAGTTGAATGACGGTTCGCACGCCAGCTCCTTTATACCCGTATTTTTGGGGGAGTGGCATGCAAATACCACTTGCCAATTCCCATTGGCCTTATATCAAAGATCAGAGGTGTCTCGGGCTCCCAAGAGAGACCCATTGTGTCACTTCATCGACACAACGTCTCGTTCCTTCCATCAGAGAACAGAGGTTACGGAAGTAACCAGGATGTTTTCCATACAAGGAAAGTGGAAGTTCATTTATACTGCCATACTGTACTATAAACGTAGTCCATACCACTTGTGCACTAGATTTCAAGTCTTTTGAAGCCATAAAATAGCTTTGCATGAGGAAAAAAACACAAATTAAATAGTTGACCACTGATAATCTTCCCTTCTGCCAAAGTCTGAGTTTGTGCCCCTTTTTTGAAACTTTTTAAAGAACCAATACAGTTTGGTGCAAATTATGTCAAACCTGGGTTGGTGCTTCTAAATGTGTCATATTTTAATTTAAACAAGCGAAAATTAGATTTAAGAGCTATGGTAGATCCGAAGAGTCGTAAATTTCAGTCTGTTCACACAAAGCTTTCGTATGGCTTCAGAACACTTGGGATTATAGCTCATGACATGGACTATCGTTATACAGCCTGATCTCATGAAGAATGTTGTCACAGGCAACATTTTAGCAAAATGAAATTACATGGTTCATCACATTTTGCTGTGGTTCCTAAGTGAAATGTCCACTGAGGGGCACTCAAAGCAAGTTTAATGTTCTCCCCAAAAGATGAGGTTTAAGCTTAATGGTCTATTCAGTTTCAAATAAATAAAACCTACAGTTGAAGTCAGACGTTTACATACACTTTAGCCAAATACATTTAAACATTTTTCACAATTACTGACATTTAATCATAGAAAACATTCCCTGCCTTAGGTCAGTTAGGATCCTTACTTTATTTTAAGAATTTGAAATTTCAGAATTAGAGTAGAGGGAATTATTTATTTCAGCTTTTTTTTCTTTCATCACATTCCCAGTGGGCCAGAAATTTGCATAAACTTGGTAGCATTACCTTTATATTGTTTGACTTGGGTCAAACGTTTTGGGTAGCCTTCCACAAGCTTCTCACAATAAGTTGCTGGAATTTTGGCCCATTCCTCCAGACAGAACTGGTGTAACTGAGTCAGGTTTGTAGGCCTCCTTGCTTGCACATGCTTTTTCAGTTCTGCTCAGTTCAGTTTCTATCAGATTGAAGTCAGAGCTTTGTGATGGCCACTCCAAAACTTTGACTTTGTTGTGCTTCAGCCATTTTGACACAACTTTGGAGGTATGCTTGGGGTCATTGTCCAATTGGAAAACCATTTACGACCGAGCTTTAACTTCATGGCTGATGTCTTAAGATGTTGCTTCAATATATCCACATAATTTTCCTTCCTCATGATGCAGTCTATTTTGAGAAGTGCACTAGACCCTCCTGCAGCAAAGCACCCCCACAACATGATGCTGCCACCCCCGTGCTTCACGGTTGGGATAATGTTCTTCTGCTTGCAAACCTCACCCTTTATCCTCCCAACATAACGATGGTCATAATGGCCGAAAAGTTACATTTTTGATTCATCAGACCAGTGGACATTTCTCCAAAAAGTAAGATCTTTATCCGCATTTGCACTTGTAAACTGTAATCTGGATTTTTTTATGTCAGTTTTGGAGCAGTGGAATCTTCCTTGCTGAGCAGCCTTTCAGGTTATGTCAATATAGGACTCGTTTTACTGTGGATATAGATACTTGTCTATTTGTTTCCTCCAGCATCTTCACAAGGTCCTTTGCTGTTGTTCTGGGATTGACTCTGTGTTTGTAAATACATACTATTGTTTGTAGAGATGAATGCGGTTCCTTCGGGTGTTTGGGAATTGCTCCCAATGCTGAACAAGACTTGTGGAGGTCCTGAGTTTTTATTCTGAGGTCTTGGCTGATTTCTATTGATTTTCCAATGATGTCAAAAGCAATGAGTTTGAAGATAGGCCTTAAAATATACCCACAGGTACACCTCCGATTCAAATTAGCCAATAAGTAGCTAAATTAGGCTTGACATAATTTTGGGAATTTTACAAGCTGCTTAAAGGCACAGGTGACTTAGTGTATGTAACCTTCTGATCCACTGGAATTGTGATATATAGTCAATTAAAAGCTAAACAATCTGTCTGTAAACAATTGTTTGAAAAAATGATTGTATAATACACAAAGTAGATGTCCTAAACAACTTGCCAAAACTAGAGTTTGCTAATATGAAATCTGTGGAGTGGTTAAGAAATTAGTTTTAATGACTAAGTGTATGTAAACTCCTGACTTCAACTGTACCTCCCTAAACCTAACCAATAGTGTCCTAAAAAGTAAATGTGAGATGATCTCACATTGTTCATCTGAACAAGACATGTAAAACTCATTCTGCAAAAATGTAGTTATAATAATGTTTTTACTATGAGACCAGATTGTCTTTATAACACCCTTTATACTTTTTCCTACTTGCATTGTTAAAAACTGCAACCACTCATTAACCTTCATCAACTGGAACACGGCTAACCAATATACACTATGGACACAATTCTATGTTCCCACTCTTCCACTATATTTGATTTTTCCATCCTCCCTAGAACTACATTGATTTTGCTATGAATGCAGGACCCTAATTACAGCCACCAAGCCATACTGTACAGTTCACCAGCAATCTATAATTGGTGTACTGTCAGTTCAACCCTATCCAAACTTTTTCAAACTGATTATGAAATAATACAGAGACATTTTCATAATGCAACTACTTCAATAGAATCAAAAGTCTGCAGACTCAGTAAGCAACTTCAGATTATGCATCAGGTCGATCAGCAATAAATTCACATTTCTTATTGCCAGGTATACACAAAATCTATGCACACAGAACTCCACAGACTTCAGCAGAATTATCTGGGAAAATATTTGCAATGATTGCTGATATTTTTTTTTCCTTTTTTCCCTTAATTGATTTTTTTATTCCTCATCAATAAACCTCATCTGGTGAAATACTGTACATACTGTACACACATCTGGTGAATCTATAAAAAGCTTAACTTAGTTAACACCAGAGACTATATAGAAGAGACGCGGCACTTCTATTAAAATGAATGGGAGAAATTGGAATGCCCAACCAAGAAGCTCGCACCCAAAGGTCAACAGATGTAGAAAGGAAGTCCCGCCTTACAGGTAAAAGAGCCAATCACCTTTTAGATACAGACATAATCTGTCAATCAACTCGAGAATGTGCATGCGCATTAGCAAAACAAGCAGTTAAAATTTTCAGCGGAATCTGAGATAAAGAAGCACAATTTATGATACCAGTGCTGTATGATTTTACTGCTGATTTGAAATATGTCATTTGAAAAATGAGATTTTGGTGTTCCCCCATTCAAGAAGATAGGTGCTGCACTGTCATGACTGGGAATATTTGGAGCGTTCCAAAGATGGCTGACAGTTGACTGATTTACAAGAAAGACTTTGAGACTTTACAAGAAATACTCACTTATAGGACACTGTAACAGAGCCAAATCTCTGTAATTTTAAAATCCCCAGTGTATTTCCGGCTTGTTTAAAGTAAAAAGTCTCACGTTATGTACCAAATCTTCATTTCTCTGGTTATTACTGGGATTTTGATTGCACAATAAACTGCTTTTGGGATTTTATTCATTTTGCAGCCTCAGTGTCTGTACTCTTCATAGGAAGGAAGGAATAAGGTATTTTGTATTATTATATAGAATGATTTTCAAAAACAATCAGCCAATTAAACGGTTATCAGCCTTTTCCAACAATTTAGATATCAGTATCGGCAAAATCCACAATCGGTCAACCTCTAGTTTATATTCACACAATTCTGCAGATATCTTCCCAAAATCAGTGCAGAAATGGAGAAAAAAGACTACAGATTCCATCTGGACTGGCTTTTTACTTATTGAACAGTACACTTTGGCAAACGATTGTCCAGTTTGTTTCTGAATTTCAGCATATCAATGATTGTATTACAGTCAATTATTGTGAGTTTACCTAGATCACGCCTGCTAAAAAATATATTCTATCCCTCTAACTAAATGTGAATAGTCTCTGTCTAATTATCCTTCAGAAATTACCTCAACAGGTACAGCCAAGGTTTTCTGTGACATTTCTAAGAAAACAGTCTGTGCTCTATAAAAGAGGCTTGAGTGGACGGCCTTGCTCTGTTTAGTTAGCATACTGTAGATTACAGTTTTTCTGAAATCTGTCTGCTGTGTTCTCTGATATAACACTGGGAGCCATCCTCAAGGACAGAGATTAAACTATAAGGAATTTTCCCACCCATGACACAGCACTGACCTTCTGCTGAGGCAGATCTATTGTGCATTGTGTCATTGCTTTTGGTAGCTGTGCGTGCGTGTTTGAGAGACCAACAACTACAGTCTCAGCCATGTACATTTCCTATGGCCTAACACATTCTGTACAACTAGACAAAACTGTCTCCAGTATGGGCACTGTGCTTTTGTTTATGTGTGTGAGTTCACATTTCAACATTGTTGGGCCAATCAGCAAAGCTACAGTGGAGATGAGTGATGAGGGAGGCATGAGGGGAACAGTGTGGGCAGTCACGTAGCTTAGCATGAAATCTCCCTATCATTAGAAATATACAGACAGATCCACAAAACAACACGTGTTTGCAGGCACACATAAACGCACGTACGCGCGTGCTCGCAAACATACGCGAAAGCACACACACGATCTCTATGATGTAAAAAGGTCACAAAACACTTAGGCTGCACTTAAATATGTGAATGTCTTAAAGGAATAGTTCACCCAAAAATTTTAATTCACCCACTATTCACTTACCCTGATGACATCCCATCTCTGTAGGTCCTTATAATGCAAGTAAACGGGTGCCATCAGGCTATTGGCTATTTGACATTTCAAAAGGCATATTTAGTCAGCATAAAAGTAATTCACACGACTCAAGTCATCAAAAAATGTCTTCTGAAGCAAATCAATAGGTGATAATTATACATCGATAATTAAAATATTTTTATCTTTAAATTGTTGCTTACGGCTAGATACTGTTTGAAATGGACTAACTCTCATGTGACGTTCGTTCCTCTGTTGTGTACAAAGCGCTCGCTTCCGACTTCTCGTGTGAATATGCCATAGCGCTTGCATCACTGACTGCTGGCAGGAAACAATTTAAGTTAATAAAGTTTTAATTATCGATTTGTTTCTTACACCAACCTATCAATTTGCTTAAGAAGACACTAACTGATCAACTGGAGTCGTGAGGATTACTTTTATGCTGCCTAACTATGCCTTTTGGACCTTCAAATAGCCATTTAATTACATTATAAGGACCTACAGAGCTTCAAAAGTTCTGCTGAAGAAAAACAGTCATACACAACTGGGATGGCATCAGAGTAAGTGAATAATGAGAGAATTTTCATTTTTGGGTGAACTAATTCTTTTTATTATTTATTTCAACAAATATAGCACAAACACACTTTGAAGCAAAGAGATCACACAAATAAGTTTGATAGGTTGCAAATTATAAAACAATAGATATTTTGTTATTAAAAAAAAAATTAAGATGTTATATGCTTATTATATTTGATACAAAATGTACGATAAAAACATTAGTGGAACATGTCCAAAGTTAATGTGATACTCTGCTAGGACACTGGTGTGAATTTGATGGGAAATTCCTTCATACATCCACTAAAAATCACATTGACACATTAGGTTATACATAATTGCAAAAAAACTCAGGAAAGTGGAGATCTAGCATAATTTGGTTCCAGATGCCCACTTGGTTTGAAATTTTGTAATCTAATGGAACTGAATTCAAAACATGTTAAGAGTGACTTAAGTGTCCCAATGTAAGTACTTTAAAGGCACTGGAGTTTATCCACCCAATGGGAATGCTTACAAAATGCATAAGAGAATAAATTCTTCAGGTACATTTACAAAATTAGTTTTAGGACTCACCAGGTAGGCACACTCTGGTGATGGGGGGTTGGTTAGACACAGGGGACCTCCTACAAGAAAAAAAGGATGAATTATATAGTAGACCGCTCCATACAAACTAATAATTCTTACCATATATGTCCTACACAATCTAAGAAAAAACCCTGCTTTCAGAAATGATTCAAACTAAATTATTCAAACAACACTTCTGTGTGTTCTATATGTATGACAAAACACACATTTGTCATGCCAATGTGTCATATTGAACTATAAAAAACATTCAAGAAGCTACATTCAAATCTCTGCATTTTGCAATATATTTTTTCCTTAAGTGTATCACAGATTTGATGCAACAATCCCTTTAATACAGACGTATTATTTTGATATCACATGGTGTGTCCCTCTTTTCCGCAATACTCCTAAAGAACTTCCCTTGAAGTTCTTCTGAACTGGGTTGCCCTCAGACAGCCTTGAGGTAATTGTGACAATTCAGTGTAATTGTCTTGACGTAGATCCACTGTTATTTGGAAGGGGGAAATAATTCTTCCGTTAATAACAGTGAATAAACATATTTCATCCATTCTCAGGTGGAAAAATGGAATTTGAGGCCATGTGGAAATTCTCTGTGTAGGGAAGTGATTATTGGATGGGATTTGAAATCGTGAAATATTTAGTGGAAAATGGCTCTAGTGAAATATCAGTCCACATGGGTGGCTGAGTGCATAAAATAAAAGGTTGTAAAGACTGCTCTCTTGTGTTCAATCTTAAAAACAACAGAGCAGACAGTTAATAAATGTTATGCTTTACTAAGCATAAATGTGGAGCTCTGTACTTTGTTAAAGTACTTTGAAATGTTCTACAAAAATTTGCATTATTTGACTTGTTGTCTAAATCTTGTGGGACTGCTGTTTTAGTCTTATTAACTTCTAGTTACTGATGTATTTCCTGTGAATAGAGTTTGCACCATATAAATAGTACTTTATTTCCCTTATGTCACTTTAGGTTATCCTTGCATATATTGCGCAAAAGTGACCTTGTTTAGTGGCTTTACATGGTCCTGACAGGAACTGAAAGATTGGATATATCTTTCTACAGGTCAATCAATTTTGTTGGCAATTATGCCATTCAAAGTCATGTGGTGATAATTTCTAAACAGTTTGTATTTTATCATTAATGTAATAACTTACACAAAATGTTTTGCTGTTTTTTTTTTTTTTTTTTTTTTTTTTTACAAAGTGAAGGATGAATTTATTTTTAGTGCCAACTGCAACATGCCACATGTCAACTTGTACTGACTGCAGAACATTCCTGGAAAAAAATAAAGTTTTAATTTTAAGTTCTATTTAAGGTTTGATGAGGTCATAGCCTTCTTTTCCATTGTTTACAATTATACTCACTTGTTAGATGTGCACTGAACATTGGTCAAGACAGTAAAATTGTTTCTGACACTTCGAAGGCTTGCAAGAACCTTGAAGAAGAGAGAAACAAAATAAAAATATGAGGTAAAACCAAGCACACATTAATTTGTAATAAAATCCCTGAGCAACATGACATGGGTGTTTACCTGAGCAAAAGGCGTAACTATCAGGTCATCCCCATGCCTGTGAACAGAAGGGAATAAAATTAATGTTTCAAGCATTCTACGGCAAAACAAAATTACATAACTATGTTAATGTCAGGTGTCATTTTCCGCCCATGGAAATAGAAATGAGAAGTACACTCATTGTCAAAGTATGTGTCAAATGAGGTTGCCGTTCACCACTTCAGAGTAAGGACCATAAATGGCACTAGAAATGGGTTACCAAGAACAATCCAGCACATTCCTTAGGGTTATTTGGCTGCTAAGACCCTGGAAAATGCGTTCTTATATAATTACAGGCTTTTACTGCCAGAAGGGCCATCTGAGGAAATCAAGATTGAGATATGTCATGGCATGCAAATTGTACTGCCATGAGCAGTACTGCATAAAATTGACTCCAGTAAACAATATCCTCCCCCTTTACCCGATGGAAACTTCATAGTTCTCAGATAACCAAATGCCATTGGTTAATTCATGGTGACAGATAAATTGAAGTGGTTTCCCAGTCACTTAATGCATTAGATAAGATAATTCAATGAGTAGATGACTGAGTAAACATCATAGAATAGCCCACTAAAATTTTATGACAACCATTTGTACAAGTACAGCAGCTGAGTAAATTTTACTTTTTAAAGTAAATTTAACTGATTATACTGGTCTGCATGTTTACATTTATTTTCTTAGCAGGTGCTTTCTTAACAAAAGCATGAAGGAGTGTTCAGGCTAGAATGTTTTTCTTGATCTGTAATCCAGGTTAGCAAATAAAAGAAAGTTTATGACCAAATTTAAAATAAAATGTAATTATATAATGTATTCTGATCAACAGCACTTTCGCTGGGTGCATAAAGCTGATTATACTTACAGTTCGGAGGCGATAGAAGAATTGCGAGACATTGACTTGGGTGAGAGGTCATAGTCACTGTCCGAGCGGTAGAGGAAGGACTCTCGCCGCTGGTTGTGGCCAGGGAAGTTTGTGTGCAGAACCAGGCCAGAACCTGGGGAGGCCTGGGTGTCCAAAGGACTACAGCTTGCAGACGGGCCATTCTCCACATCAAAACTGCAATGATACAAATCCCCCAAAAAAACAAAATAAATAAAATGCACAATAGAAGAATATTAAGGTAAGGGAAACAGCTTACACTAGTTAACAGTCCTGGACTGCTGTTATTTCCACATAAGCATTATTTAAAATAAAAAAAAACACACACAGGCAAAATGAGTACAATAATAAATAGTGTTGACAACATGCGCTTGTGATATGACCAACCTAGTCTCATAGAAAGAACGATACTATAACTACATCTTTTAAATCAGAGTTTGCTGGTGAAATTAACACTGGAGGAGCTACAAAAACTGGGCGATTTATTCACTTACACACAAATCACGACTACAATGGCTGATTATCACATTAGAAAGACTTTTTCACACTATTACTCACACATTGCTGTTATATCAAAACACTTTTGTGTTTTCGCATAATTAAAAAATGTATACATTGTAACGCTTGTAACACTTTGTAACGCTTGTAGACTTGTAGCCAACATTTACACACTAATTCCAATGGGATTAGCTTCCGCGGTAGTGGAGTGTTGGGCTTTGAATTTGGAAGACTGAGGTTTGAGCCCAGTCAAACATGCAAGCTGATACGTGAGACGAAAGTGTCAGAATCGACACAAAATAACCTGGTTGTTTAAAAAATCATGTTGCATTTCTTTAGCCATTGGATTAGGGTAAGGATGTCTGTTTTGTTAACCTCATGTGCTTTAAGAACAAATTTGGTTAAGTTTAGGCAAAAGTTTTAGGAAAGAGAAGTGTGTTTTATTCATTTATTTCATTCATTCTTTTCAAACTAAACCTTTATTCAAACTGAAACCATTCAAATTTAACTTATAAACCTTGTCTGCTTACAACATAATTTAACTCACTTTTGGAGTCCCTCACTGGAAATTTCACTGGGAAACAGCAGCCAAAAGTGTAATGCTCATGATAATGTAACTGTCATGAGATAAAGCTAGAGAAGACATGGAAAATTCTAGTTTATGCTTAACCTTCAGAGACATTCTGGATCAAAATTACAATAGTGTTATCATATTCATAACAATATTTTAAAAAGTAGAAATCTCAGCATCCCAAAGTCAAACAACATGGTCAATGCCTTCTGAACCCAATGCTATCTATTTTCGATCACATTTAGCAATCTTCCAAGTAAGTAAAAAATTTATAAATCTCAGCATCCCAAAGTCTGGTTGTTTAATCCCAATGATTAATGATAGAAATATCCCCAAAAAACATAAACCTGCTCTAAAGGTTCCAGCAGTAAGGAAACGGGAAGACAGTCCAGGTAAATCAGCTTTTATTGAAGCGTTCAGCTTCAAACACAAAGTATAGGCTTTTCAGCTTCATAAACAAAGAGCAGGCTTTTCAGCTTCACACAACACAAAACAGGCTTTCAGATACAGCAGTGGCTTTTCAGCTTCACACTCTTTCTCTCACACTGACTGACGGCCTTTTTAAGCCCATCTCCGTGGCAAATGTAACGAGAAACAGGTGTTACGCATCATTAATCAGAAGGTTATAGCCCTTACCGCTTCCTCTCTACCAGTGACAGACACAAGACCACATCCCGCTCCATACCTGTATAGATATGAGACCATTTTTCTGAATGTTGTTGTGGTCAACAAATTTCACACAACAGATCCATTCAGTCACATGGATATATCAAATGTTTGTCAATGTAGATGGTCAATGTGTGTCAGATGAAACTTTAGAGAGAGGGCTGCTCTATAGATGTTATTTACACTAAGTGCTGTTATGTGCAGAAAAAGACATGTAAACACTAAGTGTAAATAGCTTAGTGTTAAGCATCTTCATTGCACTAAGTGCAAATAGTATTAGACGATATTTGCACCCAGGTGTGAATAGTGGCAAATACTATTTGCACCTCTATCTACATACAACACTTTATAGTGGCATTACTGCAGAGGGTTTATTGTTTTTAGAGTTTTTAGAGTTCCACAGAAACCCTTCACCCACCCCCTACCCATAAACCTTCCTTACAAAAAATATGGTCTTACAACAGAAACATGGCCTTTTGTCCTACTTTTCCCCATCCAGTTTCCTGTCTCCACTTTTAATATATCCTTTAATACTACTTATAATAATAGATATTTTAAAATATTAAAGGTTGATTTCCTCGCAGCAATTTGGCTATGGTTAAGGTCGGGAGTTGAGAGAAAATTTGGATCTAGATCAAATTAACCATGGTTTTATTATTCTAATATTTTAGTAACTATGTTTTTTTTTTTTTTTTTTTTGGCAAAGCCATAGTATTAATGCAATTATCTATGGTGGTACTACAATATTATAGTTTTAAAATAGCAACCATTTTTATTTTAGTGGTTACTATTATTTACTACAACATACCATGGTGACACTATGTTTCTTGTCTATCCAAAAATGCACATACACAATGTCTTTACACACTACACATTGCAGAAACACTTGGGGTGCAGTTTGTCTTTAATTTCTGTGTGTCCACTAGATTATTGGAGTGCAAATGGTCACACTGTGTGGCAGGTTCTATATTTTTTAAACTTAGTGCAAAAAGTTATTCCGGTAAAATCAATGCTTGAGTCTCCGAGGGTTAAAGAGCAGTCAACATATTTTCCCAAACGAAGTAAGATTACTGATCTTGTAATCTACTATTTCCTAGCTCAAATCTCAAACTGTTAATTCTGTGGAAAAAAAAAGTGCTGATCCACATTGGCCATCATCAAGATTAAAAGTTATATATAGCTTAATTATATTTTCAGGAGAAATACACAAGCTGTCCTCTGGGTACAAAGAGATAAGGAAAGACTCTAGGATTCCCAGCACTTAGAGCAGAAGCATGACACTTTTTTCCAAACCCTCAGGAAGCATAGTGGGCATGGTCTCAGCCCATATCAAACAGAACAGAAGCAGGGGAAACGTATTGCGCTTAACTCAAATAAACACTTTCCAAATAAGCTTGTGTTTGGTCCAGATGTGCTTGTAATCTCAGAGTTGACATGGAGGAAGTAGTGATGCACTTTATGCTCAAAGCGTTAGAGGTTTGGTGACCTTCTGCTCCTCATGTGCTTATACTGCACTTGAGAAGCTCACATTTAAAACAAATGCACTTAAGTATACTAAGGAACAGGAAAAACATTCAAACCTTTCTTCTTTGTTTTTGCTGTTGTTCAACATTTATCTTTTACACTTCAAAATGTCCTATAAAAGTCTTGCTGAAAAGAAAAATCTCTAAAGACATACAGTATATAAATAATAATACAAATATATTGCTAAGACTAGTACAACAGGGCTAAAGGCCCACCAGGGTAAGGCACATTCCCCGTCTGTTGCACACTCGACGTTGTGTCGAATGAAGCGAAACTAGGTGTCTTTCTTGAAGGCCTCGTTTACCTCTGAACTTGAGAAAAGACAATGAGAAATTGCCAGACAGAATTTGTATGTCCCTCCCCCGTACATACGGGTATAAAAGGAGGGGAATTGTGCATCTGTACATTCAGATTTTTTCAACGGAGCCGAACGGTTGTGTGTTCAGCAAGCTGGTGTTCCACTACTGTTCTACTAGCCTCTAAGAGCAATGCTGTTGGACCAGCGGCTTTCTCCCTTCTCTGCACGCCAGTGCAGTCCATACTCCTGAGCACTAAGACAGCATTTCCATAAAGAGCAAATAGACCTGTAAAAAGAGTATATACATTGCTGTTGAACATCTTTTTAAAGACGTGTCTTTTTAAAGATGTCTTTCTGCATTTGTGTAGTTCCTGGATGCAGCAGATATCTCTCCACTTCTGACGGTCATAAGAGCCGCCTCGCTTGTCTGGGCTGCGATCACACGCAGGCAGCATTTTATGAATGATTCATGTTCTCATTGCGAGAACATAACCGTGGCATAACCTTGGCTTTCTTTCCTCTGAGAGAAAGCCACTTCAGCCGCCCCCAGCGCAGCACCTCCTTCCTATGGGATTGGGGCCAGTGTGGCTAGCGATGAAGGTGATTTGTGGAGTGTATCAGGCTCGGTTTCGCCTGGTAAATCTCCATGAACCACTCGCCCCCCAACACGTCTGTCCGGGTCTGACGCAAGACCAGCTCGCCCCACGGACAGTCAGATGTCTCCCTCGGACCCCGTGAGCTGGATGATGATTTCGCCACTGCGGTGTATGCTCTCGTCACGTCACAACTCGCCAGCCATCTCCTCCTTTGGAGTCAGCAGCGATTCAGCTGCACACCACTTATATCCCTGGCAGCCTCAACACGGCAGCGGATGCGCTGTTGCGACATGGCATGCTCAGTGGAGAGTGGCCTACTTGCACAGGTGCTGTGCAAGGCCAGGGAGGACAAGGAACAATTCTTGGCTCCTCAGTGCAAAACCTGAATGAACAGATGCACAATTCCCTCCTTTTATACCTGCATGTCCGGGGGAGGGACATGCAAATTCTGTCTGCCAGTTCAGAGATAACCAAGGCCTTCAAGAAAGACCCAAAGTGTCACTTCAATAGACACAACGTCTTGTTCCTTCCATCAGGGAACGGGGGTTACAATTGTAACCTAGATGTTTGATTTTATATTCTCCCAAAACACTAAAAAGCAACTAAAACTACCACAGTACCTTCCTTAACATCTGTTTGCAAAGATTTCCTGATATTTTTTTCATTGCATGCAATATGTGTGAAAAAAGCTCGGAGGATCATCAGAGACTCCAGTCACCTGAGTCATGGGCTGCTTTCACTGCTTCCATCAGGCAGGCGGTATCGCAGCATCAGGACCCGCACCAGTCGACTACATGACAGCTTCTTCCCACAAGCAATAAGACTTTTGAACACATGATCTCTCACGATCAACAATCAGCACTGCACTTTATTAATCATCACTCTGTCAATATATTCTCCCAATTCAATTAGTGTTTATATATATTTATACCCGTATCTAGTGTATGTGTATTCTACATTGTGTGTATTGTGTACATTTGTTATGTAAATTGTTGTGTAAGTATGTGTACATTTGTTATGTAAATTGTTTTGTGTAAGTATGTGTACATTTGTTATGTAAATTGTTTTGTGTAAATATGTTGTTTATTGTAAAGTGGTTTATGTCTCGTCACTGTCATGACTGCTATGTTACTCGGAACTGCACACAAGAATTTCACCTACTGTTGCACTCGTGTACACAGTAGTGTGACAATAAAGTGATTTGATTTGATTTGATATCTAAAGTTTGATTTTTTTTTAGGCAATTTGGTCTAATATTTGATATTTTTTTTAAATGTTGCAAACTTATGTCGCTAATGAAAATCCCTGAAGTAATTATTTTGAGTAAGCATTATTTTAATTTGTTACTCAAAAAAACAACAACTTGCTATTGTGGTGGGATGAGCAAGAGACATACACAGTAGGTGTCCATGGGGAAATAGTATACATAATTAAGGTGATCTGGTGCCCTCACTTTGAATGAGGCTACATGAAGGGCTGAGTTTGGAATTGCATACTAACATACTACTCTTACTATTTCTGCCATAGACAAGTATGGCAGAAGTAGTATGAGTAGTATTGGTAGCATGCAATTCTGAACTCAATAAAGGATAAGTGATGATGAAAGGGTAAGGTTCAGGTATAGTGGGCCGGGTCTCAGGCCGGCGGCTCACACTAGAGGCTCAACTTCCCTGGCCTGTCGGCTGCAATGCGTACTTCAATCCCCGCCGTTGCATCTAATTCGCTATGGGGGGTCTGGGGGATCTGGGGTTCCTGGATCTGCGAGGATGCAAGTGTATGCACACAAGGAGATAGAAGCAGCTCCCAGAGGAGAGGCGTGCCCTACGTTTTAATAGCAGCAGTGATGAGACTAAATTTATCTATCATCTTTAACTGCCCAAATGAGGCTTATTAAATTGCACCTCTCCTCTCTCCTGACCACTCCTGTTGGGAGCCCGGCTGAAGGACGGCCCTCAGAGGAAGGGTGACTAAAACGAGAAGGAGGGGCAGGTCATTCCGGCACACTGGGTGTATTCCATTCCGAAGGGCTCATCCCTATGCCCTAAACCCTTCTCAGGGTTTGCCCTCCAGAGTGAGAGCTTAAGAGGACTGAAGGGTGTGTTAAGAAACTGCATGGATTTTTGTGTGTTTGATGGGATTCAAGGAAATCTGCTTGCCAATATATAGTATTAGACTTAAATATTCAATAAAGCAGAGGTGTGTAATTGTTTTGTTACAGGGGCCACATCAGCTGTTAAGTAGAACATGGAAGAGAGAAGATAAACATTTCTGCATAGTTGTATCTTTTAAGCCCAGAAGTAGAAGTGCACTCATGCACTCAATGAATGATGAACAATTTTCTGAAATGCATTCTGATGGGACAATTCTTCGATTGCTTGAAATTTTGCTGTTACATTTTTATCGCATGTTAGTAAAAACTGAATTAAGACGGAGCATAATTATGAATAGTTTATTTTTACCATACTATCAATGCAGTGGTAATTTAGTATTCAATTTAACACTCTACATCAGGAGTCTGGTTTAATAGTAAAATAAAATTATTGAATCTAAAAGCTTATTTTAATGTTGGCCGCAAAGTGGACATTTGTTTTATTCTCAGAACATTATCAACCTGTTTACACGCTCATGGGTCATGATTTGAGTCTCATCAATGTTTGGCATCCCATTCAGCACACTACTGAATAATACAGGCTGCATGACACCGATAAACTGCCAGAGTAACATTCGCATACAGGTGTGAGGGACATTTTACAAATAACACAAACAACAAACATTTTCCTCTCTCACTTGGTTTTGCTCGTGTGTCCTCTCTGTGTGCGAATGATGCAAAGATCTTTTGGGATTTTTCTCAAGATCATCATTGAAAAGGTTTGAAAGGCACTAAACAGCACACGCAGCTTCACGAATGGACACGGAGTGGCTACATCACATTTTTCTTTGAGCATAATATTGCACTATTGAGCACTTTAAGGTTTTTTCCAAAGAGGAGAGAGAGCGTGTGCACTCGCATGCATGGTTAAATTAAGTATGACATAAGGTGAAATATTTCCTATTTGTGCAAGTATAAATCCCTGATTGAGGCATATATTAACCCTGGGCATATTAAACACTTGTGGATGCACGATAGGTCCCAAAACCAGAAAAATTAAAGATCTAATAAAAAAAATTCATGATAAATCAATCCGCGAGCAGTAGTTTGCCCTGGTCTGCAATTGAGGGTGCTCTAATGTTCGTAGACAAGCACCCTTGTAGGACCGGAGTAGGGCTCAAAAATATCAGTCATTAGGAATGTACTTCAGCATCATCTATCCAAGCCAAAGTAGCCACTGCCATCGCACAGAGGCTGACGCTAATGACCATCACCTCTATCTAATCAGAAATATTTATACATGAATTTCCCTTATTATTACCTATTTTCTGAATGCCAATTTTTAGACATAATGAAGAAATTTAAGCTTCGTGTTTAAATATTTTTTATTTAAAAAATATGATCCAAAACAAATTAAGCAGTATACAAATGTACAGTATATGTTAAACTTTTAAATAAATAAAATGCCGCTATTTTATTTTTATTAGAATAGCATATATTACAGTTCCGGTCCGCTTGGCAGCGAAGTGTCCATCAGTTGAACCCTACGGAAACACCTTTTGAAGTGCCCTTCAAAGAAGCTATTTATGAGCCCTTTGGTTTGGAACGGCCCTTCAACAAGGCAGCCATAATTGTTAAACCCTTCAAAGTGCCCTTCAGGGGCGGTTATATCCCGATTGGAATGCAGGGACTGTCTCAAAATTACTTGCATTAGTTGACAAATTTTGCACTATAACTTTTGCCCCAATATCTACAGGATATCACTTATAAATCCCCCGGGGGGTAGGATAAATGCCCCCTAGCCACCCATTCTTAAAAACTGAATTTTAATAAAAAAGCCCTCTGTTATTATTATTTATTTTTATTATGTTGCTCCATCAATATTCAATAAAAATAAATAAATAAAATAGGCCAATAAAAATTCCTTAGACTTACATAAGGAAATGCTCAAGCCAAATCTAAGACCAGAATATGCTATAGAGCAGTGTCAGACATTTAGGGGGGCTCTGGGCAAAAATGCCTCTAAAATTAAAAACGTGGGAGCAAAAAATGCTTGGGAAAAAAATATCTTCTGTCTTTACTTTGTAACGTCTTATATAGTTCTTAATATTCTATTTTATTTCTAGTTATAAATATTATTGCATACAATATGAAGTTATTTTGATTTAATTATTGGAGAAATTCTCAATTTGTATAAAAAAATATTATCGTTTGTATTAATTATTCAATTAAATTGAAGTATTTCACATAAACGTATGATTTAAATAGGTTAGAAAAAAATCCCCTCTTAAGGTAAAGAATGCCCCGAAAGAAATCCAGGGGCAAATCTTGCCTCTAAATATAAAAACTGATTTCTGATAGAGACTTGGGGGTGGGCTCTTTTGACTTGGGCCAGTAAGTTACCACCTAGCAATGTCATGGCAACCACACAGAACACACTAGCATCATGGTGGTATATTATTCTCCTGAAATATATAAAAAATCTAGTTAGCACCTTGATGGCAGCTCTGCGGACACAGTGTAAAGCACTTTGGTAACCTCTAAGATTAAAAAAAGTGCTATATAAGTGCAGACCATTTAACATTTACCATTTACCATAGTTACTTCCATGTATATAATGGCACATATGCACTCACTTCCTGTACACACATACACCAAACACAGCATTTAATGTGTCAAACCACATTTTACACTTTTAACTCTCCCACGGAAACATACTAATGAAACACACCACACATACATATGATTTTGAAAATGCAATTACAATTTTTCTGTAGTGACACTAAGCTCTACGATTCACCCTCTGACCAACAAACATGGGTTCACTTACTGAGAAGCCTGGTCCGAGCTAGAGGTCTGGTGTCTGATAACAACACCCCTACACTGTCTCATCATCTCTCTTCTGTTTCCCTCTTTCCTTTAAGCCTGCCATTCACAACTATCAACAACATGATGTGAAGATGAACACATCACACATAGCTGGTGGTCACTGCTAAATATCAGTGGTCTACTTCAGTGGCGAAGTCACTTATTTTCTACACAAACTGAAATTTTTCTGGATTTGTGGTGACAGAATAAATGTTAAATGAATCATCTACTCACCCTCATGCCATCCTAGATGTGTGACTTTCTTCTGCAGTACACAAATGAAGATTTTTAGAAGAATATCCCAGCTCTGTTGGACCTCACGATGCAAGTGAATGGTGACCAGGACTCAAAATGTCCAAAAAGCACATAAAGGCAGCATAAAAGTAATCCACTAGACTGTAAATCTACACTTTCACTTCCACATTCTGGTGTGAAGTGACATTCCCTTTCACATTTAGCCATTCACTGGTCAGGGTTGGTCAAAGGTGTAGATTTACAGTAAATAAGGCCTTAAATATTTATCTGTTTCTCATCCACAGCTATCATGTTGCTTCTGAAGACATTGATTTAACCACTGGAGTCTTATGGATAACTTTCATGCTGCCTTCATATGCTGTTTGGATCAGGTCACCATTCACTAGCATTGCATGGACCTACAGAGCTGAAATATTCTTCTAAAAATCTTCAATTGTGTTCTGCAAAAGAAAGAAAGTCATACACATCTGGGAGTAAATGATGAGTAAATGATGAGAGAATTAGTATTTTTGGGTGAACTATATCTTTAAAGGCACAGTGTCTGTGATTTTCGTGGTGTGAATTTTGTCTGATCACGCCACTAGATCACGTTGACACTGAAACAGCTTGATTGATAGTTGTTTTTCCTCTGCACTTGATCAACAAAGGTAGCTCGTAATATGAAAATAGATGATATTTGAGTGATGATATTCTGACATTCAGACAGCTTTCTCATGGCACAACCCCACTCATTTCACATTATCCATTAAATCCCTGTGGGAAACCTTTGTCACAAGCTTTAAATGAAAGTCTACCAGATGTTATTTTCATGGAGTTTTGTGACTGAAGTAGAACATGCTATGGGTCATTTGAGCTCCCTAGAGAGGTCAAGAGTGAAAAAAAGTAGCTATCAGGAAATGATACCTCTGACCTCAGCTGTATCCAGAATGCCTGATTCCCATGACACTACAATGACAGAGTTCCTGTAAAGGGATGATAGCAGCTTGACACTCAGAAGGGGGTAAGTACAAAAAAGCTTGTACAGTAGCCAAGTTAAGACATCTGACAACAACATTTCTACCATCTTTTTCAACCAGACAAAATGTTTAATAGGATGTGATGTAAATGAGCTGACCATGTTTATCCAGTGTAACAAAGAACCTCTTGTTGTCTCATAGTTAAGACTGAATGTTTGTTCTTGACTTTCTTGCTTGTTTAGATTCATAATAATTGTGTAGTGACACAATATTGCATAGTTTTAAGTGAATGAAGAAAAGACTATTCTTTTCCATGATTAGGATGAATAAATATTGTCAGGTGTTTGTATTCCCGTCATTAAACAAAGAATTGGGTCTGTTTCCAGTATCTCATTATCTTGTGACTGGAGTTTAGTCATTTGTCTGGTAACACATACACAACAATACTAACAATAGACAATAGTTTACTTGTAGAGCAGCTCTATGAAATATAAATATCCTCTACTTTTGCACTTTGCTTACATCTTAAGCACTTATCTTCTCAGGATGGTCCATCTTTACAAGAAGAGATGTTATAATGTCATTATGTGTTGTTCTTTATGTACTCCGTGGAATATTTGTTACAAATTCTCTGTGCTTCAAAAACTTTTTCAGTTCCTCTCTCTGGCAGTGGAACTGATCAACAGCATTACAAAAGGGAATTTACTATAACAGATGAGCAATTAAATTACTAAATAATCAGGCAAATAGGGAGGCACTGCAAAGACATTCTATAGTATTTCGTTTCATCATGTTTTTGGGGAAGATGGGAAATTCTAAGGCAAGTTACAGCTAGTATAGTGAAGAGCTGGTCTATGAGAATATTCAGGGCTGTGATGAATCCTGCTTTAAATGGCATTTTACAAGACTGAAAAAAATAAATGCAGCAATGATCACTGCATTTTTCCATGACATACTCTGGAATAAATAGCTGCCCAAATTTCAATGTCTAGTCTGGGGAACATTTCAAGATGACGCTGTTGCTCTAAAGGAATTTGGATTGTTTGCATGCACATGTTTGCTTGTGCCAGCTTTAGTAGAAAAATCGCAGGAGAAATGCCCCTGGAGTAATCTGTGATGCCATGTTCAACTTTTATGTCCAGATGTGCAATGTAAAAATGTTTCGTCAGTTAACCTAAAATGTGCCTCATGTGGTAACATAAATTTACTGGTTCTATTCTGATCAAAAATATTACTTATATTACAATATATATTCTCGGTCCTCTTATTTAATCGGACAAGTGGAGTTCCAAGAGTGCTGATATTTATTTTGCTTGACGGTGTAAATACACAAAATAAATGGTCATAGAATGTAAAATGTTAGTTATTTGATATTAAATGTATCACCTTTAATTTTTTGGGTTCACCCAAAAATGAAAATTCTCTTATCATTTACTCACCCTCATGCCATCCCAGATGTGTATGACTTTCTTTCTTCTACTGATAACAAAGAAATATTTCTAGAAGAATATTTCAGCTCTGGTGGACCTCACAGTGCAAATGAATGGTGACCATAAATCATAAGGTACAAAAAGGACATAATAGCAGCATAAAAGTAATCCATATGACTCCAGTAGTTAAATCAATGTCTTCAGAAGCAATATGACAGCTGTGTATAAGAAAAACATCAATATTAAAGCCGTTTTTTTTACTGTTAATCTGCACCTTTGAACAGCCCCAACCAGTAGGTAGGTGGCTGAATGTGAAAGTGAAAGTCAATTCCACACCAGAATGTGGAAGTAAAAGCAAAAGTATAGATTTACAGTAAAAAAAGAATTAAATATTGATCTGTTTCTCACTCACACTGTCATATTGCTAAAGAAGATATGGATTTAACCACTTATGGATTACTTTTATGTTGCCTTTATGTCCTTTTTCGACCTCCTGAGTTTTGGTTACCATTCACTTGCATTGTCACAACCCACAGAGCTGAGATTTTATTCTATAATTCTTCGTTTGCGTTCTGCAGAAAAAAAGAAAGTCATAAACATCTGGAAAGGCATGCGTGTGAGTAAATGATGAGAGAATTATCATTTTTACATTTTACAGTTTAAATGTCAATGAAATGTACATATTCAACTTTACTTCTTTTTAATTTGAATTTTAAAAACAACCTGACTTTATTAGGTTACGCCAACAAAAACATTTTTTTTTGGGTCAGATCAGGTAAAAATAGCTCCAATTAGACATTGACATTTTGCAGCGTATAAAGAAAATCCCACCAAACGTCACCGCATTGCAAATTATATTTCACTGTCGACAATTTACAGTAACGCATGTAGGCATGCTGCCTATAAATCACACACGTACTGTACGTAAAGGATCTCACTTCAGATTCAAAACACACATTTCATCAGCTGCCTTTTAGCACAAATCCACCTAAGGTGGAGATTATATTTGTTGGCATTTAGAGTCATGGGAAACATCCGGACATCAGAGCATGCTGTGTGAAAATACACCCACTCACTTGTGTGTTTGACAATTAGAGTATATGTCCATATACATTATAGATTGACACAAAGACATATTCATTGTGAAGAAACACACACACACACAAACGCACGCATACAGGCAAAACAGAGTATTCTTAAACAGAAGGCAAAACATTAGGGCAAACTGTTATCACAGTGTTAGGTGAGAAATTACAGTAGTGTACACACCAATTGATTTCACATACACCGTTTGTGTAATCTAATGCATATACAAAACAGCCTGGTGGAAAAAGTTATCTAAAAAGAGCTGTGAACAATTAAAGTCTTAGCTATACACAGAGCTTGATTTACTTACAAACACACTCACAGTTGCTTAAGCAACAACAATTCATCACAATGGACTAATTTTCCAAAAGCACTCAGGAAAAGAGAGAGAGAGAGAGAGAGAGAGAGAGAGAGAGAGAGAGAGAGAGAGAGAGAGAGAGAGAGAGAGAGAGAATACAGAAAGTAATACAAGATGAAGGACAAGTTAAAGACAACTATTAAATTTAACAGGAAACAAGGGTCCAGGGGCTGTATTACAAAATCTAACTCTTGGATCCTATATTATCTATTAAGTAACCATGGCAATTTCAGTTTTTCAGTTTTTCAAATTTCATAACTTATCGCTTAAGATAGGAAGATCTGTAATACATAATATTATGTAGACCAGCGCATGGGAAACTAGTTGCCCATATTCAAAACACTGTGGGCAGCCGCAGTGATCATAAACCAGCAAAACACAGAGAGGAAGAGACAGCTGGTGAAAGCATGTAAATGAGCCTGTCGGAGACAGTCTGAGACTTAAAAGAGAGATAGGAGAGCAAAAGCAAGATGAGGGTGTCAATTCTAACCTTAAGGTGGAGGTGTGTAGCCTCTTCACCACCTCCTCACTGAAGTCAAACTGAACCCTGCCTCTGTGGCAGGGCGACCTGAGGAGCATGGCCCTGAAACACCAGCTGCCCTGTTGAGCACGCTCTACTTGCGTCTCCCCTGCATGACTCTCCCAACACTTAGTCCCCTCCCACAGAGCTTAACTTCACCGCACAGCCACTTCCTTTTGAAGTCCAGCTGTGCTACCTACACTATTCTGCTCTCAGCGAGAGAACACAGGCGCATTTGAAACCTGGGGCGGAGCTCTGAACAAGGAATCGGATTGCTTGAATAAATGAGAAGTTACATGAAAATATGCCTGTTTTGAACACAAATAGGAATGCAGTGGTCCCCAAAAAGTTTATGGACACTTAAGTCACATTTAAAAATGTATGAACGTCTTTGCATTAAATACAAAATATCAAACCAAGAGGAGAGAGTCTGAAAACAAATGATGCAAGAGCTTTTCTCAGAACTAATTTCTCATTTCCTGAACCATCTTTACGACTACTTTTAAGCAAATGGGTGTCAAACAGGTTATTTATAGTGGATGTATTGTCAGTTCCCCCCAAGTTCATACAGGTGTACCTATATAGCAGAATAACCCATAGTGTACTTCAACACATTAACTATGGGCATGTTCCACTAACGTCTGAATCCAGAAAGTGTTCCAATATTTTTGTCCCAATTTTGACCAATATATGTTTATGTTTCATAGTGTAAAGCTTAACAAATGTATTTTTAAGAAATGTTTTGCTTGAAATGTGTGTTTATGATATATTTATTTCAATAAATGTCTAAAAAAAATAAAAACTTTATTGTTTGAAACATTTTATTTAAAAAAACTTTTTTAAGTGTGGCTGAAGTGTCCAAATGGATCCTTTTCACACTTCCGGGTTTTGGAATGCAGTAGAAAACGATTACAGGTTAAACTTTGATAGCAAATATTATAATTTTATGTAATAATAATAATAATTATAATTATTATTATAATATTTAATAGGAGTGAATGGGAGACAAAAGCAAATATAAATATCTGCAAGCAGCAATACCGGGGTCAAGCCAATTATTGGCAGTATGAGCAGCGAAGCAATCATCGAGACACATTTTAAGTTAGAATTCTGATAAATGCTGTAGGAGTTAAAGATAAAAACCAAACATCTATGGCCGTGTTGCTGAAGATACACTACTGTTCTATTTGAATGTAGTAGTTGCACATTAAAATCTCTATCATCTGCAGAACAAAAGTGCATGCTCTTTTGGTATTTGTACATTGATAAAGAGCATTTACTCAAGGTTGTGCAGAGGGTGTTAAGTGCAACATTGCACACTATACATTGTTTAGTGTATTCTCAAGCACTTTGTAGGATCTTTTGGAAAAAACTGGTAAAGTCAGTTTTTACATCCAAGGAGTTATATGCAATACATTTATAAAAATCTATGCAATATTTAGTTAAATCCAATTAAAAAAATTTTTTTGTAGTATTATTATTTCCATGACACTAACTTTATTGCAAACAATTTGTCTAATTGACTGAATATGTCACTGAATCTAAAGAGACCAGTTTTATAATTTTGGCCAAAGCGTTCAAGAGTCATAAGCCAAAATAGCCATTTTTTCTATCTCCTGACCAGTAGGGGACTGTGTGGCGAAATGCTGTAGGTGACCTCAAGGCATAATGGTGATAACACATACCATGTTTTGTCACAATCTGTCATAGTGTTGCAGAGATACAGCATGAAGTCCATTTTGGCATGCTTACCATCAACTTCGTGAAGCCAATCCTCAGGAACAATTTCAAACATTGAAAAAAAAAGTGAGAACATTTGTGTAGCTCTATCTAATGATGGCTTTAAAACAATTTTGTGGAAATAGCACAAAAAGTGTAGGAGGAGTAGCGAAAAAATGTGTTTCCTTAAAATCCAAAATGGTGGAAATCGAAACCAAGGTATGCATTCAACACAGCATGAACTCAGGAATCTTGTCTCTAGGACTTACAGTTCAAAAGTTATTAGCATAAACATGAGTGAAAATTGACCTGTTGATGGCGCTAAAGGGTTTAAGTTATAGACTCCAAATTTGCTGTGGTATCATTTAAGACGGTCCTCTAGCTGTGTGCAAAATTTCATAACTTTCAGGGCTTTACCCCTAATTTTTGTAAACCATTTGCTCCAACAACAAAAGCAAAAACACCACTATTACATTTCCACAACTTTCCAAATGAAGAAAACAATTCCAAGGTAATATAATACAAAGTCATTATAATATACAAATTCTTATAATTAAAAAAATTGCAAATATAAAAAGTTTATATTTAATATCCGTAAAAAGTGCTAGATTTATGCTGCAAAATAAGGTGGAAACACATCATCACAGTCAGATGCCTTTCAGCACAAATTCACCATAGACGTTTGAGCTAAGATCCACCTACAAACAACAAAACAAAAACCAAAACAAAAAGACTTTCAAAGTTCCAAAAAATCCCACACACAGAGGTGGCTGTGGCTCAGGTGGTAGAGCGGGTTGTCCACTAATTGCAGGGTTGGCGGTTCGATTCCTGGCCCACATGACTCCACGTGCCGAAGTGTCCTTGGGCAAGACACTGAACCCCAAGTTGCTCCCAATGGCAGGCTAGCGCCTTGCATGGCAGCTCTGCTATCATTGGTGTTTGAATGGGTGAATGCGGCACAGTGTAAAGCGCTTTGAAAAGTGCTAAGCTTAAAAAAATTGCTATATAAGTGCAGACCACTTAAACTATCCTGGCTTGCAAAGAGTATCAAAATGTATTCAAGCAATGTTTCAGTCACTTGAAAACTGCCTGATGAGGTTGCAATCCAGGATAGTGCAGGATTTTTTCCATTTCAAAGTCCAATATATTGAAATCTACTACAAGAAACATTATTAGCATCAATAAAGAACGTGCTAGTTTTATGGGATTTCAAAAAGGTCTTTCTTCGTTGTAAGCCTTATAAGTCACTGTTGTTCAGTGTGTGATGACGTGAATGCAGAATCTATGAGTTCACTGGAAAACACTCATGGTATGTAGTAATAATGGAAACCCTCAAAGTTTAGAAATCTGTGCTCATATTGAACTGCTAAGATGCTTACTCGACCGTGTGCTCTCTGTTCACTGCAAAAGAATAGGCTGTTAAGAGACAGGCATGATGACAAATGGATTTAGGGGAATAAACTTGACAGACAAAACAATTCATAAGTGTGAAGTGTGAATTCATAAGTGTGAGTTGACGACAGAGCAGACAGTGGGAGTACTGGGGAAGATCTGATGATAATGCTGATGATAATAGTACAAGAAGAACTGAGTCAAATAAGCTGGTATAAATGGTGACGATGATTCAGTGTGAAATAATGTTGGAACACAACCTGTAAAAGTTAAACAATTGTCAGAACATCAATCAAAATGTGGGCAGTCAAAACAAGTATAAACCTATAGGTTCTTACAGAAATGCCTTAGACTACACAGACTTCATACATAGACTCAGTAGCCAGGATTATAACTGTAATTAAATAAGGATACGTTCCAAACAAATTATTTACTGTCCATCCCTTAATTGAATTCATTATTATTAAAATAATTTTATTAAAATCAAGCAAGGGGACATGGTTGTTCCAGGCTGATGAGTTTGTCATGTGCAGAAAACTGGAGTGTGATCTAAGTGTGTCAACAAAATCAAAAACCGTGTAAATTAAAAGAAACTACCTACACAACAGTACAACATACTGCCCACTGGATAGCAGCAGTGTACAAATAAAGAAAACATTGCTCTGTGTGAAGTTGCTCCGATTAAACCCTTGCTTTGCTGACTCTTCCCAAATGATTACTTGGGCTAGTATATTTTAAGGAGGTTTGACATGGTTTTAAATCTCAATTTAGAAGTAAAAAACACTATTAAATGTTGTATGGAATAAAACAGTTTATGGCTTCTATGTTAGAGTACAGACTACACTAAATTATTTAGAATCAGCTCAAGCACATAGACCTGGTGCTGAATGATGTCATATGACATAATTGGGAGCTAAATATCGCATGCATTACATAATCTGTACTTACGCTGACCTGCATCCTTAATAACATGATGCAGTATTATTACTGAATGCAGGACGTGCAAGGATTACATGATGGGGTGTCAAAGATTAATCCATGAGTGACTAATCGCCATTAATAAATTGATGGGTAAAGTTAACAATGACTCGCATAGACCTTTTTTTGGTTGTTGTTGTTGTTCTAAAGAAATCAAGAATTAATTTAAGAGAATTTAAAAATATAGAATGTAACGTAAACAAAAAAATATATATTTATAAAAAGTATCCCCACATCTAAAAATAAAGATTGGTTATTTATTGGTTGATAGAATAAAGGGAATCGTAGTGGTTCAAGAACAAATCTGTGTAAAGCATCAGTTGTGAGGGTGCAGGGAAAAGACAACTGTCCCCATTGGATAAGAAGTCCAAGCAGGAAATAAACTATGAAAGTGCTAATCCTAAAACAACTATATGACTGCAATCTGCCAGTGTGGAGAACATCAGTTAGTGGCTGACAGTGTCTTACATTGCAGTTGTGAACAAGTGTGCACAGTCTGTGCTGTCCTGTCTGAAGGCATTCAGACAGAGGATCGCGGTTCCACTGAAACTATTTCAGAGGCTCCTGAGGCATATGGCATCCTCGGCGGTGGCCACACTACTCGGGTTGATGCATATGAGACCATCACACCGATCTGTCACCATCTCTTCAGCCCTTGGAATGACCTTGCATTTCTACGGGCAGGGGTTCCCGTAGAGCAGGTCTCCAGGTGCATCGTGGTTCCAACCGATGCCTCCAAGACAGGCTGGGGCGCCACATGCAACAGGCATGCGGCTGCTGGCCCCTGGACGGGTCCGCGGCTACGTTGGCAACTGCCTCTAGTTGCTGACAATACTGCTTGCCCTGCAGAGGTTCTGGCCATTGATCCAGGGCAAGCACGTGTTGGTTTGAACAGACAACATGGCGACGGTTACTTACATCAACCACCAATGAGGGTTACACTCTCCTCGCATGTCACAACTCGCCCATCGTCTCCTCCTCTGGAGTCAGCAGCACCTCAAATCGCTGCGAGCCACTCACATCCCGGGTGACCTCAACAGCTAATTTGGAGACGATACGGGCAGGCACAGGTAGACCTGTTCGCCTCCCCAGAATCCTCCCATTGCCCGCTCTGGTACGCCCTGAGGCCCCCCTCAACATAGATACACTGGTGGATGAGATTTGCTCAGAACTGCTTAAGGCCCTGGATGGTGTAGGGCTGTCATGGCTGACACACCTCTGCAATGTTGCATGGACCTCAGAGACAGTGCCTTTGGATTGACAAACTGTGGTGGTGGTCCCTATAATTAAGAAAGGGGACCCAACTACTGGGTATCACACTTCTCAGCCTCCCAGTGAAAGTCTATGCCATGGTAATGTAAAGGAGACTCCGGCCAATAGTTGAACCTCATACTGAGAAGGAGCAATGCGGATTCCGTCCTGGCCGTAGAAGAGTGGACCAGTTATTCACCCTCTCGCAGCTAATTGAGGGTGCATGGGAGTTTGCCAATCCAGTGTACATATGTTTTGTGGATTTGGAGAAGGCCTCTGACCGTGTTCCCTGAGAAATTCTGTGGGTGGTGCTTCGGGGGTATGAGGTGCCGGAGCCACTACTGCTGGCAATTCAGTCTCTGTATATGCAGAGCGAGAGCTATGGCTGCATTCTTGGCATTAAGTCAGTCTTGTTCAATGTGGGTGTTGGACAAGGTTGTGAGTCCATGGTTCTTTCATGGAAAAGGATGGCATGCCCCATTCAGGTAAGGGGAGAAATTTTACCCCAGGTGGAGGAGATTAAGTATCTTGGGGTCTTATTCATGAGTGCGAGGAGAAGGGAGCATAAGATCATCTTCAGACAGCAGTAAAGCAGTCGCTGTACCGGACCATAGTGGTGAAGGGGTAGCTGACCCATAAGGCAAAGCTCTCTATTTACCATTCGGTCTACATCCCTACCCTCACTTATGGTCATAAACTCCGGGTAATGACCGAAAGAATAAGATCAGGGATACAAGCGGGACCCACTGAAGAGATTATATCTCCCAGTTGGCTTGGGAGCGGCTGGGGATCCCCCGGGTTGAGCTGGAGGAAGTTGCAGGGGACAGGGATGTCTGGGCTTCTCTGCTCTCCCTATTACCACTGCGACCCTAATGGACTAAGCGGTAAAGATAATGGATGGATGAAATTAACAGTAACTAAGATAAATGCTGTTAAATTATTGTTCATTGTTAGTTCATGCTATCTAATGTTGTTAACTAATGTTGACAAATGGAACCTTATTGTAAAGAGCTGCCATTCTGTATAATATAAAACAATTTCTGGAGAGTGATTGTTAGGTCTCTTAAACTGTTCATATAAAAAAACAGTATAAACAATTACCCACAGAAGGGCATTTAAGAAAATAATTAACCCTCATAGACACTCAGTACATCATTGTCTCATGCTCTCTTAAGCTTTTTAAAATCACCAAATCATTACACAACTTTACACATCTGTCACTCTAGGGTATAGTTCACTAATTCAATTTCACTAATTCAAGTGACACACTGTCTCTCTCTTTTTTAATGGAAGTGCACAGACCTCTGTTTACCTGCTCTGTCTGATTCAGTTAAACACATCTCATGGGAACTTCATGTGTCTCTTTGATTCATTCACAGATGTGATGTTCTTTGACAGGTAAGAAAAAGTGGTAGGGCTGCACAATTACTTGTATATTAATCAAGTATATGATTACAGCTGCCGTGATTATCTAATCCTAAAAAAGGGTAAATTCGCATTCCTTTTAGGTCTTTGTGCAGCAACTGAGCACTGTCCAATCACATGGACATATTTGCTTATTTCTATGTATGCAGTGGCTAATCAGAGGCCTAAAAATGTGTCTAGTCTAGGTAAAACTGATGACAACCGCTCCAAGTATTCAGCAATCTGGTTCATAGATGCATGTTGTAAGAGGCAAACCTGTTCGCCAAAGCCCATGAAATGTATGTAATTTTTTTTTTTTTTTGCAATTGTGCAGCGCTATACAGAGTACAATCAAGGAGAGAGCGAATGAGAGAACCAAAGCAAGTGGAGGCAATTCATGGAAAAGTTCAAGCGAGTAAAGGAAAGAACATATGACGAAAGAAATGAATGTCAGAAAAGCTACAATAAAGGGGCATAGGTAAGAAAAAAAGAGAGTAGTTGGGAATGAGTGTGAGAGGGGAAAGCGGGAGATAAAATGACAGAGTAAGGTGTGGTCTTTGTACTTGCTAACTCTGATCAAATTGGCACTGGTAGGCACGATGGAAAGATGAATGGAAGAAGGCTGACTCACACTGTGAAGCAGTCTATCTGAGAGCCCAGCAGACCAAATTTAAAAGCTTATCTCACTTGCAAAAACACAGGATAGCACTTAAGTTTCAGCTACTTACATAACCACATGCTGATCTGCACTGTAAAAAATGTCTGTAATTTTAACAGTTAAAGACTAAAGTTAATTGATTAAAGTTAATTGATTAATGAATATTAACTGTAAACTATACAGTAAAATGTTTTAATATATTTTAAAAGACAATAGAGTAGTTTTTACAATAAAATGTTGTAAAAAAAAATGTAGGTAAAAAGTAAGAATTTCCTGTATAATTAAAGGTAAAAATATACATTGTTTAACAAGAGAGTACATGTACTTTTTACAGTAAATTATTGTTAAAATTACAGAAAAAAACCCATTACATTTAATTACATGTAGGAGTGGTGGTGGCGTAGTGGGCTAATGCACACAACTGTTAATCAGAAGGTTGTTGGTTCTATCCCCACGGCCACCACCATTGTGTCCTTGAGCAAGGCACTTAACTCCAGGTTGCTCTGGGGGATTGTCCCTGTAATAAGTGCACTGTATCGCTTTGGATAAAAGCATCTGCCAAATGCATAAATGTAAATGTATTTTATGTAGTTTATTTGATGTTTACTGCATTATTTAAATTTCACATGTTTTACCCTGATGGTGTTTAGTGTTTGTGTGATTGACACTGAGCACTGTCTCTACATGTTTATTGGTAATTGCTCCTGGAAGAGCAATATTGGTAAACCGCATGTCATCATGCACCCTTCGATAGTTACTACGGTGATAAACAAATACCATATAAAGTAAAAAGCTGATTTTTACAGTTTCAAAAGGCTAATATCACTTTTATGAATATTATTTACTGTAAATTTAACAGATTATTTTTTTTTTTTACAGTACCAACATGGTCATTACAACAATTTTAAACTGTATAATTTACAGGTAGTTATGTAAAGTTGTTTACATTTTTACTGTATTTTTTACATTATTATTCTGGCAACCACAGCTGCCAGTTCTTTTTTTTTTTTTTTTTTTTGTAAAAACAACAGTATTTATTTTACAGTGTGTGAAAATGACACAGTTGCTTCTCTTTTAATCACTTATCTGATTCTATCAAGTGTTTACAAATGAATATGAAATATATTCCATAATTGAGCAAATAGACTGCATTAAAGCACCTGGATCAGTACCATCTGTAATGCAGTGGATTTAAAATCTCACTTAAGTTAGAGTTGAGATGGCATGAGATATGGAGTGGAACATTGAAATAGATTTCTGCTCAATCTTAAATAGTGGCTGAACTCACATGGGATTCCACAAACTTTCGTTATTAATAAGGAGAAATGAAAATGCCAGGGTAAAGATTTACTGATAAAAAATGGGAAAAGCTGTCAATCCTTACAAGTACCAGACATTAATCCAGCTTGACATTCTACATCACACCTATTGTGTTCCAAGTACCTGAGATGTAATCAAGAGAATGCAGACCTATATCACCTATTGTCTGGGGATGAAATATATTGGATAATTATTGGACTTCTATATAAACAGCTTAATAAAATATTACACAAAGACATTAAAATAGGCCCAAGTTTGACCTTGCTAAAGGATATGGGAATATTTTCCAGATATGATTTTTTTTAGCAAGGACAGCTATTAAAAAAATGATATTCCATCACTGCAGCAATTTTAGAATGACTTTTATCATATTGTACCTCAGAGAAAATTATGTAAAGTGTGAAGGGGAAAACTGATACCTTTAAAAAAAAAAATTGGGGTTCTGTCATACAAAATATTTCTATAATAAAATGTTATGAACACGTGAAAGAAATAAAGGGTCCTGTATTAGGTTAGTGGCAAGGACTACAATATTTCTGTCATGCCAGCTCTCGGCAAGATTTGGCATGTGAATGTGGGAATGACATATTGATAGGATATTGGCCTTGGCAGACTAAATCTGCTATGCTGCTGAAGAGCAAGCACGGCAAGCACTGTGACTTGCTACTGCTAGAAAATATATCCAGCTAAAAAATCCATCTTAACCAGCATGCAATTCCCATTCAGTGCAGCATAGCCATGCTTTTCACCAGCAAAACCAAGCTGGTGAAGTTGGTTGACAAGCATGGTGTTTCAGGTGAAGCTGAATTAGCTAATTAAAAAGCCTGGTCAGGCCACCAGCACACCAGCATGCCATGCTGGGGGACCAGCACACAAAACTCAACTTAAGTTAGTGACCAGCAATGCTGAATTGTTTAGCAGGGTACATACAGTACATACCGAGTTAGCATGTGGACATACTGCTGCTGCAAAATGAGACAAAACTCAAAACATGCTGCATCAAGCATGTGTTATATGCTACTGCACAAATAAACATATCAAACGATCCACCGTGCAGGAGATCTAGGCAGGTGGAAGCTGGGGTGGAGGTAGGTTACAGAGAGAAAACTCTCAGTGTGCTGCAGAAGAAACCAGCTTAACTACAAAACAGAAACATTTAAATGCTAGACAAGAATGTGGAGGAATGACCCGCCCCTACCTCTCCTCATCATTGCCCCACCTCTGAGGGTCATCCTTCAGCCAGGCTGACAACAGAAGTTGGGCAGGAGAAGAGGCGCATAATTAATAAGCCTCATTGGGGCAGTGATGATGAGGCACACCTGAATTGGATGAAGCCTCATTGGTGCTACCATAAAAAAGCTAAGTGCACCTCTTCTCAGGAAGCCAGCTTCAATTCCCCATGTGTGCACACACTGGCATCTTTGCAGGCCCAGGAGCAGAGTGGGGAGGGTTCAGCCGAGTTATAGGTTTCGCCGGACCTGTTACTCGGACCCCCGGGGCAAATTAGGTTCGACCCCGAGGAGGACAGCACTTGTTGCGGCCTATGGGATAGAGGCCGGGCCGTCTTCCCCTCTCACCTGTCGTGGGCATGGGAAGACAGCCCGCCAAGGACACCGCCGCCCAACGCACCTTGAACCAAGGAAGGATGGGAGCATATGCGGCTGTCAAACCCCAAGCTAAAGCCTAGGACATTCCATGGACACTTCCCCAACCTTCACAGAGCCCTGTTTCAACACAAGGGTGCCAGATTCCCCTTTATTTTGAACACCGTTCCCCCTGGTCACTATTTTCCCCATTCTTATGAACATTGTATGTTTATTATTATTTTCAATAAATGCCTCTCCAAGGCTTGAAGTCACGCCCACCGTGTCTGTCTCTTGCTCACCCCGCCACAACCTGATAAAAAGTCAGAGGAATAATCAGCTTACGCCATGCAAGATGTCCCATGTGAGCAAGCCGATTGGTTAACAGATAACAAGTCAAAGAACCTATCAACTTTTTGAACTTTGGTCATTGATGTTATAATAATTTTGTTGAACATTTGTATTCATGTGTGTTTGTTAAATTAAAAGTTTACTAAAAAATCTAAAAAAGATACATGTTTTGAGAGATGTAACATAAATACAATAAATACACGACTACAACAACAATAACAATAAAGATGGTAATACCACAATTCTAAATGATTAACATATTCATATACCATGATATTAACATTCATTTGAAGGTATTTCAAAGAATACCATGGAACTACCATGATACATATCCAAAAACTGGTACTTTTTGGTGCAATTTTATTCATCATTTTCCTTTTTTTTCAAGGGACTGGATGGTTATGGTGGAAACTCACTATATAATCATATATTGTATGTAAATGTAAGTTTAACTTAAACGTCATCCTAAAATTCTACTACCATTTGAAAATAGAGCATGATTAAATAATCAGAGAAGCTACCTTGTTTTTAACGCCAAATTCTGGGCTTAAAACAATCTGTAAACTGAAATGGCCCTGGCAAGAGCATGCCAGTTAGTTCAGTCCACAAAGTACCTTGATTGTCTCTGCTTGCTGGATATATAGTCACAGAACAATAACATGGGCTTTTTTCCATAACAGATGCTTGTATTACACTGTCTGAGGGGTTGGGAGTTGTTGTAGGACATGATATACACAGAGTAGAGTATTCCATGACCCTTTCACAAAGCATGCTGTAAGAAGATCTGCAGTACAGGCATGACAGCTGGCTTCTGTGCACCCTTGTGCGGCCTCCTACCTCAATCCAGTGACAATTATTCCTTCAACAATTTAACGGCTTTCCTTTACCACTATCACCTTTGGCTTGCTTACTGGAGATTGTAAGGCAATGTCATTTTTCAATAATTTTTACCTTGGAAAATTGTATTTATTTATTTATTGTGAAAAGTGCAACATACATTTTGAAAAAGTGAAATATATTGACTTGGTGGAACTTGTAGTTCAACCCCTGCATTTCGGACATCTAGTCAAACATATTTACCTTTATCATTATCAAGGATCATATGAGCATGTGAACTTGGGAAATGATGGTGAAACACCACCTGTTTAACTCTGTGTTGGCTAAAGAAAAGAAAGAGAGAATACAGTATTCTGAGGCATTTAAAAGTAATGAATAAGCAATATGCTTCTAACCACAAATTGAACCTATTCAAAAGCCACGACTCCAAGCCTATCCTCTGAGTCCAGTTATCAATGAGAGAGATCGAGTGTGTGTGTATGTCAGGCTAATAGACAAAGGATGCGAGTGAAAGTGAAAGATTTGGAAAGTAAGGATCATGTGTTCAAATCCAATTCTCTGTTTCCAAGAGCAAATCTGTTGAATTCTAAGAAATATGCTCTTTGCGGTATTCTGAGACCAAGTTCTATTAGAGAAAAACCCTTTCACAGCAGTGCTCTTGTGCCAGGCTATGTGACCTCTTCATGAATGAAATTAAACTCCAGGCATTAAAACCCCCACCCACCTGCACCATTACCTTGGCTCAGACATATATGCACAGCAGCTTTTAAAATCCTGAAAAGTCCCTTTGAACAGTGTTCAAAGTGGGCTGGTACCCACCAAAACCAAATCTATGGCTCACTTTAACCTATGCCTGCATTAAACAGCCTATTAAAGGCTTTTCAAGGCTAATTTCAAAAAGAAAACTATGTGACTGAGTTGGCATTTTTGCTAAATGATATTATACCGTTTCTTACACATTTTGTGGCTGTTCCAAGGTGCTACCATGCAATGTGACTTGCCTCATAAAATGTATTTAAAATGTAATTAATCATGTAACTCCGAATGTTAAAATGTAGCTAAAATTCGCGCAACAAAAGTAAATGTGTTTAGATGTCGTAAGATAGCCTTATCTTAGGAAAAGGGAAAAAAGTAAGTGTTTATGAATGGATAATGTGCCGTTTTACTTGTGATTTGTGTGAAAGGAAATACAAGTCATTGTTGTTGTAGTGCCCCTAGTGTTCAGTTAACCAGGAAAGAGCCACGATCCATACAATGAGCCACATAAACATAATTTAGGAAAAACGTAAGTATAGAAATATGATTCTATGAGACCAGGTTGGTGTTTTTAGCAAATTATAAATGACAAAAATTATGAAGCACAAATAAATTAATGAAAAAACAAAAATGGTAATGGTAACACAAAAATACTAAACTATTGTTTTAGCCATCAAATATTTTAGTTAACATGTTGTATAAATTTAAAACTCATGTGACAACCAACCCAAATAACAATGTGAAAATTGGTCACCCCAATAATAGGGCTGGCAACATATTTAAAATAGGTATACATAAGGACTGTCAATAAATTAATCTCCTTTGTTTATGTGCAGTAATTTGCCTCTTCATATATCCTAGCTTTATTCCTTACAAAATGTAATATGTTCAAGTTTAATCCTTAAGAAAGAAGATTATATGTTATTATATTATATTATACTATTAAAAGTTTTATGCAATCTAAGGTAAATTTGTTCAATATATTAAAAAAATTACACATTCAAATATCTAAAAATATATAGTAGGTGAACAACCTTAGAAAATCTGTTGCACACTGCCCTTGAATTGTATTTCACAAAGTTTGAGAGACAATGACAATCATACATTAAGAGCATCAAAAAACAGTACAGCTGAGCTTCAAGAACATAAGAACAGGTTCATTAGCAGTTCCAAGCAGCTATGCAAGCTCTAACAGGTGGCTACTGCGGTTATAACCTTACTCCCACAATTGTGCTTACCAGACCCAAGAGCGGCGACGATATGAGAAGGTACCCAGACTCACACAGGACTTTATAGAGCTCTTGTTCTCTGGCAGGTTCAAAGCCGTCATATTTAACTTCCCAACGGATGTAGGGGTTTTCCGATGGAAGCTCTTTGAACTCTAAACTCTACAACTCAAAAACACAGACGGGACTCAGATTGTAATGACAGACAGCGGAGAGAGGGTTATCCGCTAGTGCAAGTCTCTGGTTGCATTTTGAGACTGTCACGCTTCTACCTCAACAGGGGGTTGAATGTCATAGATCCACTCACACCTGGCAGATACAGTGTGCTCGCTCCTGTTATTGAGAGAATTTCAGAAACAGAAACTGCTGCACAATACACAAAAAGCAATATGTCAAATAATTACTGTAGGATGTCTAAATACTCATTCATGATACAGTAGGTGAACAACACTTAAATGATGTACTGCATCTGTTGAGCTCCTGAAGTGTGCAATCAGTAGACACTTTGCTATCCCATAAGGCCATTGTTGTTTCCTTTTCCAGTTTGGGTGCAACATAGGCTGTGTCTCGTTTCGAAGGATGCATGCTAGGTAGGATTCGTCCTTTAAAGACTGCCACTCTTTAACCCTCTGGGGTCGATGGATTTTTCCGTCATTACAGCGGAAACAACATAAAATTCTGCATTATTTTGGGGCATACAGATAAGTGTAAGACATCATTAGAGACTATAAAGGCTCTATTTTTATTTGTATACACTCACACTAACAACAAAGCCTTGTGCTTTTGTAAAATAAAGAAAATAAAAAGGGTGAGCTTTCAGCGGTCTGTTTTCGCAAGCATATTTCTGAAACACGTCACAAAAATTAACTGAAACTCCACGAATACTTATCACACAAACATGAAACATATGTCTAAAGAAAGCTTAAAATGTCTACTTTTAAATAAAACAATTCAAATTTAAAACATATTTTCTCCTGCAATGTAATCTGTAAGAAACTAAGCGATGTACAGTTTCTCCTGGCTCAACCAATTATACCTAAACTGATCACACCCACGGGCAGAGGAAATTATTCATACGGTAATGTGCTGAGACGATCAATGCAAATGGTAAACGCCCACAACTGAGCCTTAAAAACATCTAGATCATTCACTTTTCTGCTTATTTGAAAGATAGCATGATATACAGGTGAGGAAACTCCTAAATAGTGATGAAGAGTTAACATTTTCCTCAGAAGAAGAGCGGGACTCCGATGAACATTCACATTTTGAAGAGAGACTTGATCCATCCGAGGATACAATTTCGGATGAGTAAGTAATTTCATTTTACTTACATATTAGTTGACATGCTATTTTATATAAACATGTACATATTTCACTAGTGGAACTGTTTCCAGACTTGCCAGCCAGGATTCAGAGTATTGAAATTTGAAATATGTCCTAATAAGCAAGTTTTAGTTACATTTAATTGTAAAAGCAGGCATTTAAATTGTATGCTGTATGATATAAATATGATCTGCAATATGATATAAAAATAATATGAATGTTTAGATTATATTTTAACTAGTGTTTATGCTGCCTCATAATCATCAACAAAGCTTGTGCTTGCAAATATGTGTTAAAAGTGTAAGTGTAAATGTGTCAGATATGATGTAAATATGCCCATATTAGAAAATCAGCATATTATAATGATTTCTGAAGGATCATGTGACATTGAAGACTGCAGTAATGATGCTGAAAATTCAGCTTTCATCACAAGTTGCATTTTATAATATATTGAAATAGAAAACTGTTCTTTTAAATTGTAAAAAGAGTTCAGAATACCACTGTTTTTACTGTATTTTGGATCAAATAAATGCAGTCTTGGTGAGCAGAAGAGACTTCTTTTAAATGGTAGTGTAGGTCTAAAATTAATTAAAGTCTTTATGTAAAGAAAACATATAGTTAGATTACTTCTTTTAACTTAAAACTTAATTTTGATCATTAAGTGTCCTCACATTCATTCTCTTTCTGTCACATTCCTCACTGATGGGCCCAGCGGAGTGGTCTTTGTCTCCTCAGCTGTGAAATACATCCATATTCATTATAGTTCACGCCTACTCGCATATGACCTTTCTAACACTAAAAGTGTCTTACAAAAGTTAAATTACTAGATTGTTTTGTATGAATAAGTGATCAGGATGGTTTTCACTTTAGCCATTAATATGTTTTTAAGCAACTGAATAAAGCACAAATGTCAAGGCATGTCAAAACTTCTCCAGGGCCCAAAACACTCTCAGACCCCATAGAGTTAACGAGCGGGTCTCTTTAGAAGGGAATGTATAAGGTACATTTTAGGACAGTTATAAAGATATAAAGAGAAAATAAAATAGATTTTAAAGGTGTACTTTTAGTCTAATACTTTATTTTAATTATATGTTAACAGTAATATGCACAGCTGGACAAAACTTCCTTCACACGTTATGAATCAAAACATTATTTTGGCACCCCTCCATGGACATTGCACCCAGAAAATGGAGCTCAATATGTTCCCATACAACCAACAACACTTACCACTTTGGCCACTGGGGGCAATCTGTTAAAGTTCTGTAAACACAGACCGATTTACGCTATACATAATCCAACCTACTCTTTCCGATTTCACTGTGAGAACAGTCTTTTTACAGTATGTTTGTGTTTCTGTTACAGCTGAAGGGTGTGCTGCCCCTAAAATGTGGGCAATGGATAAGAAGGACATACACACATTATTTTTAATTCTTTGAGCAGACAAACGTCTAGGTTACTGATGTAACCTCTGTTCCCTGATGGAGGGAACTAGACGTTGTGTCGAATGAAGCGACACTAGGGGACTTTCTTGAAGGCCTTGATTACCTCTGAACTTGCGAAAAGGCCAATGAGAATTTGGCAGACAGAATTTGCATGTCCCTCCCCCGGACATGGGTTTAAAAGGAGAGAATTGTGCATCTGTTCATTCAGGTTTTGCACTGAGGAGCCGAGAATAAGGTTCGGCCATTACAGTGGCTCGGTTCAGCATCGTGGCCTGGGGGGACACAGGGAATGGAGGTTACAACAGTAACCTAGACATTCCCCATCTGTCGCTCACTCGACGTTGTGTCGAATGAAGTGACACAAGTGGTCCCTATTCAATCACGTCATGTTCTGAACCATGTATGTGAGCTGCTGACGCAGGTGCGGTCAGGCAGTTGCGTGCCATAGCAACAGCACGTGTCAGACTGCACGTACCCTTCCGCAACGCCCCATAAAAAACATCATAAACTTTTTATGTTCCTGGCATCCCGAAGGGGGGGAACAAAGTGACGTGCCAAGCATGGGAGCAGGCCGCGCCAGCCGCCCCTTTTCTCTCTCTATGTTTCTCGCATAGAGTTAAAGTGCCATTTTAATGCTCTAACATGGATTGGGGAAGGCATTCTTTTCCAACTCTTATTCTTTCAGGGGGAAAAGACCCCGCGGAGACCACCACCTGCCCAGGCTGGGGGGAGATAAAGTGTGGCAAAATACATCATGGGTTTTCTGGCCACATGTGGAAATGGCACGGTGATAGACCCTACTTGCTTGGAGGAGTTGTTACAAACATGGCGACCGGGGTGCAGTGGGGACTGCCCAAGGGAGACGCGGGTCCGCCAGTAGGGGACCGTACCGGGGAAAATACACACAGGGGGATTAATCCACAAAGGCCCATCCTGTGGAGCACCTATTCCAGCACAGAGTAATTAGTACCAGATGAGATGGGGGGCGAGTTTTGACATGTGACGAGAGCGCACACCGCCTTGGCGATTTATGTATGCTATTGTGGTGGTGCTATCTGAGCAAATCAAGACATGCTTGCCCCGAAGTAGCGGGAGAAACCTACACAGGGCAAGGATTACAGCCAGCAACTCTACGCAGTTGATGTGCCAACCCATTCGGGGCCCCATCCAGGAGCCTGCGGCTGCATGCCCGTTGCACACGGCACACCGGCCAACCCTGTTTGGAGGCATCTGTGGTGACCAGAATGCATCGGGACACCTGCTGTAGGGGGAGTCCTGTCCACAGAAAACAGAAGTCTGTCCAGGGGTTGAGGGCTGTCATTGGCAAGCTTTCTCTTTTCTAGTTGACCTGAAGCCCTAGATGGCTGAGGTGCCTGAGCACCTGGTCCCTTTGGGCGCACAGTGACTCTCGAGAGTGGGCTAGGATGAGCCAGTCGTTGAGGTAATTGAGTATGCGGATGCCCACTTCCCTTTGCAGGGCAAGGGCTGCCTCTATGACCTTCGTGAAGATGTGAGGGGACAGGGACATGCCAAAGGGGGGGACCTTCTACTGGTACGCCTTGCCGTGGAACGCAAACCGTAGGAAGGGTCAGTGTTGAGGCAAGACAGAGACGTGGAAGTACGTGTCCTTCAAGGTCTACCACTGCAAACCAATCCTGATGCCAGACGCATGTTAGGATATGTCTCTGCGTGAGCATCTTGATCGGGAGTTTGTGCAAAGGCCGGTTGAAAACTCGCAAGTCCAGGATCAGTCGTAAGCTGTCGTCTTTCTTGGGTGCAATTAAGTAAGGGCTGTAGAAACCCTTCTTCATCTCGGCTGGAGGGACAGGCTCTATCGCGTGTTTGAGTAAATGGGTCGCGATCTCTGCATGTAGGGTGTTGGCGTCTTCACCATGCACCAAGGTAACCCGTGGGTTACCCGTGGGTTGCCCTGCCAGTGAGGGTACTGAGAGCGGATGAGCGAGGAGGATGGTTGCGGGCAGTGAAAGGTGTCCTCCACGACCTCATCAGCTCATCATACACCTCCGGGAAGAAAGGGACTGAAGGGGGGGGGGGGGGGGGGGGGGCATGGTTGTGAGTGGCGCCCAGATCTAAGGAATCAATTGTCAAGCTTGAGGGCTGAAGGGAGGGTTCCAGTCCAAGCCCACGCTCACGGCGGCACGTTTTTTTTATACTATTGCAGAAAATGGAAACCAGGTGCTGATCTCTGAAGTGATGACAGTGTCAGAGGATTTATGCTTTATCCAAAATCCATTTTAGTCTCATTTTTGTGTCCTAAAGTACAAAGATTAGCAAATAATGTCTTTATTTGGTATCTCTTTGGCACTACCTAGCTACATACATTCACAAAGTGATCCCTTTATAAGGAACACATCTACACCTAATTATTCATGTGATTATGTAATCAGCAAATCGTGTGGCAGCATTGCACTGCATAAAATCATGCAGATATGGTTCAGAAGCTTCAGTTAATTTTCACATCAACCATCAGAATGGGGATAAAATCTGATCTATGTGATTTCGTCGATGGTATGATTTTTGGTCCCAGATGGGCTGGTTTAATTATTTCTGTAACTGCTGATCTTTTGGGATTTTCACACACAACAATCTCTAGAATTTACTGCCAAAAAACAGAAAAAAAAAAATCAGTGAGAGGTAGTTCTGCAATGGAAATGCCCTGTTAATGAGAGAGGTCAACGGAGAATGGCCAGACTGGTTTGAGCTGACAGAAAGGCTATGGCAACTCAGATGACCACTCGGTACAGTTGTAATAAGCAGAATGGCATCTCAGAATGCGCAACACTTTGAACCTTGAGGCAGATGGGCTACAACAGCACAAGACCACATCGGGTTCCACTTCTGTCGGCCAAGAACAGAAAGCTGAGGCTGCAGTGTACCATCTGTGTACCTCAACAGAAACAGTGATTCATCAGACAAGGCTATGTTTTTCCAGTCTTTAAATGTCCAGTTTTGGCGAGCTTGTTCCCACTGCAGCCTCAGCTTTCTGTTCTTGGCTGACAGATGTGGAACCCAAGAAATTTTGTAATTATAGTTTTGTACTCAATTTTTAACATATTTGTGAAATATATTTTTATTGATAGAAGGATTAATTGAACTGAGCTTATAACTGGCCAGTGGATGGCACTCCATGTGGAAAAAATATATAATAATAATAATTACATAATAAAATAATCACCACTTGCTTGATCTGAACAAATTAGGTGTCATTCTAAAGCTTAGAATCTGGACTTTACAATACATACAGCTGATCCTATCAATTCTTAAAAAAATACTTTTAATTTGCTGACAAATAAGAAGTTTCGTTCTCATCTTTTGAAAAATTGTTAGCACAACAATTATATTCAGAGTTGGTAAAACCATAAAAAAGATGAGATAAATATGAATGGTTATTCATATTTATTCATAGTAAATGAATTTACTATTTGTTCTTTATTGGACAAGCTTCGACATTTGTGTCATTGGTGAGTCATCTATGATCAAATACTGTATGTTGGTAGTTTGCGACCCCCTGCATCATGAATGAATGTTTAGGGGTGTGGCTCATGAATATTAATTGCTTTATAATGCCGTTACTTAACCTGTGTAGGGCTGTAGATAATGTAAATAATATAATTTGGCCCTGAGCTAGCTCATGAATATTAATTATTCATGAGCTAGCTCAGGGCCAAATTATATTATTTATATGAAATTATATAATTTATACAAATAAATTATATAAATTAAATTATAGGGTGTGACAAATTATATACTACTACTACTACTACTACTACAACTACAGTACTAGTATTATTATTATTATAATAATACATTGTAATATTTTTATTATAATAATACATTTATAAATTATTCAGACAAATTCAACCAATTCTCACACTTTTCTGAAATCGAAAATATTGAAATGTAGTTATCTGTGATACTGAAACTTATCATACATACAAGGCCTACTCACTGTATAATTTTGCCAAGGTTTCTTGCTTTTAATTTCTCTTGATAAGACCCCTTAATTGCAACGCAGTTTAAGTTGGAAACATTTTCTTAACAACCGTTTGCATCAATATTTAGTCCCTGTGTTGGAGAAGTTTACCCAGGTGGAAAACGACTGCACTCATGAAGATATAATTGTCTAACAATTAGCCTGTGAATTGACCTGTGAATCATTAAACTGGCACATTTTCACAGGTTGTCAATCTGAAGGACAGCTGTGAAAATGAAAAGACCTTTCCAAACAAAGTAAAACAAATACGGAAACAAAACAATATCCAGGTGTTTGGATGTCCCACTAAACAATGTTGGTTGAACTACCAGGAAATGGAAGCTACATTAATACACTCTGTGTGACCAAAAGGACACTTGCAAAAAAAAAAAGAAAAAAAAAAAAGAAGAAGAAGCAACACACAGACCAACAATTACTTTGAAGGAGCAACAGAAGTCAGTCTGTGGAATGGATTAAAAGTGTACCATTTTTCAAGACATTTTATGCAACCTAGAGTGTTATTTCTTATCCAAAAAGATGATTTATCATTGTTAACCCTAGAATGCATGACCCAAATACATACATGAATGCATAAAGTGGGTCAAAATGACCCCTATTAGTTTCAATGGATTTCTAACACATTCACAACAGTTTTAATGTTTAATTAATGTTGTTTCACTTTTAATGTTTAATAATGAAAAGATAAAATTCAGTATTCTTTAAAATAATTGAATTTTTTCCTGAACCGACTATTTCTGAGCCTTTATCACAAACACATTCAAAAAATCTAATAGTAATAACAACTTTCTCTACTGGAATGTTCTAAAATTAATAATGTAATGCTTCTCATTAAAACACCAAACAACTACACAAAACTTTGTCACAATGATAGTAATCTCTAGCAAAAACCTGGTTTTATGGATAATCATCATCTGAAATCACTGATTTTGACTCCAAAGCCATTATGGGTCGCTCATTGAACATTTCCAAAGCCTCCTCTGCTGTATATGTAAGCATATTTTGCTAGTAGTTTGCCTGCTAGCTGATTTAGAATATTTCAATGTCTATGCTTCAAAGTCTGTCATGTATTTGTTTTAAAAAGTTTAAAAAAAGTTACCAACCAGTTACCAGACAAAACTTACCAACTTGCTAAAATGTTATAGCAAGTTATTTCCTTATAGTATAAGTATACGCTCTAGTAGTTTGCAAGCTAGCTGATTAAAAAATCATTTAAAATATCTGAATATTAGTGCATGAAAATGTATCTATCATAAATTTTAAAAAGTTGAAGAAAAAAAAGAATGTATACAAAAATACCATAGGCATTTCTCAATATGCGATATTGTCTGTTCTTGTGGACTTGTGAAACGTCATCAGTCGCAGCCCAAGTACTGTTCCAATTCAAAGTTCGCATCTAGCCAAGTACAATCCAAATGCCCGGATGTGTTCTTGCTCTGCCCATTTTATCGAGGACGCATCGAGAGGTGACTTGTGTGGACTTGGGACAGCCCAGTATCCCTGAATGCATTTCGCACTAACCAGCAGCAATGGCAGAGTAGAAAGCGTACATCTCTAAGTTATAATTTTCTAAATACTACTGCTGTTGTGTCACAGAATGTAGTTTTAAGATTTTTTTAGCTGAGAATTTAGCTGTTTAAACTTCAAATCTGCAGTCGATTTATCAAGATAGAGCCTACTTGAACATTTTCTCCGAACTTTTCAGAGGTGTGAAGTCCAGCTATCTATCAAGATGACCGGGCGACTGACCAAGTACGATCATGAAACCCTTATCTCAGCAAGTCCTTTTGAAATTGATGTCTCTATAGTCATGTTAAAGCATGAGATATAATTTGTTTTGGGTATATCTAATGGGCAATCTTTGGTTTCAGAGTCTAAATCTATTATTTGTTCCTAGGCAAATAGGTTTGGCTGAGGACAACGTTAAGGTTCATAACTTTATATTTTTATATAACTTTAACACTGTACTAGAACGGTTGTTATAATGGCTAATATTGTGCATTAAACCTAACATTTAAGCAATATTTTAAGGAATAACTGAGGAAACCCAGGCCCTTATTGACTGCAGAAGGCCAATGAGAGCCCTTTCTCCAGAAAATAACATGGTGAGGATAGGCACATGGTCATTCATTTGCGCATACATTTGTAAGGGACTTTGGTCCTGTTAAAAAAAAACATTGATCATTTCAACAGTCATTTCAACATTGTTTATTATTTTTTGTTATATTTATTATGTATGTATTGTTTATTTATGTGTTTTTACCATTTCATATTTATTCAACTGTATTCTAAATATATTGTCTGATATGAATTGTTGAAAAGTCTAGAATAAGTCTACTAGAATTAAATTTCCCTCTAACATCTGACCTGTTTGGTCAGTACTTGCCTATGCTTGAGAAGGTTTCTATTTCTTCCATTGCTTGATAGGCAGTATAAGAGCACACCTGTCTTCCCAGGATCTGTGTCAAAAAGTTACTGTAGCCTACATGATTTCTGTATCATAGACATGAAATGTCCTGTTTGTGTTGAAGTCTGTCCTGGTTAATGACTAATGATGTACGTGACACAGATGAGGTACAGGTATTTCTTGCAGTAATTTATAGTGATGTTTTCTGCACCTAACTGTACAAAGCCTGTCAGACTGAGTATCAACCTCTTGATGTTTGAGTACCAAGAAAACAAATGGCAGGTATGTATGTGGAATGTAGGCTAATTCATTTTAATATTATTACCTGTCAAACCTCCCCTGTACTTGCCAGTTTATTATAAATCTAATGTAGTCTAATACAACAACCCACATTATAACCTTGCTTAGGTTAATTTTTTTTTTTAGCTTTTAGCTAGGTGTACCAAGAAAACTGTCAAGTCTACATATAAATGCGTAGACAGGTTACCAAAAAAGCATAATGATTATACAAATGCACAAAGCTAGAGAGTTAATATGGAATGTCTCCTCTCCATCCTCCACTGCATCCTGGCTCTTCTTTGATAGATTCTCCTCCTCTTTAGCTTCTTAATAAAGCATACCAATGGCAATCTGGTTCTGATCCATTTAGTGATTTTGTCTAGTTATCTAATGTCTGATGTCTAATTTTGTTTCTCCTTGTTCATTCATTCCCCAACGTCCACAACAAAAACCTTTTTCCCGCTACTGGGAATACATATTAATATTTTGTAAAAATTAAAATGAAAAGAGGCAGGGTTGTGTCTTATATCATATTTCATTTTATTGTGAATATGCATATTACAGTGAAGATAACTGGAGCGGGCACGTATTGCCAAGACCAGCTGAGATGGTGACGTCATCAAGTACGCTACTGTTCCAATTGCAGAATGACCGTACTGTGTCCTCCCATCCTCGGAAGTTTGTACTCCCGAGTCGAACTTGCCAAGTCCGAACTTAGCATACTTGGTATTGAGAAACCCCCATGTGAAGTCAGAATTCCATAGGAAATGCATATGGGTCATTTTGAACCCTGCAGTCTTGGTGTAGTGATAGATTGAAAAAAAAAAAAAAATAAATTCTGAAAATATGACGAGAAATATGAAACTGATATTAAGAGAGCCACAAACAAGATTTTCGAGGCTTTCATGGTAGGTCAAGGAATTCAATATTTTCAGTGATAAAATCTTCCAAACATCAGACCCCTTAGGGTCAGTTTGACCCCCTTTTTGTATTCAATGGTTCATTTAACTATGGTTAATTTCTTAACAAAGGTAGCGACAAGTTGTTACCCTAGCATGTAACGTAACAAAGTAAATTTCGTCATCAGCACAGTATATCCTGGCTCTCCATGCCGGCCCACGTTTTCTTGACACGCAGACAGTCCCCGTCTCTGCGCATTGTCAGCACATGCACCTGCCACTGACTGTACTAGAAGAGCATCACAAAGCAGTAGTAGTGCGCATGCATCAAACGCTTTCATATTTGCTTGCGGTCAAAAGAGTATACTTTGAAAGGCAATGTGGCAGGCCAGGATAAGGAATGCAGTAAAACAAATTATACCCAGGCCTTAAGAAGTAAAGTGTGTCATCATAAAGGCTAACATATGCTTTTTGATATTTAACAGAGTACAAAGGTCTCTTTAATGGAAAAGTGGTGTGTGCTGATTATGTTTAAGTTTCAGAATTAGTCTTAGAATGTACAATTTGTTGTCTTTGACGTACCTAACTGTAAAGCATACCAGACTCCAAAATGAATCATTGTTTGGAAATATTGAAAATAGTTCTCATTATACTGGTAAAGACAAATAATTTTATGTTAAGTTATGCCTAGTGTAGTGCTTAATACCAGCCTTGCATTCTGCTCTACACAAGCTCTAAGCAAGATCAATATTAAGGCAATTAAATATTATGGAGCAAAGCATAACTAGAATAATTACCATAAATTTGTGGAAAAGTCATGGAAACTAGGAATTTCCTTAACTTGTCCATGACTTTAAATATTTTGTTCATTTCCATGACTTTTCCAGGCCCAGAAAACACAATTTGAAAATTCCCTGATATTTTCAGATTTTCTATGACTGTGGTACAAGACAGTGGTGTAATCCCAAAAAGCATTACGAATGACGTAATCAAATTAAAATTATGGAAAAATATAGAACTATTGATTTGAAGTTGTTTATTAAAAGCATTGAAACAATAAATAACTTTCAACTGCAAGATATACTGTATGTGCTAACAATTAACAGAAAATAAAGGTTTTATAAATTGTTTGCTGGGTTTTATGCTTCATCTTCTTTATTTACTAGAAGGAATGAACTTAAAGATGACAACTGGAAAGTTGGTAAGGGATGGAAGGCTATTAGAGCACACAATGGCAAACTGCACAGGTGTAGCCTCAGGGTGGAAATTTGCTGGATTAGGCACTCCTTTCCATGGCTTAGATCATGAAAAACCACCTTAGACTGTACCCATTTCAGACACAGAGAAACCTGTGCTAAAAATTCATATTAGAGAGCTGGACTTGGCTTTTAAAATGCAAAAGTATGAAAAACACAACCGTTGCACATACTGTATGTATGCTAGGGAAAAACTGAGCACATTCACTCTTGCCAACGGTCTATCCTGTTGGCACAGGTTATGCCATATGCTGCTTGGACTAGTACCTTTTTACTCTGCTGCACTTACTCCTCGACTAGGCTTTGATGCAAAGACATAAAAGATACAGGCATGAGGCATACATTTTCCCTTGTAGATTTTTATGACTATGATTTTAAATTAATTGCAGTTGAATTTAACTAAAGTTTTCAAGGTGATGCTGCTTCAAGCTTATGAATTAGTCCATGAGGCATAACACTAGAACATTTAATATTTTAGAAAAAAAAACAAAACCAAACTAAATGTGCGGTAGTTAACCTTAAGAAGCTATTTCTACCTGATTCACTGAAGAAGAAAAAAATTAAGTGTTGGATTTATTTATATATGTAGCATTTTTGCATTGTGCTTTTTAAGTAAATTCAATTGATGGAATTTTATGTCAGTATAACTAAAAAAACTTTTTTAGATATGCACAAATGAGTCAGTTCATTCAATTTTATTAGTATAAAAAGGTATGTAGCAAGAATAAGATTTAAAGCTGAATTATGTCATTTCTGCACCACAAGCGCCACCAAACAGAATTGCAAAAATACATTTTCTGAATACATCCCCAGTATGCCGTTAGTCAAACAAAGAGATAGTCCCACACGGTCTAAGTGGGTCGCTCTAAACAAGCACAGCAATTTTCAAAGAGCCAGAGAGAAAGAATGCTTACAGTTTTTGAGAAAATTAATCTATGAATGACTTACATTTGTCTCTGCATATTAAGCTTGGACAGTAGAAAGTTTTTTAACAAATGTTACATTCATCAGCTTTAACAACTCGTCATTGTTTCAAATTAACATTTAAATGATTGATTCTACTTAATTGTTTCAAAAGAAAATAATTACTGAAGTCAGTCAATAAGCTCGATTCCCCAAAGAAGTACAGATAAAGCTGCACTCTAATCAAACTAATGATGATTTTGCATGAAACAACTAATAAACAACAGTAAAACAACATCAATAATTCTAAAAATAGCTTACAATAATAACAACGTATTAAATGCCGCATTAACTTCCATTTGACCAAATAAACAACCCTATACAAGCACAAGGGTTTATAGGTATTCCCAACTACCTCAGTTCTCTGCTTGATCATTTGAGTTAGTAGAAATTAAAATCTTTAATTTAATGGATTTTTAAGCCAAAGTAGTTCAAGGAACTCACAATTAATAACTTACTTTATGTATCACTCTATGTTCACTTTACAATTTATATTTTGTGTTGCACACATTAATGCAAATTAAGTAAAGCTAAAAATGTTATAAATATCCACGTTTCTGAGTAGAAGCTATTTATTATCATACCCTATGGTCGTTGAGCCAACAAATAGTTTATTTCCATGTTGGTTTAACAATGTAGTCAGGCTGATTCCATCATACTAAATAACAATTTGACAGTTTATTTAGATATTACCACAAAAGCACACCTTTTTTCATCAAGACATTTTTTACAGTGTACTTTAGAATTTTGCACACCAGACAAGCAATTTGTTGAAGAATGACATGCTGCTAGAAAGGTATCTGAAGTACACGTCATTGGGTCAGAGAACTCATTTTGGTGAAGGATTTGAACAATTGCTACCTAAACAAATTGTCCAGTCATATCAAGCTGTTTGGCAGATTTATAAAGGTGTTTTCTCTATGTCCATACAAAAGGATGCTATTGTTAAAGACAGATGATCTATTTGTCATTTTTTTATTGAAATGGTTTGAAGGTGCTGCAAGCGATTTTAGCATTCTGAAGCTTTCATGTGACCGAGCCACTGAATCAGCCATGCCCCCTCATTCCAACACCCCACCCTCCAACGATAATTTTAAGAAGAGCAGCATTGTTTGATCCTTTGGCTGTCAAATTCAACAATGGCACAATAGTGCCCTCAACTGGCAAACATGAATCATAGCCTCAATTGTCCTCTTCAAATGAGAACGAGCAAAATGAATGACAGGTGAAAAGCGTCAAGGTCCGCCGACACATGTTTGTTTGCTGTTTGTTTACAAAGTCTACATCTGTCACAGATACCAGTGAGATATTTCTGGACAATTATTTCATTAATATCTTTATGGAAGTAGGGCAATTTTTTTACATACTTTTCCATGAAAAAAATAGCTTACAGTACCATCTAACAGTATAGTAGCGTATCACAATTACACAATTGTTAAGCCCATTAGTTAGGCCTAAACTAATGATTACAAGCAGCCATGGGTCCTAACAGCCAAAGTAATGTAAATAGACACAATACAAATGTAGTCAGATTCATCCGCTCTACATCAGCAAAAGGCCGTCATTTTTCTCGCACTCACGTTGACAAACTCACACACATTCACAGCCATGCATCCAGTCAGTCGAAATCCTGTCATTTCGTGCGTCATCTGTGGCTTTGTTAAAAAAATAACAGATGATTCACTCACGATGTACTATCAATCATTTGAAATACTAAGCTCCTCTGGATGCAGTGGACCCTATCCATTCTTGATGTTGAGCAAACGCCTTCATCACACTTCCATGACGCTTTATTCATGCTCATGCTAGTCACGCGCATGCAAACACGCACACATGGTCGTCGCGGCAACCTCATCATTTAATTCCTTTAATGTCCCATCTTTGTTTCCATGGCAACCAGGTTTGTGACTTTGTAGCCCTTCCCAAAGGGCCACCCTACATAATGTGTCTTGCTTGTGTGGGTGAGTGTAAATATTTGTAACATGTGGATGTCAAACATGTACAAAATCATAAATCCCTATATGACTTCCAGGTAGAGAAGGTCAAATAGCTATCTAAACAGGAAAATCACTATTGTTAGTTCATGCTAACTTATAGTTAACAAATGGTAACAAATACAAACTTATTGTAAGTGTTACCGTCTGCATGCATAATAATTATAAACAAACTAGAAAAATTATAACGATAAGGCTTATTGCTTTTATGAAATGGCAGCATTGTTCAAAAAGCAGTTTATGGTATTATTATTTGAACTCATTTTAGCACAAATAATAAATACAATAAACAAATCTCCTGCCAAGTAATATGGTAGTATATATTAATACTAATATTTGAATGTGTGGTTTCCACACAACATAGCAACTAATATAATTTATAACTTATTATATTAATATAGTATACATATAGAATGTGTACTTCTAGGTGTATGTTTATAGTAATTATACAATGGCTTCGAACACATCTCATCAGAATTAAAAGTGGAAACTATGCGTTTTATAAAATAATTTTAGAACTATAGCATGTCACAAAAGTACACACAGACAAGCATTTCATGTCAACTACCCATGTAAGTGTAGGTTTTGCTGGTCAATAAATCACAACTATTGTAAAGCATTCTATTCGGCAATTGTTTTCCAAATGCCAAACTGGTATACTTTCATTATTTTGTATTTAGAAAGAAAGCCATTGTGATTAGCAGTGATCATTTTAGCCTGCATTTCACCACTGCAGACACTGACAAAGCTGCAATTATGTGACCCAGCGTGTGTGTGTGTGTTTGTGTGTGTGTGTGTGTGTGTGTGTGTGTGTGTGTGTGTGTTTTTAGGTTACAAACTGGTAATTACAAGGGTATTATGCTATAAATTACATTTCTAGTGCCCATGATTCAAATTGCTTAAAAAAACATAATAAACTATGTTTTTTTTAATATGCAAAAATGCAGAAAGTTTTTTGTGAGGGTTGTTTAAGGGTAGGGTTAGAGTATAGAATATATAGGTCATACAGTAACAATCATCATGTCTATGGAGTGTTCTCATAAGGATAGCCGCACCAAATGCGTGTATGTGTGTGTGTGTGTGTGTGTGTGTGTGTGTGTGTGTGTGTGTGTGTGTGTGCACGCATGGGCAGGTTTAAGTTGTTTACAAGGACTTTTTTTAGGTTTCAAACTAGTAATTACAAGGGTGTTATGCTATAAATGTGGTTTATGAGGGCATTTCTAGTGTTCCCATAATTCATATCGCTAAACGACTAAACAATGTTTTATTAAGAATGTAAAAATTCAGATATGTGTGCATGCGTGCGTGTGTGTGTTTATGAGCATTTGGCCAGCTATCAGAGTCAAATGTGGATGGTGCGTTGCTGCCGCGCTAATTGGCTGGGTTAACAGATCACTGTGAAACAAGTCCAAGATAGCAGAGTCATACAATAAAATAGCCTATATTAAAACAGGTGCATGTGCACACACAAACATACACACATAAACAGGCTGTGTCAAACCCACAGAAAGCTTTTGCTGATGATTTAAAAATAACCTGTGGATCTAGAACGAGTGCTAAATGCAGAAACCACCAATGACAGCCAGCGTCTTTCCCAGAAGCTGAAACATTAGCTAATTGCCATAAAATGTATTACATTTTTGACTACATGACTAAGGCCCTGTTTACTACAATTATGTGTATAAATAAACATGTGCAAACTTGATAGCACGCAAAAAAAATATCAAAGCTTAACCTAATGTATTCGAAAGGATTACGTCTTTCAGATGAGCAAAATAACACTTGGGGTGTGCATGCATAGTGCAAAAAAAGGGCGTTGTCATTGCAAATATGTTGAATAAGACTTTATGAAGCATGGAAGTCACTTCAGAAATGTTAAATTAATGAAACTACAAAGCAGATTCGCATTGTGGAATTGCTTGGACATTTTGCGATCTTTGCAATGGCTGAATGTACACATACAGTATGACCTATGACCTGTGTCTGTTTTTTTTCTGTGTGTTTCTACATGTGCAACACACTCTCACAATGATGCATCACTTTTTGCCTTCACACATGGTCCTTGTTTGCACCACCAAAACATTGCGCTTGTTCTATCTTTTGAATTTCACTCTAATGCTGTATTCAACTAATTTTGGAGGATTTCAATGCTTTGACCAAGGCTACATATATATATATATATATATATATATAAAGACATGAATTGAAAATTCTGCAAAGATATACTCATTCTTTTATTATTTTATTTTTATTTTTATTGCCGTGGGACACAAAGGGAGTGTTACCTGTTTGAACTGGGGCTCAAATATTTAAAAAAGCACCATGAAATTACCATAAGAGTAATCCTCAATTTGTGCGCTCTATTAATGATCTTCCAAGGCTGTGTGATTGCTTTGTTTGAGGTAAAGATCCAAATGTTAAATTTTGTCTTTATTCATTGATCATGGTCACAGTCTGCCTTAACAATAAGATCCTGTCTCGCTTTCATAAACTGTATCTCTTTTATATTTTTGTGAATTGGTTAGGTTTAGGCATAGGGGTGTTGTTAGGTCCTCAAATATATATATATATTTTTATAGTGTAATGTAACTAAAGGCATCTTTATACTGCCGAGTTAAAGGGTTAGTTCACTCCAAACTGTAAATTCTTTTATCATTTACTCACCCTCATGCCATTCCAGATGTGGATGTCTTTCTTTCTTCTGCTGAACACAAATTCAGATTTTTAGAAGAATATTTCAGCTCTGTAGGTCCATACAATGCAAGCGTAGGTGTGGGTGAGAAACAGATCAAAATGTAAGTCTTTTTTTTAATTCTAAATCTAAACTTTCACTTTAACATCTGAAAGTGAAAGTTGAAATTAAGATTTAGAGCAAAAAAGACACACACACACACACACCTATTATATTGCTTTTATATTGTTTCCTTTCTGCGATTTTTGGAGCTACAAAGGTCTGATCATCATTTACTTACATTGTATGGACCTACAGAGCTGAGATATTTTTCTAAAAATTTTTGTTTGTGTTCTGCTGTAGATAGAAATGCATACACATCTGGGATGAGATGAGGGTGAGTAAATGATAAGATAATTTGAATTTGAAATGTCCCTGCTGCTCTGTGCCTGCTAAAATGTTTGCACATAGACACAATGCCACACAAAAGCCAGACTAAATTATGCCTTCTCTGACCCACCTCAGCTCTGGGTAACAAAGGCAGATTTGATGCTGCTTTGGTTCTGTGTAAATTTTTACATGTTCACATTTTATGTTCATATTTTTTTGTTTAAAACATTAACCTCATTAAACAAAACATTAACAATAACATTAATTATGCAATTGTAATTGCTGTGTAAATGCATGTATGCCACCTCAGTCTGAGCAATACTACATAGTCTGTGTATATACACCTAAATGCCACTTCAGATTCAGCTTTTGTGCCACCTTTGTGGCATGACATGGACGTTTTCAATATGTAGGCAAAAAGTCACTATGGAGACTTCTTCATCATGAGACTGCCCTGACCTGTGTAGCTTTTCTGTGTGTTTTATGAATTGTGTTATTTATTACAAATCCTCTGTACATACACAGCAATATGACAAAATCAGTAATTTGATAAATCAGCTCTCAGTGATTAAATGGTCCATACACACTCTCAATCAATGTGTCATAATAATAAATATTGCCTGGGTAACAAAATGGGACTTTAGTTGTTTTCAGATAAAACACTGCAGAATCAACTTTAAACACAGGGAACAGAAACAGATTTGTGTGTGTGCTTGCTGATTTGCAATTCTGGGCTGAGTTGGGTCCATTGCAAGGCACTGGGCATGACGCAAACTAAACAAAAGATCTTTCCATTGCATGACTCTAAGGCATCAGATGACTGATATTTCTATCTTGCTCTGTCTCCTCTCTCACTCTCTTTTGGAAATGAGCCTCTCCAAATAAATCCCCTGAACTCCCCCTTATACTTGAGAAAGCTGCATCAACGACTGCGCCTAAAAGCTGTTCAGCACATATGCAAGCATAGCACATAATATGACTCCACTTAAATACAACTGAGAATCGTTAAATGTAATTACGTCCTTCTCAAAAATATTGAAGATTATATTACAGTATCATACTACATTTACTGCCATTCAACTGATCAGCACAATGTAGATTTCTGGGAAGGAAAGATCACATGGTCAGCATTCAACAGAGGGCATCCCACTTTATTTGCATTTGAGAAGCACCCAAGCAATCCTACTCCTTTATTGATATCACATTTCCAAGAAGAGATACTAGATTGCTCTTGACATTTGTCCAATCAATATCAAATGCATCTCAAAACGCATTAGAAATGCAGAAGATCATATGATCTTCTGGCTACTCATGGAGCATTGTGCGAATAAGCATAAAATGTGGGTCATCCTACAAAGGATGAATCGTGCACTCAGGAGCACTCAACCCATGATGTCTCTTCAGACGAGGTATGCTGGCCCTCCAAGCGCTTCTCATGTTAGAATTTAACCACTTCAAACATTAACATGAGTGCAAGCTAATTCCCTATTGAGGTCTATAAAGACTGTTACTACAGCACATATACAGTATGTGTGGTGCTAGGTGTGGTAGTAGTTTGAACCTGAAAGTGTGTAGCCACAACAAATGAGTAATTTTAACCATGGATCATTAAAAAAAAAAAAAAACTTTTGAAAGAGAGTTTGGGCGTGAGGTAATCATCTGTGTTCTGTGACTGCTACCGGGTCCTTGGATAATGTATAACATGCAAATAATGGTAGCCAGTAGAGTTTCTGGTGCCCCGCCAGGGTAAGATGGTGCCTCCCTTGGGAGTTGGTGCCCTATGCAGACTGCGTAATATGCGTATAGGGAGCGGTGGTACTGCTAATGGGGCATTTTATTATGGATTGTTGTACTACAGTGCTTAAATGTAATTTTCAGGAAGGACAATGGGAAAAAATCAACCTTATGCTGGTAACAATGGTAACAATGAGGGGAGGGGTGAGTTTTGTTGTTGTTAGTGACATTCGCTCCAAGTTGATCATCTGTATCCATGGTTACACTGGAACACCTCAAACCATCAGATTAATCCATGTAGTAGAAAGCCCAAAGCCCAAGTGACGTAATAAAAAAAAACATTCGCAAGTAACTTACAGTTCTAGGTGTAGCGCAGTGCTAAAAAGCATTTAAGTTAACTAATTGTTAAATAACTTAGATTTCATTGGGTCATAATTGTACATTTAGAACTAAAGAAATTATTTAAAAGTTATACAATATTAGAATTTAGAAGTACGTTCAAGAAACAAATTCATTATAGTTCATATCCCTTTTATTCATTTTAGTAGATAGAAAGGGGTTGTGGGAATTGTGGTTTGATGTACAATTGTGTTTGTTTCAAGTATGTTAATTTATTCTAAGAGTTTTTGTTTCAAGAATTTCATTGGTAAAGTGAAATGTATAATGTAAAAAGTAATATTTTGATGTTTGGTGGTAAAAACTATTTTATTATATGACTTTGTATGGATGGAATGACGTGTTAGGTGAAAGGTCGCAACCCGGAGAGGAAGGGAGGAGAAGAAGAAACGTGATAGCTGAGGAGAGGTCACGTCAAGGACTCGCTCCATGCTTTAAAGGTTAAACTGTTTAAATAGAACGTGACAAACGTTGTAAAGTTGCCGGTTTGATTTTGTTTCAGTTGGTGTAACCAGTCGAACTGAATTGTGAACTTGGAAGACGAAGACTTTGTAGTTGTTCGAAGTTTTGCGAAAGTTAACATCTCGACGCTGCAAGGATGCCTGTCGCGTGAGCATTGCCCGCTCATGGTCATCGCGTGCGGGAGACTGCCTGTACGGTTCGGAAATTTGACGGAAGAAGCAGCACTTTGATTAAGGTATCTTTAACTATTTCCCTTGCTCCAAAGGGAGTGAAGGGGTCATATTGTTTTGGCCACACCGAACACGAGCAACGCTCCAGGCCTGCAACGGTTAGTTGTTAAGGGTTAGCTCATTTGCCGGCTAGGACTGGGGTGGGTGAATCACGTGTATTGTGAGTGTGTGTGTGTGCACGTGATCGCGCGTGTGTGCGTGTTTCATGTGATATGTTATGTGTTGTATTTTAACCTACAAGTTTCTAAGCACCATGTACGCTGAGGTTATTAAGGTACATGTAACTTTTTGATTTCTTTTGCAAGTTTTTGGGATAATTCAAACTTGAGGTTTGAGTGTGATTTAATTTTATTTAATAAGCAAAGAAAGTATTTATTAAGTACTTTTCCTTGTTGATACATTTTTGTATCTTGTATTTTTGATGTTTTGTTTATATTGAGAAGTTTAATATTTCCTTTATTTAGTAAACTTTATTTTTATTTAACATTTTAATAACTGAGTCCTGAGTATTTATTCAGTGTAAAATATAATTTGGTAATAGATTGAATATGTAAATGATATTTCAGTGAATGTGGTTTAAGTCAGTTATACACAAGTAGGTATAGGGTTGTGATTTAAAGTTTAATAGTCATTCAAAGCACATGTAAATTCACATAAACAGATAGTTAAACAGGAGGTCAGCAAAAATACTATATATTGTGTATATTTTACTGGGAAGTACTTTTAAAGAACCCAGACACGCCCTTTAGTACCAGGACATAGGCCTAGGAGGCGCTACATATGCTTAAACCGCTAGAGTGCCAAAAGTTACAGTGTAGCTTTAAAACAATTTTTGCAACAGTACAGGCAACATATCCAATTATGAAAGCTCAAATATATGTGCTACGTTAGATTGCAAATAACTGTGCTTGTATTCTGTGGCACGGTGGAGGGCGGGGCCGGGTCATGACTCAACGGTACCGTATTAGGCTAATCAAGCCTCCGAGAGGGTTAAAGGCCGATTGCAGACAATGTGCGGGAGAGAGAGATCGTTCACAGAGATGTCCGTTGTCTTATGTGTTTGTATTTTGAATTCCTCATTAAATCTATTATTTTATATGTCAAGCCGGTTTCTCGCCTCTTCCTTGCCCGTGAAAATGAACTGTTCTACATTGGTGCCGAGACCCGGGAAGGAAGAGGGATATGCCGTAGCGGAGTTCTCGCCACTGCACAGCGGAGCAGCTGGGGGCTGGGGGATGCCCCTTCGACTCCCCGGGAACACGGCGGGGCGTTCCGTCCGCCGGGGGCTGAGGACTGCCTCCGATCCGCCCGGTAGAGGGTGGATAAGTGGCTGAGGAACGAGCTACGGTGTATCAGAGAAACCGGCTTGACATATAAAATAATAGGTTTAATGAGGAACTCAAAATACAAACACATAAGACAACGGACATCTCTGTGAACGATCTCTCTCTCCCGCACGTCGTCCGCAATCGGCCTTTAACCCTCTCGGAGGCTTGATTAGCCTAATATGGGACCAGGCGTGTTGAGTCATGACCCGGCCCCGCCCTCCACCGTGCCACAAATTAGTTTAGTGAAAAGTTCAGCCCATGTAAGAGCACAACCAATCATCATAGAGATGCCGGGCTTCCACACAGGACTGTCAAGGTCTGTCTTGTGTTTCATTGTCTGTCTTTGTGCGATTGCGCAGTTTCGGCTGTATTCCCTGCTGTGCTTTTCGGTCTGTCTTGTTTCATGTCAGGAGCACGGTGTCTGGATTATTAGTTAATTTGCCTCACCTGTTAACCTGTTTGATTTATCTCCCTATTTTAATCTCCTAATTTTGGCTGTTCAGTGCCAGCTCGTCTTGTTTCCAGTCGTGTGTCTTTTGTTTCCAGTCAGTCTTGCTTCCAGTCCCAGGTCCAGTCCTGTTTGGTCAGGTCGGTCCTGATTCCCAGTTATCCCCTGTATCCCGCCGTGGATTATATTTTTTATTTTTGTATTAAATAAATCTTTATTTTTCACTCTGATTTTGGGTCCTGAGCCTCTTATTCCGGACAGGGACAAAAAATATTAATTGAAAGCCCAATATTCAATAAGCAATCTGATGCCGATCCAATGCAGATCTCATGAAGCTTCCATAGACTCCAAGAGAAGCAAGGCATCCAGGTGGGAACAAAAATGACTTTTATAACCTCTTGTCCAATCATCATTAAGCTCAGATTCAGTAGTGCCATATGGGTCATGCCTGCACAGATTTCTATAGACATGATACTTGAGCGAATTTGTGATATTTGACACTTTTTGCAAAAAATTTTAAATGCACAAACAGTGATATGTAATTTACATAGATCATTTGTACATATTTTTAACTTGTCATTGCCACATTTCTTATGACATTTTAGGGAAAGCCATGCTTTCCGTGTAGTATTACAGCAAAAATTACCAAAATCTTTTATCATGTTATGAGTAATTATATATAACGGTAATGGTATACTGTACATCACAGTATGTTTTAAATTTTTTTCTGGAAATACATACCAAAATGTTTTAAATTTAAGACAATTGTATAGTAGTGTCTTTTTTTTATAATCCAAAGAACTGTCACAAATGAAAGGTGCTAATTTGAATTTGTTTTTGCTGTTTGGAACTTGATGTCAGCCACTGTAAATTAGCCAATATGCATTGTGCACACCTGTGACCACACATCAGTTAAATTCTATATTAATGTGCCAAGTTGCACATAGATTGCAGTTTTTTTTTATTACATCACAGATCTCTTTAATATAAACAGTATAGCACAATATCTAGTTGACACATTCCTACTATCACACAGTATACTGCTATACCATCCAGCTTTGCTGTTGGCATAGGAACCATGGTAAGTGTTCAAACCAAGCACAATGTCATCAACATTGTACTTATAGAAAAAATAACAAAAGCAAAAAAAAAAAAAAAAGCTCTCATTGATGGAATGACATCACCTGTGACGTGGTTCTTTTGTGTGTCAAGGCTTAATTTTCCCTAATGTCATTCAGAACACCGTCTGATCCCCCCAGGTGGACTTGTGTTAATTCCTGCAAACTTTGTCATCTCCCGGAGTCTGGCTTGAAATTGGAACCCATGGATAAAATCACAACACCATAGACACTATAACCAATTATCCAATGCAATGCCAGAGCAAAACCTATATCATTGATCTGTCGGCACACAGATCTATGATTAATACCATGCCTGAATTTTTTTTTTCTTTATACAAGCAGAAGTGCAGACTTTTGAATTAGTAGGGAACTGAAACAGACTTTATTCAACGTCAAGGCTGTTTGTCTTTCTGAAAGATACATTGTGCTTTAAGGTCCTTCTAAAGGGATTTCAGTGGTTCCAGACATGTAAAGAATGGCTATATCCATAAGATTTCCTTTCCTTCTTTCTAAAAGCTTTCACATCATCTATTATTACAAGAACAAAGTGAGCAATTACCATTATCATATCATGGGATCAAACTTTTGAAAGTGGCACAGAAAGCAGAAAATGCAAGCCAGGGGTTCCGTGCTGATTAGAAGTTTGGGCAAATGTGAATAGAAGAACATTTTAATTTTGGGTTTAGAAAAAAAATATTTATGTGCACTACTTTTATTTTATGTCATGTCCTTTATGTTTGGTGAATTTGTATTTTGTATGTTGTCTACTACAGTGGATTTCAACAAGGGTGCCGGGCCCATGGAGGGGCCTTATCAAACTTTCAATGGGGCCTCAAAATTGTTTAAAACAAGTGAATAAGCTATATTTTAATAATCTAACTTAAAAATAATTCTAAAAATGCCCAAATCAAGAAATCATGTAAATTAAAAACATACTTCTTATTTTATTTAAGAACTCCCGTTAACAACAACAGTTTATGTTGAAGAATTCTTAAACTTCTGGAAGCACAAAATTAACTGCAATTATTTTAATCTACTGACATTCCTATTTTCTGTTTAACATTTTTAGAAACAAGCAGCTTTGTCAAATTTTGTCTTAGACAATGAAGGGCCTTGAAGTAAAAAACGTTGAGAAACACTGCTCTATAAGATTGTATTTATTTAATTTATGACTTTTTTGTATGTTTATTTAATATGTGTCAAGAAAAATCTGAATAAATAAAAAAAGTGGGGTATGTCACTGTACACAAATGTCACTGTAAATGGAAGAATTTGATAAGAACTGCTTTGAGGGGTAAAACAGCCAAAGATCTTTTTCTTCTTTATACAAAGAACATGCATAAAAACTGTCAATCAGTGAATTTATATAAAAAATTGCCTCATGAATCCCCTAAAACACCTGACAAATGGAGACAGACAGAGGATAAAATGTGAAGAAGAGAATACAGAGTGGTGTGAAGGGGAAAATGGCTCATGATATCAGAGCATGCTGTTGTCACTCAATCACACTGTCTACCTGTACGGTGCCAGCATGATCCTCTTTCTATTAGGTTTCAGTACATTAGACATGTTAACATTCATCATCACGATATAATTTAACATAAAATTAAGCATGACACTCTTTACAGATCGTACAAGCCACAGAATACGAATACTATCCATTTTGCCATTTCCAGTATAGACATGAGGCAATTAACCTCGGGGTGAACAATTAGGCTGGTTCGCAAATGCCAAGGAGCTTGTTTCCAGGGTAACCCTTTTAGCATCCCCAAGTATCAATTTCTGCAACTGAAATCAGCCATACAATATTGATCAGTGTCCCGAAATGGGCTTGAACCAGCAAAGTGAGATTTGATTTGTTTGCAACTCTGCAGCCACAATGTTTACTCTCTCTTTCCTTCCCTATGGCCATTTTGCAACAAAAGGCCCTATTACTGTTAGTGGAAAACAGAGCTTTTCAATTTGATTAGTTGTGACAAATTAAATGGAAGACATTAAATAAAGGGCACAGAATTGGAACACTGGCAGAAGAATGCAATTAAATGGAACTCAACAAAAACCGTACATTTAAAAATAGCACATCACAAAGACACAAATATTTGCAAAGAAAAAAAAAGTGAGCAGGAAAGTAGTAGTCGCTGATCGAATTGTTCTAATAATCTACTTCTAAATAGTGATTATGTCTTAAAACTAAAGTCCCGCTATCTGTCCAAGAATTATAATTATAATTATAATTATTATTATTATTATTATTATTATTGTAACTCTCATTAGAGCAAACTTTTATGAGACACATTAAAAAAGCAGAATTCTTGTGTTACTGAATGAGCAAGAGAAACACAGGTTTAAAGGGATAGTTCTCCCTAAATGAAAATTTGGTCATCATTTACTCACCCTCATGTTGTTCCAAACCTTGTCTAATCCAAACAGATGTCTTTCATCCATGGAACACAAAAGAAGAAAGAATAATAGCCTAAGACACCACTCACTTTCATTGTATGCAAAAAAAAAAAATATCCAATGAAAGTGAATGGTGATTAAGGCTGTCAATCCCTAAGAATAGGCCTAAAATTTTGTGTTTAATGGAAGAAAGAAAATCATGTTTGAAACTTCACAAGGCTGAGTAATGATGAAATAATGTGAGTGAACTGTTCCTTTAAATTAATAATTTAAGATTAACGCTGACCATTTGAAATCTGAATGTCCCCAAGAAGATGCTTGGGCAACAAAAGAAGAAGGTATTTTCTAGAAGGTGGTATAAGTGGCCGATAATTAAAATGCTTATTGCTTTACTTTGACTGTAGCATGGAAATAGATTCTGCATAAGTAATTGCAGCCTGCCAACTGACAATTTCTCACTAGTGTTATTACATAGAGATATACGATACTGGAGGTAAGAGTGTATAATATTATATTATAACTAACTAATTTCCCCTCCTCTTATGCAAGAGTTGGATCTCACTCTAGCAATAGCTAAATATGAGAGAGAGAGGGACAGAGATGCACAGAGAACAAGACAACGAGTAAGAGAGCATGAATGGATGAGGGTACTCACCTAAACCCAAAAGAAGTTGTTAAGAGTCATGTAAAAAGAGAGAAAAAAGATTTGTTAATTCATAAAAAGATAATTAAACAAATAGTATACAGTCAATCATACATACCCTCAGCCAGACACAGCCAGAGAGAGAGAGAGAGAGAGAGAGAGAGAGAGAGAGAGATAGATAGATAGATAGATAGATAGATAGATAGATAGATAGATAGATAGATAGATAGATAGATAGATCGATCCCAGTGGGAATGTTTAACTACACATGTGAGTGTTCATATAAAATCTTTGGTCTACAATCTCCATAATCATTATCATCCAGACAATTCCCTGCTGTAATTTCCATCACTACATCTATCACCACATACACCATCAATGGGTCTGTGATGCGACTGCTCTTCTCGATGCCAAACGCCCCCAAACGTTCCCTCATGCCTCACTCTCCCTCTCTGTTCTGAACACTGAAAATGTGGTGACACAGATGGTAGCAGTTGGCCGGACTGGTGCCGTCTGTGGAGAGGGTTCAGCGACTTTACCCGGCAGGTAAAGAGGGGCATGGAATGGCCTGCCCTAGATATTATTAGAGGCATACATACATTTCTGGTCAACCTGTTTCTCTGAGGTGACAATGCTCCTTTTGCCTAAATCAAAATGCTGTGTGGCATGTGTTTTGAATTACTTATTGTCAGTCACGACTCTTCAAATAGCTATGCCATGATCAGCAAAATTTCAGCTTACACACCAGTTTAAAAATAATCTAACTCATACTAATTGATCCCCCTGTGAGCAACAGTACAGATACCGTCTGATAGCATCAATTCTCATTAAAACCAATGGCCATTCACACAATCTTATTAGATTAATGTAATGACACTGCCATCACAAACTCCATATTTAAGGACAAAGCTTGCAAAGCACAAACGCTGATTTAACCGAAATATTATGTCTAGAGAATAGAAAAAGCAATAACACAATTCTACCCTTTTTTGTTAAAGATTGTAAGGTTTTTGATTATTAACATAAACAGCTGGGTGTATCTTCTCTATAAATACAGTACTACTGGAAAAACACCGATACGTTGTTATGGGAGGATAGAAGTGTGTGTCTTTATGTCTCATATGCACTTTTACCTGCTGTGTAAAACCACAATCTAATCTCATGTTAACCACAAAGTAGTCATCCAGAGAATTGATTTCTTTTGTTTTATACTTAGCTCATGCTATTTTCTGTTTGTTGCATTTTTAAACTTTTATTAATACATTATTTTGCATGTTTATTGAGCCGTTTCTTTATAAGGGCCGTTGACTGGTTTTACTATCTGTTTGGGGACTGGTTTTACTATCCCACAATGTATGCAAAACCTGACCCCAACACACACACGAAATCACAACGTAATGCCAATAACATTGTAACTTTTGTAATCAAGCTTGGATTAGGCAAGCTTGCCTAACCCACACAAGACCACTTGTTACAGGATGTGCAAAACCTTCAGCAATAAAACAGATGGCAAAGAGAACTCAATCTGAATGACCTACACTAATGAGAGATCGACCGATTCGCTCACATTCCTGTGTCAGGAAAACCTTTGTTACAGATGTGCTACAATGACAACAGCGCAAATTTACTGTGCTGATAGGAGAAATGAAGATAAGTGGAGAAATGCCATCGGTCAGACAGATACATAACCTGCTGTATTTTCTACCCTTGGTAGACTGGTGGGCCTGTCCCCATAGCAACATGCTGCGTATGTGAGGGGAATAAATGTGTGTGTTAGTGTGTGTGTGTGTGTGTGTGTGTGTTTGTATAAACACAGGCTCATGTTAAAGTGATCTTTCACTGAGAATGGATGTTTGACGTGACGTGTCTTTTTTTATGACCTGGTTCTCAAACATAGATTAAAAAGCAACCTGGCCTCATAGAGAAAACATTACTTAAATACATTTTTGCAAAACGTATATGCTATATGTGTCTCCAGGTATAATTCCTGGCAGTTTCCAGGAGAAATGAACACTAGAGGTGCTACAACAATTGTATGTTTTATTCACTTTAACTCAAATCATGAATTAAATGATAAAACTTTATAAATAATTATTATTCTCTCTATTATTCAGAACCTGCTATTTTAAGATATCGATACACTTTCACTCAAACGCATCTTTTGAAAACAATATATTTGAATGCTTTTATTACAGACTTTCCTACATATTTACACTTATTCAAACATGATTAGCTCACCCGATAGAGTGTTGAAGTCGCAGGACTCTAGCTTCAACTTCAAACTGGCAAAAGTTTTAGTTTAGGGAGGTATGTTTACATTTTTTTTTATCTACAATTCACCATAAAACCACGTCTGAATACGACACAATTTGACTTGCTTTTGGCGCCCCCAGCTGGACATTTCACTGGAAACCTTCAGCCAAACGTGATATACAACACATACATTTTGAATTGCAAAAATGTTGTAATGTTCATGTAAATTTCATTAGACCAGGCTGATAAAAGAGGTGAAGTACCTTAAGATGTTTTCTTATTTATTTTCATCAAATGGTGAATTATTGCGCAGAAAAATCAGTCTCTGCTCAAACATTTCTTTAAATGAAAATGAAAATTGCCTACTTTTCACTTTATTAAAAAATAATAACAAATCTAAATAAATTCAAATATATTATAGTATCTCTAAATGTGAAAATCAGTTTTATACTAACACAATGAATTATGAAAATACATTGTTTAGATGTGATTAAAGGGACAGATAATTCAAAAATGAAAATTCACTCATTATTTTCTCACCCTCATGATATCCCAAGTGTGTATGACTTTCCAGAACACATTTGAAGAAAAACAGAAAAATATCTTAGCTCAATAGGTCCTTAAAATGCAAGTGAATTGAGATTTCTCTTTTGAAGCTCCAAAAACCACAGACAGTCAGCATAAACATCATCCATACGACTACAGTGGTTAAATTAATGTCTTCTAAATGTCTTTTTTGTGTGAACTATCCCTTTAATCTCATCTGACTTAAGAAATAGGCACCATAAAATGACACTTTATAGTTGCAAGTTTTGAGTAATTTGTGGTTAAGTGGTTCTTACTCAAACAGGAAGAATCGATAACATCTCTGAAGAACATTTGACGGTCAGCTGAGATGAGTTTGCCTTTTTCAGAACACACATAATGTGTTTTGCTTGCCTTTTAAAATATTATAACCAGAATGCTGTGCATGTTATCTTAAAGTATACAACACATGTCTAATCTAAAAAATAACAAAAAACATGTAATTAAAATTGGAGTGTTGTGGCTTTTATTCTGTGTTAGCTTTAAGGCCATCTACAATATATACAAATGTACCCCGAAAAGTTGACAAAATATTACTGAATAAAATGAGCAGATTTATGAATTAAAAACTTCTTGATAGGAAAAATGTCAAAACAGCACGCATAAAAAGAAAACTAAGCTTGTCAAGGCATTTAATGGGGTCTTTATGTTTTTAAAGTAAACAAACCTAAATGTTTAGTTAAGTTAGCGTTTAAGTTAGCGTCACAGATAATTAAATCATAATATATATTTTTTTTGCATTATATTTTCTTTATTATTATAAATTATAGTTAAAAACAAAGAAAGATGATCTTCAAAATTATGTCACCAAAAGAATGAAAGGAATTTAGTTTTAAATAATGGTTTGTTATTAACTTTTATTACAGGAGATATAAATATCTGGATAGGAAAAATATAAAAAATCAAACCAAAATGTTTCTGAGCAGCCACAGGTAGTGTTGTGTGTAAAAAATGATTTCACATCTTGTTCATGTGTCACAGGTTTTCGCTGTTCTGTTCTGTGGGCTCTTATTTTGATATGGTTTTTGTGTCATCCTTAGTATCCCCTGGACTACACTTCCCATAATGCACTGCAATCTGTTCCCAATCCTCATCACCTGTTCTCCATTCCCTCATCAGCACTGTTGTGTATAAATACCCTCCAGATTTATTCATTCCTTGTCAATTGTTAGTGTTATTTAGTTGTTTATGGAGTGTTTCGTTGTATTGTTATGTTGTGATGTTTAGCATTATAGTTTGTTCCACTCCAGCGTTTGTTTCACTCCAGAGAGTTTCCTTCATTATTCCTTCTATTTGTTCCACTCCAGCGACTACTATTAAAAGATTGAAAAGTACTCCTGCATCTCCTCTCTTCCACACCTTGAACCAACATTACATCGTGAGGATTGTTTTTTCTAAAAAGACTGTAGAAACGTTGCATGATAGACTATCCAAACATACATCTGAATCACCTACTTTTTATCAGTCCAAAAACTGGCATAAGTGAGCAACATTTTCTAATGCAAAAATGTGTGCTCTCACCATTTTCATTCCATAAGAGTTCAGTCTCCCTTATAAATATCCAAAATACAAACTTTTGTTTTATTCTTAATAAAAGCCCAGATTAATAAATGTCTCTCCTCACAATAATGATGGGAAACAACATTTGAAAACCAACACGATCTCATAATTTTTAAATGTAAAAAAGCAAACATAAAAAAGCATTATCTGGCAAGAATGCAAAGGAATTAAATTCATAATAAACTTTTTTTTATTAGACTTTATATTAGACCATTTCATCTTGTTGTTTTCAGCATATGAAATCTGTTGCAATCTTAAGACTGTAAAAACTGAACATGCAGTAAACTAAGTCTACACTATCGGACCCTTAAAAAATACTTTCATTGGTATAACCCAATCTATTTAGGTTGATCAGCCATATTAACCAGTTAAAGAAATAATTAATCCAAAAATGAAAAAAATAAATAAAAAATCTGTCATTATTAATGACTCACTTACATGTCGTTCTAAACCCATATGCTGCTTTTTTTTTTTTTTTCTTGGAACACAAAATTTGTAAGGAATCTTCACACAGCTGTTTTCTGTACAATGACAGTTTATTGTGGCAAAACTGAATTTAGGTCACTATTTCAGAAAAATCAGCAATAACATTAAACCTCCAGTGACATTTTTAAATATGAACAAATAAATGTTCATAAATATGAACAAAACAATTGCAATTGAGGTTTCAGGACTTCGTGGAGGGGAAGATTATCAATGAATAAGAACAAAAAAATCAGTCAGTTTCTTAACAAAGCAATCTTTTATTTTCAGAAGACTTGGAACATAGCACCCAAGTTGTATGGACTACTTTCATTGTGCTTTTGTGTTCTGTTTGTCACTATAAACCTTTGCTGCAAGGAAAACAGCTGTGTAAAGATTCTTCAAAATCTTTCCTTTTGTGCTCTACTAAAAAATCTATGAAATTCCCTCATTTATATTTCACCACATTTTTGAATATAAACTGGAAAAAAGCGGACCAAAACTCATAATAAACCAAAAAATGGTATATGACCCAACACAACAAACAAGTGCTGGCAATCTGAACTGAAATTCCACAGAAATACCAGCAAATAGACCTAATCAACAAAACATTTATCTAGCTGTGCTCTGAATGATTATTTGCAAGTATTATTTAAGCAAGAAAAGAGGATAAAGAAAAGATTTCTGTTAGTTTCCTTTTTACAGGTTTGTCTTTTATTCCATTTCATTCAATGATTTGGCAACTTGAGACTAACTTAAGTCTACAGAGACTAAATGGAAACTAAGAAGCCGTTTCAGTGTATAACTTTAATATATTTTATATCCACCCTTTTTCTCTTTCTATTCTTCTGTATGTGCATTTCTATCATAATTGTTCTTACTCTCAATGGACCCAGAGGATCTGAATCATATTTCAGCTGAATACTGGCTAACAGGTTAAAGTGAGGCTGCATGACACAGCAGTCGCTGGAATCGACTTTTTCCCAATTGTATTCATTTAAATCATGACAGGCCCAATAAATCAAGCTGCTAAAAGCACCCTCCCAATACAGCTACTGCTCTCAACAGCAATTAGAAACCATGCTAGCATGGCAACACACACACATACATTAAACCTTGCCTTAGAACTACTGTGCTTGTCTGACACGTGTCTGCATATTTTGGTAAAAAACACACCAGCAAATCACCCCAATTATCCTGACCATCCACCCCCCCCCCCACACACACACACACACACAAGTTGGTGCGGCTATCCTTATGAGGACTCTAGACATAATGATTTTTATACTGTACAAACTATAGATTCTATCCCCTAACCATACCCCTAAACCTAACCCTCACAAAAAACTTTCCGCATTTTTATATTTAAAAAAAAAAAAGTTTAGATTTAGAAATGTCCTCATAAACAAAAATGATAGCATAATAACCTTGTAATTGCCAGTTTGTAACCTAAAGAAATGTCCTCATAAACCACCCAAGCCCACCCACACACACACAACAACAACCACCATTCACCACTAAGTGGCGGTTACGTCACCACGAAGCTTGTGCCAGGCTATGTGCACGTTGAGGCCAAGTGAAGTGTCGAACACCCGCTGGCAGGAGGTCACGGGACAGATCCAACAGGTGACATGGGTCGACTGACTGAGATGACTGGCTGATGCACCACCTGTGCTTCCTACTGTGCCAACTTGCTGTGCTTTAGCCACCCAGCACTCTGCTTGTTGTTGTGAGCATCACTCCTCTGCCTTCAATTGTTCTTGGAGGGTGACTGCCTCCAACTGGCCAGTAGCGTCCTTCACAAGCCTCCTCCAAAGAGGACGATCTTGACACCGCTGGTACCAGTCATCGGTAAGTCCACTCAGCTCAACATCCTCCTGTACCACTCCATCTCTATCCAGCTGAACAAAAGCTTTTTAGGCATGTGGTGGCCGGGCATGCGAGCTACATGACCCAGCCAACGCAACCTTGCCTGGCGGAGGAGCTCACCGATGGGACTTTGTCCACATCTTTCAAAGATTTGTGAGCTCCTCACACAATACAGCCTGGTTAAAAACAGGATGGATCTTAGGCAGGCCAGTCTAAATGTTTCTAACAGGCGAAGATGTTCCATTAGCATAAGCACACTGCCCAGGTATGGGAAACACTCCACTCTCTCCACAACTGCTCCATCTCCTATTGGGAGCTGTGGGGGTGGAGTGTCCAATAGTACATAATATAAGCAGGTGCTTAATTTTGGTTGGGCTGATGGTAAGCCCCATCTCTTAGTGGCAAGCTCCAGGTTCATCAGCAGCACCTCCAACTCCTCCTCTGAGTGAGCAGCAATCACCAGATCATCAGCATAAATAATGTGGTTGAACAATAGGAAATTCCTCCAGTACAGCCATCGAAGGCTTCATGAACTACGCGGTCGAAATAGATACTGATGGTATCATAGGCCTTGACCAGGTCAATAAAGCAGAAATGAGAAAGAGAGGTCTTGTTGGAATTCCCTACACTTCTGCTGTTGCAGATGGACAGAAAATACGGCATCTGTGCAAGTCCGCCCTTTCCTGAAACCACACTGGGGCTCCACAAGCCTTTCCTCAGTGTGCCTGGCAAGGCGATGTTGAATAAATCTTGCCAGGACCTTTCCCGGCACACTGAGGAGCGAGATGCCCCTATAGTTGTTACAATCCATGTGGTTCCCCCTTTTTAAAGAGAGGGACCACCAGGGAAACCTTCCAATCCTGCGGAACCCACCCAGTGGTCCAGACTGTTGTTATGTTGTCATGTAGGGCAGTTTGTACACAAACGCCACCCTCCCTCAGCATTTCGCTTGGGAGATCATCTCTGCCCTGTGCCTTTCCTGGTCTCAGGCTCCGGATCGCCTTCAGTACTTCCTCCAAAGATGGCACCTCAGCCAGCCACCCACAGGGAGGGATTTCTTCCTCCAATATTTGAGGCACCGCAGACCCAGCAGGGTCATCTCCACTTTGTCCCACAATGTTTCCAGGCTGAGGGACTTTTGGGTCACTGTTCTTTCTCCTAATGATGGTAATAGGTGTGGTGCTGCAAGTAACTTTTTTGATAGAATTAAAGAGCAATTTGTGATCGCGGGCCATTGAGGCAGACTCCATCTCCTCAGCAACCCGCGACTACCAACCATCCTTGCATCCTTACGGTTCTCCGAACCTTCAGTTCTCCGAGGCTGCGGTAAGCCTCCTCATTCTCTGATGTGGGATGCTGTAGACGATGAAAGTGGGCCTGTCGCTTTTTCTCAGCCAGCCTGAAAACCTCCTCCTTCAGCCAGGGTCTCTGAAGAGGTATGAACTGTGTGCCCAAAACTGCCATTGCAGTTACATGAACAACAGTCCAAAACCTCTGCAAACCTCTACACCCATTTCCCCTCGACATTCGGAGGAGTGGGGGACGATACCAACCCCAACTGCAAGCGATGCTGAAATTCTCACTTGCAACTTTCATCAGCTACCCTAGACCAGGCCATTATGGGTTTGAAAGGGGTCCTGGGTTTACGCCCACCACCGGAGTGGAAGAATGGCAGGCACATCGTACAGATGACAAGTCGATGGTCAGTGGGCAGATCAGCTCCACGGTAGGTCCTGGTGTCAAGGACATGGGCCCGCATCCACTGTTCCGACACTATGTATTCCCAACACATTCTCACACCCAACTCGTCACATATGGACGCTTTGCCAGGACCCCTTGGCGTCACTTTTTAAAGCACTGGGTATAGCTTTGGTGTCATTTTTCAATGTGCAGGGTAGTCCAATAGACTTCTATAGAGGATTTTAAAAATAAAAATATAAAAAACTTTGATTAATTGAACACAATCGTAGCATATTATATATATTTATTAACATCAACAAACCTCCGATAAAAATACGTTATCCAGCATGCTCTAGTTAAAGCAGTGTACCTATGTATACCAGTACCTAAGAAAACGCTTAAACTGCTTACTTGCACACGCCGTGGAGCGTTTCAGTTTAGCGTTGTTTTGGTTAAGACTACCCTGCACGTTGAAAAATGACACCAAAGGTATACCCAGTGCGTTAAAAAGTGATGCCAAGGTGTCCAGGCAAAGCGTCCATATGTGACGATTTGGGTGTCAGAATGTGTTGGTATTCCAGCAGATGTTCTTGCTTGGTTCTTCCACACAACATCCATGATGTTGTGTGGATGCGCCATTGCTGGAACAGTGTGTTGGTAATCACAAAAATCTAGCAGCCTCCTACCGTTGTTATTGAACTGATCTGGCCCATGTCTTCCAATCACTCCTGACCAGGTGCTAGTATCAAGACCAACTCAGGCATTGACGTCACCCAACATGATGATTCTATCCCGAGGGGCCACTTTAGACAGCACCTGTGACAGGAGGTCATAGAAGGCATCTGACTCATCGGCCTTTCCCGCATCCCTCCACAGATGTTTGTTTTCGGTGGGGGCATAAGAAACCACGAACACCACTCCTAGCCTCTGGTTGATGGGAAGGCGAGCCCAAAGTAACCTGGGGCTTACAGCATCCCACACCTCACCGCTACGCTCCCACGCTCCCTTCATTCTTTTGTTCAGAAGAAGAGCCACTCCCTGTTGTTTGTCTCCTGCCCCGAGTAGAGGACAGTCCAACCCTCATAGTGGCAGGAGCCAGAGCCGGTCCACCGGACCTCCTGAACACCACAGAGATCCAGGCAGTACCGGTCCAGCTGCCAACAGAGGAGTGGCAGCCTCTCCTCCACCTTGAGCGTTCGAACATTCCATGTGACCATCCGTAGTGGCTTTTTGTTGTTTCTGGAGGAGTCACGAGTATAAGGATTCAGTCTCCTGGCTCTGCCAGACGGAGTTTGGCCAGGAGACGTCATAGATGCCTGTCCCCCAGTGCCTACGACACAATCTTAATTAAATTTTAATTTGTTATTTAGTGGTAATCAATTGAGGGTGCCCTTGCACCCATCCAGAGCCCTCATTTGGCCGCTGTCGTGGCTACAAAGCACCATGACAAACGAGGAGGGGACGGTCTCTATTGGCCCTCCCCCCCATGGCGCTGCCCATGACGTTGCCCGTCTGGCACCACGAAGAGGTAGGGGGTTGTTTTACCACACACACACACACACACACACACACACACACACACACACACACACGTTGGTCTACCTATCATTATGAGGACTTTCCATAGACATGATTTTTATACTGTACAAACTATAGATTATATCCCCTAAACCTAACACAACCCCTAAACCTAACCCTCACAGAAAACTTTCTGCATTTTTACATTTTTCAATAAAACATTGTTTAATATGTTTTTAAGCTATTTAAATTATGGGGACACTGGAAATGTCCTCATAAACCACATTTATATAATAATACCCTTCTAATTAACAGTTTGTAACCTAAAAATTGTCCTCGTAAACCACACACACACACACACACACAAAGGAAAATGAGCCAAGTGGTGCATGAAGCCATCAACCTCCCCTTGTGTCATGATGACCTGTCCAATACCATAAAGTGTGTCTATATTCGTACGTGTGTGCGTGTAGGACTTTCCTGTAAATCTTTCCTTTCCATTTTTCTTGTTTAAATGAACAAAGATAAAGAATTTATCATTTATACTGTTGAGACATGGAAACTTGTAAGGTATGAAGAAACTGAGCAACAAAATGCTCGATAAATATACACCCAGAAAGCAGTGTTGTAGTAATTAAGATTGGTCTTGGTCTCGAGCACTTTTTGAAGGTCTTGGTCTCATCTCTGACTCAGTCTTGTCTCGGTCTCAGACAAAGTGGACTCAGGATTTTATTTCAAGACCGGTCAAGACCACAACTGCGGGAATATCACTAAATTGCCTGTGCATTGTCTGATTTATTTGTTAACATCAAAACTGTGATTGGATTTAAAACTTCCTGCTTCAAATGTAAGCAATAACTGGACTAATTCCTAATTTGAAATTTTTGTTACTGTTAATGGTTGTCACCTCTCCTTGCACCCCTTCAAATGCACTCCAACAAAGTGAATGTAGGAGACAGGAGAAGAAACTGTGGCTGTCTGAGAGATGTCAGCCAAATCTTCTGTAATACAATTTGGCTAACTAAACCAGTGTTTCCCAACCGCTGTGCCAACTAGTGTTCCGTGAAAGATTGTCAAGTGTGCCATGGAAAATGAAGAATGTCATGTGTGCCTTAAAATAAAATGAATTCCTTTTTCCCCTGTATTTTAGTGAAGGCATTAAGTTTGTCTTCTAGAACTCTAGTCTGTCAAACGCAACTCCTCTCATGCCAAAAAATTATGCTTCATCATCACATTTGAAGTAAAAATGAATGAATGAATGAATACAACAGGTGTATTGTTTAACTCAATGACTAAAAGCTGTTTATTTGTCCACAGCATAGAGTTACAGATGTTATGAACAGATGTGGCTTACTTGTTGCATTTCTCTCATGAAAAATAAAAAGAATATTAGAAACTGTTACATACGATTACTAAAAGAAAATTCTCCTATTTTAAAAAAAATCCCAAAAACACAGTGATTCAATGTGCAGATTCTGAGGTACTATAATCTTCACTGAGCATGTGACAGAAAACGGACAAGTTCTTGAAAAGGAAAACTATCGATGATGGTTATGTGGGATAGTGGTGTGCCATGGAATTTTTTAATCATAAAAAGTGTGCTGTGGCAGAAAAAAAAGAGAAACACTGATCTAAACCAAAAAGAGTTCGTCTGCAAAAAAGCGTCCAAAAGAAAACACATAGTAGTATGTAAATTCTGCAATGCAATGCTTACCGAGACGTCTGGGACAATGTCAAACTTTTATCTGCACTTAGAAAGGAAGAATAAAGAATGGTAGACTAAGTGTAAGTGATGCTAGCAAAGTTAGCTAGCTAACATTAGCAGTCTGCCACTTGCTGCAATCCATTCAACTCGGAAGTTGGATATTTCGAACTTCCTACTGGGAAAAGTGCAATGGAACGCCACTTGAAGTCGTAATTACAACTTTCTGCAACAAATTGCAGAAATTTTTAACTCCTATTTTGCCAAGATGCAGATGCGTGATGTCACACAGTTTTGTCAGCACCCAGGAAGATGAATGGAATGCAGCATCAGTACCTAAACTCATCTTCACTCCTCACCCAAAGAGATTCAGCAAGTATTAGCAATAGGCTACATATTAGCTACCTATGTATTAAATGTTTTTTAGGGCGCTAGTTTTAGTTGCTATTTGCCACCTAGCTAGGTGCGCAAGCTACCAAATTTTGTTAGCATTGAGGGATGCAGCTAATGCAGTGATAACTTTATGAGAGATTGAGGGGAAAGGGCATGAAGTGACAAATTGCTGTTCCCAAGTTAAGTTTTTGCTTGTGATAGACAATGACGGGACAGGCTATAAGGTACATATAAGGTTACATTACATCAACATTAGCAAATGTCAGCTCTGACATAAACGGCACATGCCGCAGTAATGCTAGAGCTAGAGCAGAGAATGGTGACCGAGTAATGTACCTCCACTTATATGAAACATTAACATTTTAAATAGGCTGCTTTGCTTATTTTTGGCATTCTCTGTTCTACTAGATTTAGCTATGTGGTTAGCAAATTGCAGCTATTTATACAAGGCTTGTTGTTGGTTCAAAAACAACAAAACACTTACTATATTGTTTAAGAAAAGACGAAGTTGAAAAGTGAAGACTTAAGTAATGAATAACTGTTTGATATATTCTGTACTAAATGATGATTTCTAAGAGTCATCAATGTGATGTTTGCAAAAAATTTTATTGTTTTAGGTGGATGGTAAAACTTGGAAAAGAAGTGTTGAGTAAAGATGGTTAAGTTGATTTCAGCTCCTTATAGTGTTTATTTGAATGTGTTTCCTCATAGAAAACAAAGGACAATTCACACACATAAAATTCACCTCTGCAATTATTTTATCAAGAAATGTCTCATGGTACACACACACACACACACACACACACACATGTTTTTATATAATTGTGGTACTCTCCATAGACTTCCATGCATTTTATGGATTTTATACAGATCTAACGATAATATCTCTCCCCTAACCTTAACCTTAACCCTACCCCTAAACCTAGCCCTCACAGAAACCTATGTTGTTTAGTATGTGTAATAAGCCATTTCCCTTGTACAAGGTAGATGATCTCAGGTTTTACTATCCTTGTGGGGAAATTTGGTCCCCACAATGCAATATAAACATGTACACACACACACACAAACACATACACACACATATAGCAATAAAAGAGGTGAAAGAAGAGGAATCATCATTTGCTTTCTGAGGGGTTTTTATGAGAATGTGGATCATTCCGACAAAATTTGAGGAGTGCTATGGTTTGCATATTCCACATTTTATTGTAAGTGTGTCATGCAATGTGGGAATTGCACTAGTGTGGCCTTTGCCTTTATTCGGTCTCACCCTGCCTAGGTCTTAACTTGGTCTCAACCCCTCAAAGTCTTGTTCTAGTCTCTATATCGATACACTCTGGTCTTGGTCTTGACTTGGTCTCAGTTTAGGTGATCTTGACTACAACACTGCCAGAAAGCACAAGAAGCTCAAAATGAACAAACAAAATGAGTGTTATTTCTGGAACACCCCCCTACCCCCCTACACCCCCCCCCCCCCCCCCAAAAAACAACTAATAAAAATATTTCCAAAACAAAAGGTCCTGAGGGAGATTTATTTCAAGAAGAAGCTACAGAAATGTCTCTGTAGAGGCAATGTCAATCTGGGTCAAAGTTATCCAAACATGCTATGTTCCCACAACAGTCTCTTGAACACTAATGCAATGTCATACAGGACATATAAATATTGTTATTATTCAGTACAATGATATGGTGTAGACCTTATACGCAGTAGGGCAATATTTGATTTTGGCGTAAATGAAAGCAAGGCTGTGAGGGATAGGCTTACAATGTTCAATGGCATGCAATGTATAAAGTTGTATAAAAGTCCTTGATCACATCTTATTTTCCAAAACTCATGTTTTCTGGAGTTTTTTGTCAACTGACTTGGTTTGGACTGACCATTGTTATTCTAATAATCCACTGGTATGATTTTACTAATTGTTTTCTTGCAAACCTTTAACCGCTTATTACAGTAATCCATTTGCTTGCTCTTATTCCTCATTACATTTGTAAGTCACTTTGGAAAATGAAATTAACACATATGGGGCTATTTACACTTGGTCAATTCACGTGTTGATCATATTGCTATCTGATTAAATAAGCATATTCTTTTTACACTTGGCCACAAAAATGTGTCTCCGCCAAACAGATATATATCCGATCTTCAATTCCTGCACTATATGCAAATAAAACAGTTCACTTCTACGATTATGCTAATGCTGGGCTGCAAATGTAAAAGATGTGATTTATTATTTGATTCCTAGTGACTTTGCTCTGTGCACATGTGTCCAACATTATCACATGGCAGGTCGGCATACTTTAGGATTGGCCACATTATCCTGGATTATCTCCACACATTATCTCCTATCAGACGCTACAAGTTGCATGTCATGTTAGCAGCGTGGGAGACCTGGGTTCGGATTCCACTTTGAAACCAGTAAGTAATCGAAAATCAAATTCTGTGACAAGTGAGGTTCAGAGGTTGCACTTTTCCCTCTAACATGAACTTTTTACTCCACTGATGGTTAGGTTTGGGGTGAACAGTTTATAAAATGTACATTCCTCTTCACTATATTACAGCCTGTGCAGCTAAAATCAACTCGCTTCACAACTTGCTTTTGACGCCCCTCCATGGACATTACACCGGGAAAATGGAGTTCAAACATGCCCATATGCACAACAACACTTACCAATTTAACCACTGTGGGCAGAGCTTCGAATTTCGGTTAGCAAAGACCGATTTTAGCAAATGAAAAGTCAAACGGCCATTTCCAGTTTCACTGTAAGATCAGTCTGGAGAGTCTTTGTGTGTGTGCGCACTGTGTATTTTTCCCTTTGGGACATGTCGTAGGTAAGATTTGTCCATATGCATCAGCTACAGTGATTGCCAGTGTTTAGTTTCAGTTTCGTCAGTATTCTGCATCAAATAAATTACAAAAAAAGTCCTATCTCTCCTACAACGTGCATCCGTTTCTTAATTATTATTTATCGTGCGACGCAGGAACTATGCAAATACTCAGTAGCAGATGTTGTGTTTCTCATTTTCCCTATGCTGTTTGGGAAGAGTAAAGTTAAATATGTAGCTTGAACAGCCAGAAGCATTTACACTTGACTGAGTTTCAAATGGAAATCATCTTAAACCACCTCCTGAGAAAACTACAATACGTTCTGGCTTCTGGTCCCACATTGTGGAATCTGTTGCCTTATACAAAATGAAAACTGATGAGTCATATATGAAGAGTGTTATGTATTTTAAGAAATTCAGTGCATATCTATCCTTATAAAAGTAGTACCATAGTTCTTGCACAGCAATACTGTATAGTTTAACTGTGTTTTTATATTAAATCAAAGTACCACAGATAAAAACCATGAATGGCTCCTAATTGCTATAGTTAGATCAATGTAAGAACAGTTTCTATGAATGCAAGTGTTATGAAAAATAGTAATTTAAATGTATTTAAAAACTATAATAAGCATGTTCAACCATGGCAAATTTGCATAAGGGTATATGTTGTTGTTTTAAGAAATCCCCTCTCTCTCTCTCTCTCTCTCTCTCTCTCTCTCTCTCTCTCTCTCTCTCTCTCTCTCTCTCTCTCTCCCCATCTGACACCCAGCAGGGCTTATGCTGTAGTACAGCTGTAATATCGAGGTTATCACTTCATTATGGAGAGAGAGCACTTCAGGTTGCTCTTGTCCTTACATTAACCTCTTTGAGAGATTCTTATATTCCTCATTAAATCAGATGCTGGACACAGCACATCAGCTGCTTGAGGAACCATGTAAACACATTCTTGAAATATGCTTCTCCTTCACTCTATGACCTATAATCTCTAATCTAAGTGTGTGTGTGTGTGTGTTTTAAATTTATGGCATATATTCAACATGAACAGTCCACCATGTAATCCAATAAAAGAAGAACAAGATTCTCTCTTTTTTCAAATATGACCTAATATTGTAGATAATGTTAATGTTAATATAACAAACAATATTTTACTAATATTACATCAAATGGAGACCAAATTTAGAACTAAGATATGAAAATACCATGACCCAAACTTGCATTGTACACCAATCAGGACAGCAAACCTTTTTGTTATCACAAAAATTCCACCAGAGAAATGTGAAATGATGACCTTCTAATAATGTGCGTCTGTGTTCATATTGCTAAAGATTTCTGTGTTTCAATTTCACAACAAAATTCCATAAAACTAAACTGAGCAATCTTTAACAAAATTAAATTAAAGGGATATTTCACGCAGAAATGAAAATTGTCTCATTATTTACTCACCTTCATGATATCCCAAGTGTGTATGACTTTCTTTCTTCACCAGAACACATTTGAAGAAAAATATCTTAGCTCAGTAGGTCCTTAAAATGCAAGTGAATGGAGATTTCCCTTTTGAAGCTCCAAAAATCACAGACAGTCAGCATAAAAGCCATCCATATGACACCAGCTGTTAAATTAATGTCTTCTAAAGTGACATGATCGCTTTTGGTGTGAAAAAGATCAATATTAAAGTACTTTATTTTACACTAAATCATGCTTCCATTCTGCAGCGGTATGTGCTTGTGACATAATCGCACTGGCATTTGAAACACGCAAGAACTGACACATGTGAGCCGGGAGAGCAACGCAGTTTACAAGTGAGAAGGAGGAACACTGGTGTAAAGTAGTTCAATGGAAAGGAGGAGGCGAGAACCGGCTTGACAATATAAATAAGGTTTTATAATAAACTTAAAACAAAGGACAAACACACACATGACGGAAAAGTCCGTAAATGATCTCTCTCTCTCGTTGCATCACCGTCTGCCATCGGCCTTTATCCCTCTCGGAGGCTTGATTAGCCTGATACGGGACCGGGTGTGTATCATCACGACCGGCCCCGCCCTCCGCCCTGCCACAGCTGTACAGAAGCTTTGTTGATTTTAGTTTAGATATGTATTTATCTGTTTCTTTACTCAAAATGGTGCGTTTGTGTGCTCATCCTGGATGTCTCAACCGAGTGGAGAACGTGAGATTAAATCTGTATCCATGGCAATGCAAATATGTCATATGTGAGACCGCTTGGAGTAAAAAGTACTTATATATAGATCTTTTTCGCACCAAAAGTGATCATGTTGCTTTAGAAGCATTAATTTAACAGCTGGAGTCATATCGGTATAATATGTTTATGCTGATTATCTATTTTGGAGCTTCAAATTCTCTTGCATTTTAACCCTCTACCGCACAGTGTAGCCATATGGCAACACTGTCTTTAAATTAATTTCCTTGCCACTGTCTCTTTAATAAAACATGCTAGTTTTTTGGGGGGAAAGAGAACGCTTTAGTTTAGCCAATAATGTGCTTTGGTTAAGTCAAATGACATGCACACGAAGTTGCTGAAAGCTGACTAAAACGTCAGTAAGAAAGAAAGACCAGCCGATTTCACCTCCGCAAAAAAAATGTAAACATCACATCAGGGAAGTTATGATGACATATTCATCAAGAAGTTTTTATGAAATTAGTTATTGGTAAATCGATCAAATGTCTGTGTTGCCAAGCGGCAACACTGTGCAGAAGTGGAATGACATTACTGCAACAGTTTAGCTAGCTAGTGGGAATCTGTTAAGCTGTTCAAACACTAACATTATTAATTCTAGTGATATAATGTTGGTTAGTCGTATGTTAAGGACCGTCTGGCATTTGTATAATGGATGCATTGAATTTAAACGGCACTTTTCCTTCTAATTAGATATGAATACAGGTAGCACAAATGTCACATAATTTAGCACGAGTATGACACACACACACACGCACACACACGCACGCACGCACACACACACACACACTCTCTCTTTGTGACTTTGTGTCTCAAAAGGGCAGATGTAAGTATCCTGGTTTTAAGGGTACTGTTAGTGTGTAGAGCAACAAATGTGGTGTACCTGTGCCTCACCTCTGAAAAAAACTGCTTTGTGAAGTTTCATAATGAATAAAGGATTATGGGCTCCTGATCATAGTCTTACTAATGCATAATGTTGAATTTTCATTAATGGCAATGTTTTAGGATTTATGGTTCCCAGATATTCAATGTTTAATGATACATGATGAACGGTATATTTGTTTATAACTGTATAAGTTTGAATTTAAATAATATTCATAAAACATTGAATTGAAACATTCAAAGAACATAAAGAATTGTTCAGCAAAAAAAAAAAAAAAATAATAAATTAATAATAAAATTAATAAAGTCCCAATATATTATTTTGTTTATCTAAAAACAGGTCCATCAAAGTGATAGAACCAACAGAACACAACTGTAACAATGCTGGCATAAGGCAGATGAAGAGATGATGGTGAAGTGAAGAACCTAAGTGCAGTTTATTTCCAAACGTGATATCCAAATCCCTGACTACAAACGTGAACAAAACAAAACATAACCTTGAACGACTTGAATGTAGACTTCACATAAACAGGACTTGAACTTGGACACGACAGGAACAGGAACAGGAACAAAACTTGAAAATAAAAGACATGACAAAACATGAACCAACAGAATAAACATGACAACAACACACTGCACACAAACCAGAGAACCAAACTTAGTAATACTAAATATGCTGATGTGTTTGTAGTTGGAAATTAGATGCAAATCTATGCCCAGTCTCATTTGTTTCAAACAGAGCACTAAATTGTGATGTCACACTGTGGTAGACATTTGCAGCCTCCGCAACAACACATCAACACATACTTCACCTTATCACTTCTACTGCCCGAACAGTAGCAGTGAGATAGCATGAGAGACCAGGTCAGTCAATAGCAGTGAGACAATCACATAACAGTTGGCATATACTGTCAAGTTTTAAATGAGAAGCAGTTTTACAAATATATTACTGTTTTTTTGTGCAAATAAACTTCACTAATATCATAAGTGAACCTCAAGGGACATTTAAATAATTTTTTTAAATGGCATCTCATGACCCCTTTTGTAAGAAACAGTAAAAACATGAAAATCACATACAGGTATTATAAATTAAGGCTTAACTGACACAGTCTCTGGGGAACCGTGATAAACGTCTGCTGATGGGAGAAATGTACTTTGGTTATTCGGTTAATGTTTTCATACTCTTTTCTTTGCTTTACAAGGAACAACGTGTTTAGGAAATGCCCAGAAATGCACTTAAAAACACATTTCTGAAAAACATCACCAGCTCTTGGTTTTAAATGTGAGGCATGACAATTCTCACTCTAATTGAGTGTGTGATGTGGTTTATTGCAGTGTCCATAGTTTCAGTTTCAGTTTCACAAATACCGAGACACCTGTGAGGCTGCTGTGTGTCACGATTCCCTGTTGTCTGCCCTGTGTTTCTCCCTTGCCATCTGTCCTGGACTACACTTCCCACAATTCCCTGTCCTCATCACTGCCAGCTTCATTGTTATCACCTGTGTTTAATTTATCATTATCCCTGTGTATTTAAGTCCTGTTGTTCCACCATTCACTGTCAGTAGTTAAATGTAAATGTATGTTCTTGACCGTGTTCTGCCCATGCCCTTCCTGAATGTTTCTCTTGTTTATATCTTGGTTTTCCCCTCGTGGATGTCTTATTTTGTTCCCTGTGTTTTTGTATATTCTGAGTTAACCTGGTTCTTCTTTTGTTTTCCCATTAAAACCTGCATGTAGATCCTCACTCTTCGTCTGCCTGTTTCGTAACAGAACGATCGACCACAATGGATCTAGCAGCATTTGTTATGGAGCTGACCCAGGCAGATCTAACCATTCGGGAGTTCACCCACTACTTCTCCCGCGTAGCTGGTTTCACCGGCTGGGATGACAAGACCCTGAAGTCAGCTTACAGAACCGGTCTACCCATACACCGATGGTGGGAGTTGCCTGAGATAGGTAACTACACCTGGCAGGAATATGTGGAGCTCATCCTGGAGACGTACGCTGCGGAGGAGCCTCCTCTCTCGATTCCGGGTTGGGCTTCTGGGTATTCCGCGCCTGCCACGGCCAACGAGCCAACGCCCACGCCTGCCACGGCTAACGAGCCAACGCCCACGCCTGCCACGGCCAACGAGCTGGAAGCCTCGTCCGTCCCAGAGCCGGCGTTGCCAGCCTCGTCCGCTCCAGAGCCAGCTTTGCCAGCCTCCTCTGCCAGGAAAAGGAGGAGAAGAGGAGGGGCTTCTGCTCACCAGTCTCCGTCCTCCATGGCCAAGTCCTTAGAGCCAGAACCAGAGCCAGCGCCTGTAGCCTCAAACGTCCCAGAGCCAGAGCCAGCGCCTGTAGCCTCAAACGTCCCAGAGCCAGAGCCAGCGCCTGTAGCCTCGACCGTCCCAGAACCAGAGCCAGCGCCTGTAGCCTCGACCGTCCCAGAGCCAGAACCAGAGCCAGCGCCTGTAGCCTCGACCGTCCCAGAGCCAGAACCAGAGCCAGCGCCTGTAGCCTTGACCGTCCCAGAGCCAGAGCCAGCAGCTGTAGCCTTGATCGTCCCAGAGCCAGAACCAGAGCCAGCGCCTGTAGCCTCGACCGTCCCAGAGCCAGAACCAGAGCCAGCGCCTGTAGCCTCAACCGTCCCAGAGCCAGAACCAGAGCCAGCGCCTGTAGCCTCGACCGTCCCAGAGCCAGAGCCAGCGCCTGTAGCCTCGACCGTCCCAGAGCCAGCGCCTGTAGCCTCGACCGTCCCAGAGCCAGCGCCTGTAGCCTCGACCGTCCCAGAGCCAGAGCCAGCGCCTGTAGCCTCGACCGTCCCAGAGCCAGCGCCTGTAGCCTCGACCATCCCAGAGCCAGCGCCTGTAGCCTCGACCGTCCCAGAGCCAGAGCCTGTAGCCTCGACCGTCCCAGAGCCAGAGCCAGCGCCTGTAGCCTCGACCGTCCCAGAGCCAGAGCCAGCGCCTGTAGCCTCGACCGTCCCAGAGCCAGAGCCAGCGCCTGTAGCCTCGACCGTCCCAGAGCCAGAGCCAGCACCTGTAGCCTTGACCGTCCCAGAGCCAGAGCCAGCGCCTGTAGCCTCGATCGTCCGGAGGAGGAGGAGAAGAAAGCCTCCCAGAGCTCCGCCTCCCAGGGCTCCGCCTCCCGAGCCTCCCAGAGCTCCGCCTCCCGAGCCTCCCAGGGCTCCGCCTCCCGAGCCTCCCAGATCTCAGCCTCTCGAGCCTCCCAGATCTCAGCCTCCTGAGCCTTCCACGCCTCAGCCACCTGAGCCTTCCACGCCTCAGCCACCTGAGCCTTCCACGCCTCAGCCACCTGAGCCTTCCACGCCTCAGCCACCTGAGCCTTCCACGCCTCAGTCACCTGAGCCTTCCACGGCTCTGCCCCCAAAATCCTCCATGTCTCCGCCTTCTACGGCCACACCTCCTGAGCCTTCCACGGCTCTGCCCTTGGAGTCCTCCGTGTCTCCGCCTTCCACAGCTTTGCCTTCTATGGCCACGCCTCCAGAGCCTTCCACGCCTCCAGAGCCTTCCACGGCTCCGCCTCAGAAGTCCGCCATGTCTCCGCCTTCCATGGCTTCGCCTTCTACGGCCATGCCTCCAGAGCCTTCCACGCCACCTGAGCCTTCCTCGGTTCCGCCTCAGAAGTCCGCCGTGTCTCTGCCCCCCACGGCTCTGCCTTACTCGGCTCTGCCCCTGAAGTCCTCCATGTCTCCGCCTTCCACGGCCCTGCCTTCCACGGCTCTGCCCCTGAAGTCCTCCATGTCTCCGCCTTCCACGGCTCCGCCTTTCGCGGCTCCGCCCCTGAAGTCCTCCATGGCCCTGCCTTCCACGGCTCTGCCTCTGAAGTCCTCTATATCTCCGCCTTCCACGTCACCGACAATGAAGCTTCCCTGGCCACCTGACCTGATCCCAGTCCTGTGGCCGCTTCCCAGGCCTCCTGACCCACTCCCCGTCCTGTGGCCGCCTCCCTGACCTCGTGACCCAGTCACTGTCTTGTGCCCCCCCTTGGACTGCTTGTTTGCCCCTTGTGCCCCCCTTGGACTGCCTGCCCCAAACCCCTCCTTCACTCCTTGGACGATTTGTTTTTTGGGGGGTTTTTTAGGAGCGTCTAGAATCCGCTCCTTTGAAGGGGGGTTATGTCACGATTCCCTGTTGTCTGCCCTGTGTTTCTCCCTTGCCATCTGTCCTGGACTACACTTCCCACAATTCCCTGTCCTCATCACTGCCAGCTTCATTGTTATCACCTGTGTTTAATTTATCATTATCCCTGTGTATTTAAGTCCTGTTGTTCCACCATTCACTGTCAGTAGTTAAATGTAAATGTATGTTCTTGACCGTGTTCTGCCCATGCCCTTCCTGAATGTTTCTCTTGTTTATATCTTGGTTTTCCCCTCGTGGATGTCTTATTTTGTTCCCTGTGTTTTTGTATATTCTGAGTTAACCTGGTTCTTCTTTTGTTTTCCCATTAAAACCTGCATGTAGATCCTCACTCTTCGTCTGCCTGTTTCGTAACACTGTGTACCTATGCTGTGCAGGGCACAGAGTAAGAAAACGAGTTAACAGATTAAACCAAATTGAGCTCACTACTCTAATTATAGTTGTGATTTGGGAATACAGTGTGTAGAAGAGTGGTCACCTGTGGTTTGTGCATGTTCAATATTACTTTATAATGAATGGGCAGCTAATGAGCACTAAGGGTTTCTTGAGGGAGTGGGTGGACTTTCTTGAGAAGCAAAATTGGATCTTGCAGGCACTAATGAGGCAGTGGAAAACTGAACTGAAACAGCAATGGACCGTGTACCATCAGGCTGTAGCTACTAAAAATTAACACATTTTCACAAAAAGAATACATGTTCATTTTTAGTGATGGCTTGTAAATGAAAGACCAGATAAATTAATAAATCTCTTGGCGTTCACATGGGTAATCTGGAGAGAATGAAAAACTGATCTGGTGCTACAGCTGATATCCAATTATTCAAATTCCACCTGGCATTCTGGGAATGCAAGCACACGTTTCCAAACGCAATGTACCATACATACCTTCTCTTTACAAGTCCCATTTTAAAAAACTTCTTTCATTTGTCACAACTCCTGAGTATCACTTGTAGGCCAATAGTAATTCAAGATCAGCAGTTACAGAAATACTCAAACCAGCCCATCTGGCACCAACAATCATGCCACTGTCGAAATCACTGAGATTACTTTTTTCCCCATTCTGATGGTTGATGTGAACATTAACTGAAGCTCCAGACCCGTATCTTCATGACTTTATTCACACAATTGGCTGATTAGATAATCACATGGATGACTGTTGGTGCCAGTTATGTCTATTGCGGGAGAGAGAAGCAACACGCACAAAGTGGGGATGAAGCTAGTTCGGTGCTAGAGAAAAATATTAGAGGATACAGTGCTGAAAGATCGGCCCTATCTAAGCTCCTAAGTGCTTATGGTGTGTACAACTCCGTTGTTTTGATGCGCTGCTCACTTAAAATTTAAAAATCGTAAGGGGGCAACCGTTGTCATTATGTCTTGCGGTCCGAAATCAAGATGGGGTAAGGACCCAGACCATGGCCCGATAATTGGTGACCACTGTTCTATAACCTCAAACCCCATTGGTTCTCATCATGTCTAGTGGCCGAACGTCATGACCATTGGCAAGAAACAATGAGGTTTGATATTATAATAGTCACTATATTTGGTTTCAGCACTTTACCAATTTTTTCATTCAAGAGTGAATAACAATAAAAAATTTCAGTTCATCACTCAAATTGATCGTATATCTTCAGAAGACTTGGTATCTAGTGCATAAGTTATATGGACATGTTATCAATATCAATAAAACCACTTTTACTATGTTTTTATGGGGTTGTGTGTACGTGTGTGTATGAAAGACAATTATTCACTTTCATTATGTGGCAAATAAACCCTGTGAAGACTTTAAAAAAAAATTCTCCTGTTGTGTTCCATGGAAGAAAGTCACAAGGCCTTGTAGCGACATTAGGGTGAGTAAATGATTTTGGGGTGAACTATTCCTTTAACCAGTAATTAAAACTAAGGGGTTAGTTTACTTTTTTTCCACCTGGCACTGTGAAATTTTAAATGGCGTGCTCAATAAAGACATGAAAAATTACCATTGTATGTACAGTATACAGTATTACCTGTTTAAACGTGTTTGTCTATTGTTGAAGGTCAGACCAAACTTTCTGACCAATCAATGCCAAAATCCAGGTCAACGGGTTCACATACATTTTCCTGTTGTATGCAGTGTGGAGATATACATGCAAATAAAAGCATATCATATGAGGACTATATGTAATAACAATAAATGTCACACACTGCTGACTACCTTGGGAGATCTTGATGAAGGGAGAAAGAGAGAGAAGTGTTTGCTAGAATTTCAAAGCAGAAGGAGTAAATAGCGCCGTGATGTCTGAAGTATGCTTTAAATTAGAGTAGACCATTAGTTAATGTGTCCCGCTGGTACACATATACACACAGTACAGGGCAAATCCTTTAAAGCTTCTCAACAGTGAAACACTCATACAAGAGGAAAGCTAAGAGCAAGGATTGCATTTTGGTTTTGGTTTATTCATGACAAAAGCACTGCAATGGCAGAAGCTGCAATGGTCCCACAACACAGTGCAAGGGCAACTCTCCTCGGGGTTGCTGTCATGGTGAAGAAAGTCAGGTGAATCAGTAAGCTGTCTTTTTCAGAGACAATCACATTCAGACTACAGACTATCTTTGATTCCATTTCTCTTTGGTGCATGCGTGCCATTTTTAAGAATGGAATTCTAATCAATACCCTGTTTGAAAATTTCTTAAACCAGCCTAAGATGGTTTGCTGGTCTTAGCTGATCTCCCAATCTGGTCAGGTTGGTCTGTTTATTGCTATTAGTCGGTTTTTGGGCAATGACCAGGCTGGGAGGCTAGCTGGCCAATCATAAATAAATAAATAAATGTCACAAGTGTTTACGTTCAGTCTGAGACACACAGATTGAACAGACATAAAGGGGAGGAGGTTTGGAAATGCCAGTCAATAAACAGTTATTATTGATTAGAATAGGACAGGCGTTCTTCTGAAATGAAATCTATTCTATGCATCTGAGTCTCCATTCACTCTATTCATAACTCTACAGGATTAGATTGTCATGTAATATCTTGGGTAAAATGTGTATATGCAATACTATGCAAAACAGCAACAACACTGATGACAAAACTTTCCTTAAAATCCAATACAAATGAAATCAAAAGACAATAATAATCTATTAATCTGAACAACAATGGCTGTTATTCATTAAATTAAATCAAATCAATATCAAATACACTTAGCTGATATCATAACACAATAAGTTGCATAAATAATTGTTTGGTTTCTTTGTTTAGATTGAATTGATCTCTACTGTCAAAAATCATTAGCTTTGTCCGAAATTATGCACTATACACTAAATGACTTACACTACACAGTCCAACCAGAATTTCATGGCATGTTTGCTGATTATTGTGGCCCAAAATGACTGAACTGCCTGAGGTTTTGTTAAAAATTTGTGATGTCATTTGCAGTGTTTTTTTATTTATTTTTATACAAAAAAAAAAAAAAAATTTCAGTGAAAACTCACACATTACACAATATACTATCATTATTTGTATCAATGATGGTATAAGTGTAATTGCCTATAATAACTTTAGTGCATAACATTATGGTTACTGTTGTAACCTCCGTTCCCCGAGGGAAGGAACGAGACATTATGTCGAATGAAGTGACACAAGGGGTCTTCCTAGGATGCCAAACGTTCCTCTAAACCTGAGAAAAGGCCAATGTCAAGTCGGCAGACAGAATTTGCATGCCCCACCCCGGACATACGGGTATAAAGGGATGCGGGGCAGCGAGTGCCAGTCAGGATTTTGCACTGAGGAGCCGAAAATAAGGTACGTCCGTTTACAGTGGTAGGTCTAGTGCTGTGGCAGGAGGGACACAATGTCTCGTTCCTTCCCTCGGGGAATGGAGGTTACAACAGTAAGCTTGACGTTCCCCTTCTGTCACTCACTCGACGTTGTGTCGAATGAAGTGACACAAGGGGTCCCACATAAAAATGCCATGCACTGACCGTGTTACGTGAACTGTCGAGACAGGTGCAAGCAGGCTACTGCGTGCTAGAGGCACCTGTGTTGGCTGCACGTAGCCCTCCCCAACGCCCCCAAAGATATGTCACATACAGACCTTAGGTTCCCCGCACCCCTGGTGCTACATGACTAGCATGGGAGCAAGACCAGAAGCGGCTGGGGCTATCTTAAAGCTATGAAATTCAATGGTCCTATTCTTTCAGGAGGAAAAGACCCTGCAGAGGCCACATCCTGCCCAGTCTAGGGGGAGTTAACATGTGGCAAACATACCACGAGGGTTGTGAAGTTGTATGTGGGAAATGGCGCGGTGGTAGGTCCAGCCTAATGAGGGGGGACTCTACAAGCATGGCGACCGGGGCAGCTGGGCTGCCCAAGGGAAACACGGGCCCGCTGACAGGGGGGCCGTACTGTGGGAAATACAACACGGGGAGTTTGCCTGAAAAGGGAACTAAGCCCGTGGAGCATGACCCAGTACAGAGCACCAGACACTCGTAGTGGGTCTAGACGCAAATTGCTCAGCTGAATTCGCAGGCCAGAAGGCTAGGGAGGAGAACATCCAGGGAGTGACGCTTAGTGGCTAACCTGGTTAGAAGGCACACTGGATCAACATGGTGAAGGGTGCTGTGTGCAAGCAGAACACACGTTGCGTTACCGAGTTCTACTGGCTCGGACATGACAAAACACAGGACGAGACCGACTCAACCCTGAGAAAAAGCACTTACCTTGCTCCGCGCACCCGGCACAGAGCAGTCGCAGGGCCGGAGGCAGGGAACTGCATCCCGGGAGCCGGGACTGTACAGTTTTGGGGCAAGGGTGCCGTGAGAATGGCCTGGATGACCCAGGGAGTGAGGAAATCGCTCTTTTGTTGAGAATGTGGGTACCGCAGTCCAAAGCAACTGAAAGTAATGAAAACAAGGATTCACCTCCCGGCCCTCCACCAAGGGATGGAGTGGTCTTGGTACCAGCTCTGGAGCGAACATCTGACTGCCTGGGTCGCCTCCATCTGCTTCTTCACCGTCGAGAACTGCTGGGCGAAGTCGCCGACAGTGTTGCCAAAGAGGCCAAGCTGGGAGACAGGGGTGTTGAGAAATCGTGACTTGTCAATGTTGCGTATTTCGACCATGTTCAGCCAGAGGTGGCGCTCCTGGACCACGAGAATGGCCATCGCCCGAGTGCCTGCGCTGTGACCTTTGTGGCTCTGAGAGCAAGGTCGGTCCAAGCCCATGCTCACGGCAGCCCGGGCAAGCATTTCAGCCATCTGCGTGTCCGCCTCAGACTGGGAGGGCTGGCCTGAAGGCAGTAGCCCAGTCAAGTCTTATGCGTCAGAAGCCTGGACGCTCTACGATGCAGCGGCGATGTCATCATCCAAGTCCAGGGGCTCAAAGGAGAATGCCAGCTGGCTGTGAGGCAAGCTGCACTCATCCCGAGCTCGGACAGAAGCGAGCGAGCGTGTCAGGGGGCGGGTGGTTGGTGAGGATTTACCCGGAGAAACCGAGACCGTTGTTGTCCCCATATTGCCTTCATCGCCAGCCGGGTTGTCCTCAATCCCGTGGGAAGAAGGTGCGACGTGACATGGACACCTTGAGGAAGGAGAGCCGCAACGCTGCCATGGTCATGTTCTCGCAATGTGGCTGTTGGTCTTGGAGAGAAATCGACCGCATCCAGGAACAACACAGGGGCGGGAAGGCATCTTGAAAAAGACGCATCCTGAAAAGGACGTTCAATGCTCTTTTGTGAGTTGAAAACTCTAACTCTTTAGAGAAATCAAAATTCTTTTAGGAGGAGAACACTCTTTTAACAGTGAAAAGCGCTGTTGAAGTGCCCAGGGGTGTAGACTGCACAGCGTGCAGAGAGAGAACGCCAGCTGGAAACACGCCGTAGATCCAACAGCAATGCTTCTTGCTGACAGAGGTGAGTGAAACAGTGCTGAACTTCAGCTTGCTTGTTGCACAACCGTTCGGCTCCGAAGAAAAATTCTGACTGGCACTCGTTGCCCCGCTTCCCTTTATACCCATATGTCAGGGGCGGGGCATGCAAATTCTGTCTGCAGACTTGACATTGGCCTTTACTTAGGTTCAGAGTTATGTTTGGTATCCCAGGAAGACCCCTTGTGTCACTTCATTCGACACACCGTCCAGTGAGTGACAGAAGGGGAATAACTGAATATGCAGTTATCAATGTGCAAACAAAATACACACAAAAATACAATACTGTATATTTAAAAGGTGAAAACCGTCATAATATGAATATAATGGAAGATTCTTGAATATTTTTATATTAAAATGTTCTGCCTCAGGCAATGCAAGTAAACTTTCGTAAGGATAAAAATGTTAACCTAAAATAAAACTGTAAACTAAACATACAAATGAGGATTTAATATGTGGCCTGTCTTGATTATTCCATCACCTGCTTGCAATTATTTCACGATTATCTGAGAAAACGTCTCGGGTTACTTGTGTAACCCTTGTTCCCTGAAAAAAGCGGAACGAGATGCTGCGCTGCTAAGCGCTATGGGGAAACAATCTTATTGTGAGCTGCTTCTGAACATGTGTGTAACACGTCAATGAAATTGACTGGAATTTATAGCCTCGGTTGGTGAGATCATTGGACGCACCTGTGACGAGGCTATAAATAGAAGGCGTCACCAGAGTGTCGTCAGATTATTTTTCTGAAGAGCGGTCCTGGGACGTCCCAGTGCGGCAAAAGAAGCGCAGCATCTCGTTCCGCTTTTTTCAGGGAACAAGGGTTACACAAGTAACCCGAGACGTTCCCTTTACAAAAAGCTTCACTTTGATGCTGCGCTGCTAAGCGCTATGGGGAACGAAATGCCCACGCCGCCGCACTGGGGCTGTCCGGACCCCTGATCGTTGTGAAATGTTTTCACAGAACGCGAGAGGCTCCAGACATGAGCTTGAGATGTCGACTCAAGGGCATAAGCCCGGAGTAGCAGAACATCTAACACCATAAAATCCGAAGAGTGTGTACGGAAAGGACTAACCTGCCGTATCACAAACCTGGTTTAGACATGAGCTTGAGATGTCGACTCAAGGACATAAGAGTCCGGAGTAGCGGAGCATCTAGCCTACAAAGTCAAAAGATGAGTTTTAGAAGCCGATTCAAAGGCTCTAACTCAAAAGTTCGTACCATGAACTTGGATTTGGCATGAGCCCGGGATGTTGACCCAAGGACATAGTCCGGGGTAGCAAAACATCCCAGCCAATGTAGAAATTGTAGAATGTGTGTGGAGGGGACTAGCCCGCCACGTCATAAACTTGCTCCTGCATGAGTTTGAGATGTCGACTCAAGGACGTAAGAGCCCGGAGTAGCATGAACATCCAAACTATAGAATTTAATGAATGTGTGCGGAGAGGACCAGCCTGCCGCATCACAAACTTGCTGCAGAGGGACCCCTCTAGCCAAGGCTTTAGAGGAAGTGACCCCTCTGGTGGAGTGAGCCCTGACACCTACTGGCGAAGCTTGACCGCGCGCCTCATTTGCCAGGGCAATAGCATCCCTCACCCAATGTGACATAGTCTGCTTACTAGCGGCCGCCCCCTTGTTGCGGCCCCCATAGCAAACAAACAATTGCCCTGACTTACGCCACTGGCTTGTGCGGTGGACATAAATCTGAAGGGCACGGACTGGGCAAAGTCCATGAAGTCTTTCCTGCTCCGGCGTTAAAAACGGCGGGGAGCAGAAGGCTTCTAAAGTGACAGGATGTACTGTCGAAAAAGGAACTTTAGGAAGATAATCAGGGTGAGGATGCAATATAGCTTTTGCCATACCGGGGGCAAATTCTAAGCAGGCCGGCAGAATAGACAGAGCCTGTAGATCCCCAGTCCTCTTAAGAGAGGTAATAGCCATAAGGAAGACCATCTTGAGAGTCAGAAGTCTGTCAGACGCTGATTCCAGAGGTTCAAAAGGGGTCTCGACCAGAGCCTCCAGGACTATAGTTAAGTCCCACGAAGGAGTTCTGGCCCTAACGGGAGGTCTCAGTCGCCTGGCTCCACGAATGAAGCGGGCGAGTAGAGGATGTCTCCCTAAAGGCACCCCGTCAATCAGGGCGTGGCAAGCTGAAATGGCGGCCACATAAACCCTGAGAGTAGCGGGGCACATGCCTGCTGACAGTTTCTCTTGCAGAAACTCCAGAACTGAAACAATTTGGCAGTTAACTGGATCTGCATCGTGTGAACTGCACCACCTTTCGAAGACACCCCATTTATTGGAGTAAATTCTTCTGGTGGAGGGAGCCCTAGCACTAAGAATGGTTTCAATAACCCCAAGCGACAGCCCTGTGTCCCTCAGTTGGTACCCTTCAGGGGCCAAACGTGAAGTCTCCACAACTCGGGCCGGGGATGAAATATTGTCCCCTGTGCTTGAGACAGAAGGTCCTTCCTGTCCGGAATCGCCCAGGGCGAGCCGTCTAGGAGAGGCATCATCATGGAGAACCAAACCCTGTTCGGCCAGCGAGGCGCTATCAATAAGAGGCAAGACCCTTGCTGGCGAACTCTGGCCAGGACTCCCGGGAGCAGAGAGATCGGAGGGAACGCATACAGGCGCATTCTGGGCCATGTATGCGCCATCGCGTCCAGACCCAGAGGGGCTGGGTGACTCAGAGAGAAGTAGAGGGGACATTGCGCAGTCTCTTGAGAGGCGAAGAGGTCCACTTCGGCTCTGTAAAATCTCTCCCAGATCTGTTGTACTACCTCGGGATGGAGTTTCCACTCGCCCGATGGTAAGATTCGTCTGGACAGAAAATCTGCTCCCACATTCAGGCGTCCAGGGATATAGACTGCCCTGAGTGACAGTAACTTGCCCTGGGCCCAAAGGAGAATCCGACGTGCCAGCAAATTGAGGTGGCGAGAACGTAGGCCTCCTTGATGATTTATGTAGGAGACTGCCGCTGTGTTGTCCACCCGCACAAGGACGTGGCAGCCTCTCAAATGTTGGAGAAAGTATTTCAGGGCCAGAAATACTGTCATCAGCTCGAGGCGATTTATGTGCCAATCGAGTTGATGACTCTCCCATACCCCTTGGGCTGGACGACCACTTAAGACCACACCCCAACCCGTCAGGGAGGCGTCTGTCGTAAGCATCCTGCGACGACACAACGCACCAAGAGTGGGACCCAAGGTGAGAAACCGGGGTCTGAACCACATAGAAAGGGAACGAAGCACTGGGCGAGTAACCCTTATTTGCCTGAGGGGACTGGCCCTTGGATGAAACCCTCTGGCTTTTAGCCACAGCTGAAATGGTCTCATATGGAGAAGGCCCAAAGGAATCACCGTGGACGCAGACGCCATGAGACCCAAAATTCGTTGGAACTGAAGAACAGTGCAAACTTGACCTAGCCTGAGAATGCTCAGGGAGTTCTGAATGGAGGTGACACGAGCGGGAGACAACTGTGCCTGCATCGTGACCGAATTCCATATAACCCCCAGATAGGAAATTTTCTGGGTCGGGGAAAGAACGCTCTTTTTGGCGTTGAGTCTCAGACCCAGAGAACCTAGATGAGCTAAGACGATATCCCTGTGCTGAACTGCCAGTTCTTGAGACTGGGCTAGGATCAGCCAGTCGTCTAGATAATTCAGAACGCGGATGCCCTGGAGTCGCAATGGAGCCAGTGCTGCATCCATGCATTTCGTGAATGTGCGGGGTGATAAGGCTAGACCGAATGGAAGGACCCGATACTGGAAGGCTTTGTCCCCAAAAGCGAACCTCAGGAACTTCCTGTGCTGTGGCAGAATTCCAATATGAAAGTATGCGTCCATGAGGTCGATCGTGACCATCCAATCGAAGCGTTGGAACTGAGACACAATGGACCTGACTGTTAGCATCTTGAACCTGAGCGTCTTGACAGAGCGGTTCAAGGCACGAAGATCCAAGATGGGACGCAACCCCCCCCCCACCCCCCCCCCCCCCCTTCTTGGGGACCAGGAAGTATCTGCTGTAATAGCCAGACTCTTTCTCTGGAAGGGGAACATGTTCTATGGCCCCTTTCTCCAAGAGATTTCGCAGTTCTACCTGAAGTAGAGATGCCTGTTTCGGGCTTACGGTAGTGGAAAGCACGCCGTTGAAGCTCGGAGGGCGGCAAGCGAACTGAATTCTGTAGCCTTTTTCTACTGTTTTTAGAACCCACATAGAAATACCTGGCAGAAGTTCGAGCGGGTGTAGAATGTTCCGTGTCCTGGAATATGGCAGGAAGCGACGGTACATTCAACATTTTGTTGGAAACCCCTGTCACCCGAAACACCAAGGGTGGCGGGAGTGAAGAGGTTTCGTGAGGGTATCGGGAGGGCCGAAGTGAATGATACACGCGCCCCGTCCCGAAGGGAACTACCCTCACAAGGTTGGAAACAAAGACGTCAGGGCTTCTTTCTCTTAGAGATAACAGCCCTGAGGTCTTGTTTGGGAGGTTGCTGAGAACGACGAGTCTGTCCCCAATCTTTACGAGGGGGAGCACGACTTGCCACGCTCTGCTTCTGAACCTCCCTCCTCACAGAATCAGGGCGAGACTGGGTGACCGACGGCCTCGCCCCCTGAGTGCGACGAGGAAGGAATTTTCCAAAAGCCTCCTCATGGCTTTTCGCCTCCTGGAATCTGGAGATGACCGTATTCATGGCGTCTCCAAAGAGACCAGAAGGCGAAACTGGGGCATCAAGAAGGAAAACCCTGTCCTTATCCTTGATGCCGGATAGATTCAGCCACAAGTGCCTTTCAGTGCTAACCAAAGCGGACATAGACCGGCCAATAGCACGGGCTGACTGCTTGGTGGCACGGAGAGACAAATCAGTAGCTCGACGAAGCTCAGAGAAAGCTTCATCGTCGAGACTCCTTCCCGCACTCAAATCTTTTAGCAGGTCAGCCTGGTATGCCTGCAAAACAGCCATGGTGTGCAACGCAGCACCAGCCTGACCAGCCGCTTGATATGCTCTCCCGACCAGCATGGAGGTTACCCTGCATGGCTTAGAAGGGAGAGCAGATTTATTAAGAGATGATGTAGAACCCGGTGAGAGATAACCCGCAAGTGTCTCTTCGACCGGTGGCATCTTTAAATACCCTCGCGCCTCAGCGCCGACGATAGTCGAATATATTGACGTCGAAGGCACGTGAATGCGCGAAGTATAAGGCTTGTTCCAAGAACGAGAAAGTTCGTCATGGAGATCATCAAAGAAGGGAAGGGACTGACGAGATGTTCCCTTCCCTTGGTCACCAGACAGAAATCTGTCCTCTAATTTAGAGCGCTTGGGGGGAACTTGGTCACGTGGCCAGTCTATTTGAAGCCTGGCCACCGCGCGAGTAATCACATCGAGCAGCTCCTCCGAAGATTTTGAATCGCGATTGGAGCGCTCAGATGCGGTTAACTCTAAATCCGACCCAAGGGAAAGGAGGTCCCCCTCGTGAACTGAAGAGGCGCCGAAGCGCGCTTCAGGATCACGCAGACCAGCAGGATCTGGGGAGAGAGCGAGCGAAAGGGGCGAACCCGTCTCTCGCTCCTCAGCCAGATCCACGCGAGAGCCCCACGAATGAAGTGTGGGTGCCGGCTCTCGGAAGTAAGCAAGGCGAGCGCGAAGCATCCCGACCGAAAGTAGGTCACAATGCTCACACCCGCCCTGTTCCAACGCGAGAGTAGCGTGCTCTTCCCCCAAGCAAACAAAGCAAAATTGATGCGTGTCCCTGTCAGACATAGAACGCTGACATGGAAACACGCATTGTTTGCCCTGCTTTTCTGCCATTTTCCCCTTTTTTTTTTTTTTATATATATATATATATATATATATATATATATATATATATATATATATAAAGAGAGAAAGAAGGAAAGGCTTAAGAGTTTAAGCAATTTCTAGCAAGAGTCTCGTGAAAACACACAGAGAGAAAGCTCTGAAGAAAAATGTCTGACGACACTCTGGTGACGCCTTCTATTTATAGCCTCGTCACAGGTGCGTCCAATGATCTCACCAACCGAGGCTATAAATTCCAGTCAATTTCATTGACGTGTTACACACATGTTCAGAAGCAGCTCACAATAAGATTGTTTCCCCATAGCGCTTAGCAGCGCAGCATCAAAGTGAAGCTTTTTATAAAGGGAACTGTTATTATTTAGCATTTCAAATTCTGATCACAGTGTACTTTACAAAAATTTGATTTTTATACGAATATGGAAATGCCAATCAAGAACATGTTTCATGAATTTTGAGTCTCATTTTCCAGTGCAAGAGTGCATCATGTGAGCACTCCGAATGAATGAATCAACCCGCACCTCTGACCATTTAGGACAGCTCCTGAAGAGCACTGTATGCATGCCGTTTAAAAGTTTAGGCAAGGAGACAAGTCTTTCGACAATGAACGCAAAACGTTCTGGTTTCACTTTAACATTCATGTAATGGCAAATGTTCTTGGTTGTTGTGGGTTCATACATGCAGGGTTAATGACACGCAGTGACAGAGGAGAAGACGAGGAAATGCTTACTCTGTTACTGAGGAGATGATACAATGACAGCTGTACAGTTGGATATGTCTTGACTGCTTTAAGCTTTTCGAGCACTTGTTTTACCTCTGTCAATGTGGAGAAAAGTGATAGGATTACCTCTGATTCACAGTTTATGAAGAAAAATTTAGAAATTATAAATTGCAAGGTACTGCAAATAATGCAGTATCTTGTTGAATTTGTATAAATCGTTGCGATCGCAAGATCGCTAATTCCTGGATGGACTGACAATACATTTTTCCATTAAAGTGTAGCAGTGTCCCATTTTGCTATCAAAGTGCAATTTATTAATTGTTTTCTACAAGTAAACATCTGGCATTTTTCAGCCAAAGGAAGTGACGTTTCAAATGCATGATGTGTTGCTGCTGGTTTTAGTGTGTTAGCAAAACTCAATCCAACACATTATATCTCAAATAATGCACATACCGGACCTGTACTCATACAGCATGGGTTATGGTAAAGCATTTGTAAGGTATTGTCTTCACAGAAATTTCAGTAGGTGCCATATTCATCATTAATTACAACTGTTTTGTTAGGCCAGCATCACGGCAAGATAACTTCGCCCCTTCTGCCAAATAGAGCAAGCCACAAGCACTGAGTGCATGAAGTGTTCAACATTTCATACTTTGTTTTTTTCAGGTTGAAGAAGTACAATTTCCAGTTACTCGTAGCACTCTTCTTTTTGTTTCTTTTCAGCTGTTTTGAAGGATGTGGCCTGTATGTGGGCAGCATCATTTTTCAAGAAAAGTCAACATTTGTTTCATAAATCCACTTTCCAATTTTACCATCAAAACTACAACTGTAGTCCCTTGTCTATTAGCTTTATTTTAGTCTGCGGCCTTGGGGCAGTGGCCTTGTGAAAGATTGTGGAATAATTATGGTGTAGATGTGACTGCAGCCATGAATTAATTTGAAAGTGTCTGCATCCAGGAGACCCACTGTGTTCCAGATACTTCAGCCCTGGAGACTGATTAACTCACTGGCAGAGTTCACCAGCCTGAACGTATCTAAGAGCTGGAGAATGAGTGCATTAACAAAAATAGGCAAGTGAAAAGGTCACCTAGCTATTCTTACAATGTTGGCAAAACATTCTCTGCTATTAAAGGGCGTAGTATAATAGTAAACCTGAATGGGAGTTTGCTAATATTATGCATAAATATACTGTACATTTAATTATCAGTTAAAGGACTATTCTGGATTGAATTTTATGTTCAACCTGATAAGCTCAATCAACAGCATTTGTGGCATAATGTTGGTTTGCCAACATGGTTACCACAAAAATACTTTAAACTCATACCTATTTTTCTTAAAAAAATAATAATAATAATTAAAATCTGGTTTCCATTGAGTTACAACAGAAGTGAATGGGGCCAATCAGTAAACATTAAAATACTCATGGTTTCAAAATATTCTGTGTACATTTATATCCACTTTTGCAACTATATTGATTTAATGGCATACCGTCAAAAACCTAAAATGGATGAATAGAATAAGCTTAGCATTTCTCCCTTTAACCCCTTAAAAAATTGGCCCCATTCACTTAAGCCTGTTACACACTGTATGATTTTGGGCCACAATTTTGGGAATCCTAAAGGATTTCTGTCATCGTAGGGCAAAATTTACAATCTTTCAATATTTAGTGTGATATTCTCACCGAAGGCCGATTAATAGCCTTTGAGATGATCTTTAGCCTCCAACGAAGTTCTGGCAGTGTCTGAAATTTTGCACCACTGTCGTATAATATGACTGCTATTAAGATGGCCAGATGAGATAGTCCGCTCCTCTCTCGCACCCCAATTCACTGTTTCAGAGAAACCCCACAGAGTATGCTTCTTGTATATAAATGTGCTCTGTGTCTGCATTTATCACTATCCTCAAGCTCTTATTTACATTTATCATGCATTTTCTTCACAACTTTATTTGAATTACTATTTTACTTGTAATACATTTACTTTAAATATCTGTAAACTTTAGTTTAGATTCAAACCACTCCAATTTTACACAAAAAATTATATTATAAATTAAAAAGTGTTTATGGGATGATTTAATTCAAATCAGCAGATAAAATTGGACACGATTCTAGAACTCTATGGCATGCTAGCGCATTATCCAAAGGGAATTTACAAGCACGACATATTATCCTACATGGATTTTAAAAAATTTGCATGGCCTATAGTTTAGTAATCTAAAAGAGGAGAAAGACTAGCTATACCCCACCTTTTTTGTTTTTATGTGAACGCAGAACTGTAATTTTTCGGGCTTCAAGTCTTTTTATTCCTACAATGAATCATTGCTTGTGGTAGCTAATTATTACTGTAGTCGTCCTCCTCCACTCGTGTCCATTCTCAACATCTTTCATTTTCTGTATTTGTGATCAGGCCTTATTATAGGCCTATTTGACAAAATCCATCTTTTTTTTATATGTTATGCTTGTGATGGAGTAGTATTGGAGCAACGGAAAAATTGATGACCTGACTTTCTAAAAAAACAAATAAACACACCTCTGGGGAACTCTTGCCATTTTTCTTCTATTCCGCAACACTCACGTTCTCTGATAGGGACAAAAGGGACCACAGTCAGCTACGATGTTTAGTACATACTGACAAAGTCGCACAGTTTGCCATGGTGATCTCAAAAGTAAAAACTGCCAATCACAGAACAAAAACCAGTAACACTCACCAGTAAGCTATACTTGCGAATCGTAGGACGAAAGGCGAAAACAAATTAAACCATAGGACGAGCCCCCATTTGTTACATCCCCTAGGGTTAGGATGCAACAAAGTAAAGGGAGGTGTGCTCCCCGCACAACCGGCAAACCAAAAACCCAAGATAACAAGATCATAGATCCAATATTGTTTTTATACTGGAAATAGAAAAAAGTATTAAAAAACTTCAGGGTGACCCCTGGCCCAAAATAATAAACAAAACAACCTAGAAAGAAAAAGGAGAAGATAACTAACCTTAAAGGAAATAAAACAATACAATTAATAAAATAAAACTAACCTGACATCACTAACAATATCAAATAAACAGGGCAGGCCACCCCCACAAACCTAACTGCTATAGCTCAGAAAACACTCCAATTCTGAAGTGCAACAATGTAACAAACTCTAAGCTCAAGAACACAAAGGATTGGTCTGGCAGCTGGTGGGGAGTGTGGAGGAGTGTGACCGTCTTGAAGTCACAACAGCTCACATCTGAAAGGCAGCACAGGGATTTTAAAGGCACACAATCAGAAACGGCCAATCTGCAAATCAGCAGCACCTGCAGACACACCCACAGACACAGACAAAGAGTAGGAACATCGACAGCACAGCAAAAACTGCACACATTTCAGAACATAACTATATCGTACAGTCTGTCAAGCAACAATCACATAGGACTGTAAAAATCCTACAGTATAGCGGGCTTTACATTGTAAGTGCCTCTCTGTAACCTGTAACCTTCCTATTTTGTGATTATCAACAGTATGCCACAATTTCTGCTGATTGAGCTTAACTTGAATTGAACAGGAACATTCCTTTAACATTATTAAATAGCCTGCATGACCTAATGTGACATCATGCAAAAGGAAAATCGTTGCAGAGGAAGAACAAGGTATTACACTTTGATTAAAGATTAAATAGACAAAACAACAAACAAAATAATTCTGTATTAAATGTAAATTGCTTGTTTTTGTAAAATCTTGTTAATATGATGATATCACAGCAAACAAATAATGCACACATTTTAATAAAATATACTAAGTACTGACACTCTTACAAAAGAGCCCTGTGTATGTGTGTGTCAACATTACTGATGGTAGCAAATCATGCAAGGACAGAAATCAGCAGTTTAATAAATTGTTTATGCAGCACAGGATCAGCTCTGCGGCGATGCTGGTAAATTTGGTGGTTACCAGCTAATTATCTTGAGCACATGATCTAAAAGTTCATTTGCACATAAGCAATGCTCACATACCAGAGACATACTGATATTGCAAAATTATTCACTGTAGCACTCTTGATAGTACCTAAGCTCAGGAAACAATCATTGCAATTAGTGAACAGTAACTCATGTACGTAAGTCAAGTAACAGGATTTTTTAAATTGTTTGTGTCTAAAAGCTTTGCTGCTCTGTGCGTGTTACTTCTGCTTATCCTGTTACTCAGCACTTTGATAACAGATCACACCACCCCGTCCCTTTTGTGCCTGTTTATTTTGTGCTGATAGCTGATTGCAACACATGGCTTTCAAAACTGTTATTCAGCAAGAAATATACTTACGTGGCTCTCCGATTAAATTAATTTGAGGGCTAATGAAATTCTTTTAACAAGTTAATAGCAATTCCATTGTTTGGCTGGTTAGCATGGCCCCATTAGCCCCTGCTGCTAGATGCAATAACTACAACATTCATGGACAGAAGGCTTTTTAAAAGAAGAAGGTGGCGCAGTGGGCTAAAGCACAGAAATGGTAAGGAGAAGGTTGCCGGTTTGATCCCCATGGCCACCACCATTGTGTCCTTGAACAAGGTACTTAATTCCAGATTGCTCCAGGGTGATTGTCCCTGTAATAAGTGCACTGTAAGTCGTTTGAACAAAAGTGTCTGCCAGATGCATAAATGCAGCAAGAAAGTCACAATTGATAATTCAAAATTGACAATTACTATTTTCTTATTGGATGTTGCTGGTTTGTTTTTATACACAATTTATCCATATACATATATTATTTAATATTTTATCAAAAAAAAGAACTTCTCAAGTTTTCCTGGTAAGCGACTCTGACATGAGCAGCATGGTGGAAAGAGGTGTGTGCATGTGTGTGGCTGTAAACTAAACCCTATTGGCTATTTTTAAAAATGATATGTCCCACCCTCAATTCCTGTTTCAGTAGGAAATACTTTAAAACAGTGAATCCAACAGCACTCGTCAAGGCACTTCAGTGTGACGTTAAGGCCTTTAGACTGTGCATGCAATGGCTTGTGATGCTATCAACAAATCAGCGTTTTTCAGAATTTTTCTGAAAGTGATTAGTCACATGTAATTTACTGCTCTGGTAATTAGCTCAAAAGTTCTGGGCACAGAACTTAGTACCCTTGAGCAGAGATGGCAGCAAGCAGGTAATATTCTAACTATATACTTTACATACTTTTCTATAAGGTCACTTATTAACATAGGTTAAGAGAAAATATACATGGTTTCTCAAAAAGGACTAAAATTTGAATATTGCACACATTGTGCTTGGCTTAACACAAGATCTAATGTGGCCTTACACACCCACACTAGAGACGCTCAGAGACTTGAAATGTGTTGAGAGCTGGGACGTGACCCAATGACATTTGATTCAGGCCTGTCATATCAAAGAACGGAAACACAAATGAGAGTCTGCACATGCGTGGTTGTACACTTTTGTGCATGTACGAAAGCCTTTTCTCCTGCAGTTCTGAATATCAAGCATTCCAGTCCAATGGCGTGATGAATCCAGCAGGCAAAGGATCATAGATAAAAACTGACACGCTGCACAACACAAAGTAAACAAGCAGTTATAGACCAACTGGGGACAACACAAAATACATGAAACACCAACATCTCACACCACCTTTAAATGGATTAACCTTTACCCTCTTGTTGTTCCAAAACAATATGACTTTCTTTTTTCCATGGAATGCACCCTCATCCACCATTCACTTTCATTCAGGCTAAGAAACGGTAACACTGTTTTCTGTTTTGGGTGAACTATCCCTTTAACACAACTGCCTTACTCAAAATGCAAGTCACTGCCATGCCTAAATGAAGTGTCTTTAATATAACGCTGGCTTTGAACACGTTTCCTCAAGCAAAAACTGACCTAAGTCTGAAATGATGCAGATACGTTCCTGTTAGCATAAAACACCTCGTGAATAAATGTCTTTCACACTTGGTTTTGCACCAAACCCGCAGTAACGGAACTAGATTTGTTTGCACAACTTTTAATAGAGCATACCAGACTTTTTAGCATGCTTCGGATGTTTATGTATGCTAATGTAGTATAATGTCTCCCACAGAGAGAAAGAACAGCACCACATATTAGGCCCTGGGGAAGCAGAATGAAAGAATATCTCATTAGATGAAAAAGAAAGCAGATTAGTATGAAAAAAGGGTACGATGTTGATTTTTCTCTTTTTAGATACAGCTGAGGGAAATAGTCAGGAATGTTGCAGTTACACATTTAGTCATATCTGCCTTGTACGGTCCTGTACTTTGAAATACTAATTTATTTAAGGAATATTTCACCCAAAACTGACAATTCTGTCATAATTAGTAACATGGACTACTTTTATGGAAATTTTGGGTCCTTTTTAAGCTTTAAATTGAGGCACTATCCACAGGCATTTTGAAAAGACGCAGTGGGAACTTCATTAAAACATCTCCTTTTGTCTTCGCCATTAGAAAGAAAGTCATACAGGTTTAAGATACAAAAGGGTGAGTAAATGATGCAGAATTTACATTTTCTTGACTGAACTAATCATTTAATACTAAACAGTTTGATTAAATTTCATAATCTAGAGACAAGTAACCAGCGAGCCTGCTTTATATTCAGAATGTTCTTACACTGTGACTTAACCAAGTTTGATATAAGTTTTAACGACAAGTGATAAGTCTGTTCAAACTAAAACCAAAAATGCTGTACAATCAGCCAATCAGAACATATTTGATGTTTAATATATACTTATGTAGAGCGGAATTTTGGACCAATCCTTTGGTTATGTAAACTGAAACAAACCCATAGACAAAATATCCTGTTGCTTGTCACTGCTGCTGGTTAGGACTGTTTGAATTTTTACCAAATGTTGAAAAAAAGATATTTGTGTCAGAGCCGTGGAACAGCAGTCAGTGCACATTTCACTGTGGTGCTCATGCAGAAGCTGCATTTCAAGTCTGTCTTGCAACATGTTCCGATATAATTCTATACTATATATATATATAAAACTACACTATAACTATATGCATCAAATAAAGATGCAAAAGCTGAGAAAAATAAATTCTCAAAAGCACCAATGCCTACCAGTAGCCATCAGAGTTTACCACTCCATTCTCTCCTTCAGCGTCACTTAATATGAAGGGATGAGACTTTCCTCAGAGCTTTTCCATGCCACTGCACTTGTCTTTTCTCCACCTCCATGTTCATGCATCACCTTACTCTCTCAAGACAGACCTGCCCCCTCCCTCCATTCTCAGCATGTGTTACCTAACACTGCAAGGTCCAGAACACACAGAGCTATAGCATTATGTGACACATCTCTCTGCTCACAATACAAAATGCACACGTGCGATATCATTGAATGAGTTGCAAAAGTTGTGATCTGATCATCGGAGGATGTTCAAGTTGTGTTTAGATGCTCGATGTTCAGGTTTAGAGCTGTCATACTATGCCAGGTATAGAAGATTACACCCATAACTCAAGGCTGTAGTGTACTATTAGAAATATTGCTTTGATGTTTCAGCCCAAATGAAAAATTATTTGCTCAGATGTTGCTTTTTTGTAGCTCAGGAGGCTTAAAGGGGTATTTAGTTGTGTTTCACTGAATTATCAGCTTTGTCTCAGATATAAAAACAGACACACATGAGACAATCGTTGACATACAGTAAGAGTGTAGTGCTTCAAACTAAATGTGAATAGCAAAGCTCAGATAATATAGTCTTGGAAGAATTCCATTAGAAATGTTTGTTCATTTGATGTTGGTATGGAGCATAGTTGGCGACATTGCTGAGATCACTTCTGAAACTCTAGAGGAGACACATGTGAGTTTGCTGGGAGTTTTCTCTAGAGAAAAATCTGTGAAGCGGGAGATTTATAAAAAAAAAAAAGTCATAATTTTCTCTCCATTTAATCTCCTTACTTTACTGTCATGAGAAAACAGTCGAGACATGTAAAATATCGAATTTATGAATGAATGTATGAACGAATGAATGAATGAATGGATGGATGAATGAATGAATGAAATCAAATATCCATTCTTCCACTGACACCATTCGTGGAAGATGTTAAAAGTCTCTGCCACTATAATCACACAAATCCCCAAATAAAGACAGCTCTTACTGCAGTTTGCCCCATTAAACTCCCTCTATTAAACTCTCTTCCGTCTACCTCTAATGGTTGTCTGGGTGAGTAATGCATATGTGCTGGTGGCCGTGCATGTTTGCCAGTGCAATCAGGTTACACTGTGTATTGTACCTGACTCATTAAACATTAAAGACACCCAGCTAACTAAGCAGAAGAAGACACCTGGTTTCTGACACAGAATCGCTGTCAGTACAAGCTCACGCCACTATAGAAGCACAGGTGTGGCCATTACAAACATACAAGGCTGAATTCCAAGAATAACACATCACACTGCTTGATATTCCAGGATATAAGGCAAGCACAAAGCCTGCCTCCACCATATACATCACATGCACAATTTATGCATACACAAACCAATTACCTATTTCATACAATGTCACTACTTTACTGTGGGACCAACATGATCGGTCATAAATAACAGCTTAGTGCTTCATTGTTGTACAGTACAACTGTCGCTAAAGTCTAGACAGGGTGAGAAATGTTCTATTTACCAAAGGATAAATAATCTTCCATGTCACATCATATCCTCCCCACATCCTCCCAGCTCTGATCCAATCGCTTCAATATGCAGGAAACATCTCACATGAACAAAGCTTTCATTTTGTTACAGTAAATGAAAAATATGACTCCAACTATGTCATTATTTTGAGTGACGCAAAACCCTCCTTTGGCGCTGTTTCTGATGTTTTCAGAGCAGATACTCTTTGACGAGAAACAGACAAGAGCATCAGCTCATCACGACATGCGTAACGACCATGAGTCAATGTGTTTTAGATATTTCAAAAATCATAGCAGATTAAGCTAATCTCCCAATTACAACAACATCAAATTCAAAACATCTAGTTTAATGGGATAAAAACATGTCAAATATGATATTATTCCAATTACACACACAAACACATTCTTTGAAATGATTTGGGTTTGAAAATGTTCACATTGACAGCAGTGATATCTGTCTATAAGATTCACATCTACAATTTTACTACCTATATAAATTGCCTCAAGTATCTATATAGTAGTTTATATTAGTTTTGGTGTGAAGGGTCAAAAAAGTCTTTAATTTGACTATTTGTATGTATGGTCAATAATATAATGTTATAATAAATTAATTTGCACATTTTGCTAATTAAGTCTGAATAAATCAACATGCTATTTATTATCATTTTTAAGTAGACAATTTTAAAAAGCTAGTTGCACGCTAAAAAAGAGAGAGAAAAAATAAATCAATGGAATTGTTTAGGGGTCCAAATTTAGTGGGAATTTGCTTTGAGGAATCGTCCATCCAAAAATACAAATTCTGTTATTATTTATGTGTTCAAAACCCTTCTACATTTCTTTCTTACATGGGGGAAAAAGAGATGTATGGCAGAATGTTAGGACTGACACCCACAGTCCCCATTTATTTTTACTGTAATGGGGAAAGAAAAAATAATAATGTATTCAAAATTTCTCTTGTATTCCACGGAAGATATAAAGTCAGGGTTTGAATGACATGAAGTTGAATTAGTTTTTTTTTTTTTTGAGGAACTATCCTTTAACTCTTTCCTGAAAAGAGTTTAGAGATTCCTGAAAAGAGACAGTTCTCAGTTTAGAGAGTCCAAAGAGAGCATCATAATTTACCTGTTGTTCCACCTTAATTTGCTTACAGTACACAAATCACACATTTTTCTGTCATTCAAATACATTTTTTGTCATAATTTTACAATATCACACCTGTAGTTACTTCACACCCTACTGACCCATAATTTTTTTTTACCCTAATTAAGTCAACATCATTCATAAAAAAAAAATCTCCTCAATCTTCACAGCCAAAGGCATAAAAACAACATATCACTGAATCCCTCCCCATTCAAACCTCCTAACTGTGTTCCACCTCCGTTTTTGCCCATCATCATTCAGACGCGCTTACCAGGTGTGTGCAACAGTGAATCGGCGTCTGTGGCGGCTGCCCTTGTTGACCATGAGCTTGCGAAAGAGGCGCGGGGAGCTACGAGGAGATATTTTGGGGGAGGTCATGAGCTTGTTGCCAGTACCTAGTCTCGGTGGCTCCAGTTCCAAATGCATGTGTTCCTTGAAGGTGCGAATGCAAGGGTCCAATTCAGGAGCACTCAGCTCATTGGATGACATGATGATGCTGCTGGTGCAAACGGCCCTATTTTGTCCTCTCTGACTCACACAACTACCAACTATTCCCTCCTATGCTCTCAGTCAGATTGAGGTTATGCCATGCAGGCTGATGTAGACAGGAATATCTGCACGCTTGAGCTGTTCTATTCTCTCTCCCTCTCTCTTACTCTCTCTCTGTCAACTTAGGCTTTCGGCAATGCAGTAGAATAATCCTCTCTCATTCAGTTCCACTGACACACTGAGAGCTTGTTCCGTCAGTGCAGTCACATCTTCCTGTGAGAGTAAGAAAAAAAAACCCCTCTCTCTCTCTCTCTCTCTCTTTCTCTCTCTCTCTCTCTCTCTCTCTGTAACCACACCTCCCTCAGTCTTTCTCATTTTAAGCAAAGAGGTGCTCTCTCTTTCTTTTTCTCTCCCTTACACAGAAATAGCTGACTCCTGTTAGGATCTTTGATGTCCACTCTTCTTCATCTGACTCATACTTTCATTTATTTAGTTGTCTGTCTCACATTCAGTCCTCTCACTCTGCTCCAGCTGCTCCCCAGACTCTCTCTGACTTAATTCAGCTTTAGGAAACTCCATCTTAAATTATTCAACATTAGGCAAGAACAGGTCTTCTCTACCGTCAGCAGCTCCTCTCTTCAGGAACTACCACGTGGACCTTCCCATGATGCTCTAAAAGGCTCAGCAGAGACAGAAACCCAAAGAAAGGAATTGACAGAGTGCACCTAAATCTGCAGCCTCAGTTGGTGTCTTCATTGAAAATAAACAAAAAAAGCTTTGAGAACCTTGATTTAGAAAAGAGCCACAAGAAAATGTGAAAAGTGCTTGAAGCTGATTGGCTAGTGGTGGTTGGTTTTTTGATGGGTGTCTCTGGCTGAATTTTGATTAGGGCTTCTGCCATTTCACAGCTCAGTTATGTTCAAGACACTCATGAAAGAAAAAAAAAGCCAAAAGCAATTTAAGCCCAGGATTAGCTGCGTCCAGGAAAAATAAATATAGCTCTGAGGTAAATGAAGGTTTAGATGCAAAAGAGCTGTTCAGCAGCTGGTTTGAAGTAAAAATAATGGCCATGAACTGAAAGGGAAAATTATTTAAATAGTAAATCCTTCAGTTTAATTAAAAAATATATGTTAAAATGCTGAAATATGAAGGTCCTTAATATGTATTGAGCATTTACTAAGGCCAAGCTATTGGATGTTTTATTTTTATATCTTTATTTTTATCTCATAATAAATTAATTTATAATACCTACAGTGTTTATTTGATCAGTTAGAAGCAGGGCCATAAGCACCATAAAGTAGTAACTAAGGGTCACATGCACCCCAGTTTTCTGAATAGGGGACTATCAATGTGGGTTTTTAAAAAACAATTCTTAATATTTCACATATGTACTTGGTACACCAAGTTACCTGTTAACATTAGTTAATGCATTAAGTATCTTGAACTAACAATGAAAAATCTTTTAACTGCATATATTACTCTTGGTTAATGTTAATTTATAGTAATGCAATTTTGTATTGTTGATTCATGTTAGTTCATAATGCATTAATTAAAGTTAAAGCATTAACTTCCTGGTTACTTCTGTAACCTCCATTCCCTGATGGAGGGAACGAGACGTTGTGTCGATGTAGTGAAACTTGGGGTCACTCTTGAGAGTCCGAGACACCTCTGATCTTTGATACTGTAAAAGGCCAATGGGAATCGGCGAGTAGTATTTGCATGCCCCTCCCCCGGACATACGGGTATAAAGGAGGGGGACGTGCAAACCGTTCATTCAGGTTTTGTGCTGAAGATCCGAGAATAAGTTCTCGGCCATTTCAGTGGGTAGTTCAGCGTTGTGGCAGGAGGGACACAATGTCTCATTCCCTCCATTAGGGAGCGGAGGTTACGGAAGTAACCAGGACCTATCTGTCACTCACTCGATACTGTGTCGATGTAGTGACACTAGGGGTCCCCTATAAAAATGCCAAAACTAGCTGAACTGGGATACGTGGATCGCGATGCACGTAACCTCCCCTGATGTTATTAAGAGTGTCGAACAGCCCTTTTGGTGACGAGTCGACTACCCAAAGGATAGGGACAGGCTTGTCCTATTCGTGCCTGTTTTCTCTCTTTTTTTTCCTTTTCCCCCATAAAAAGAGGGGGGGGGGGGGGGGTCACTCCCAAGGGGAAGACACTGTGGACACCACACCCTGCCCAAAGAGAAGTGGAAATATGTCACATGATCTTGCTGAGTCTAGTCGGAAGTATGTCATGTGGAGAAGTCCCATGGTAGGTCCTGCCCAATGGGGGAGGAGGCTCAATGAGCATGGAGACTGAAGACGCAGTTTGCCAACAGGAAAACGTTTTTCAGCTGAATATTCTTCACAAGGGGTTGCCTATGGGGAACTAGCGCATGCGGAGCACCTATCCCAGTATGGTGCTTAGTTAGCACAAGTAGTGGGCAGAGCTAGGAGGAAATCAGCCAAGGAACACATTGTGAACACTACTGTGAATCAACAATGCACATCTTCAGCTTAAGGGAGGTGAAAGGTGCTAGGCGCAAGCGATATACCTGGCCGGTCGACCCAGACTTACACGTTCATTCCTGCTAAGACACAGGACGAGACCGGCTTAACCCGCAGATTGTAGAATCTCACAAAGGTGTGGGTGTAGGCCAGCCCGCTGCTCTGCAAATGTCAGCTAGAGAGGCACCACTATTCAGTGGGGTGGCACGTGCTGAGCCTGGTAAAAATCAGCAATGGCGTCGATGATCCAGTGGAGATCCTCTGTTTGGACACAGCACTTCCTTTCCGCTGTCCACCAAAGCAGACAAAAAGCTGCTCAGAGATCCTAAAGCAATGTGTGCAATCAAAATAGATGCGTAAAGCACGCACCGGACACAGTAACGCTAAGGCTGCATCTGCCTCCTCTTGGGGCAGCGCTTGCAGGTTCACCACTTGGTCCCTTAACAAGGTCGTGGGAACCATGGGCACATAGCTCAGTCTGGGTCTCAGGATCACGTGAGAGGAGCCTGGACCAAATTCCAGGCACGTTTCACTGACAGAGAATGCTTGCAGTTCCCCAACCCTCTTGATGGAGGTGAGCGCCGTCAGGAGGGCAGTCTTCAAGAAGAGTGGCTTAAGCTCTACTGACTATAAGAGCTCGAATGGAGCTCCTTGCAGACCTTGCAGGACTACGGAGAAGTAGTCCTGCATACTTGCATAGTCGAGGAGGCCAGCTGTGTGCCAACATGTATATAATGATGGGAGCCTCGGCCAGGGCATACCAGAGTGGGCAATGGGAGGAATCCGGGGAGGCGAACAGGTCTACCTGTGCCTGCCCGTATCGACTCCAGATTAGCTGAACCACCTGAGGGTGGAGTCTACACTCTCCTTTGCGGGTGACAGCGCGTCTGCCATGCTGTTGAGGTCGCCCGGAATGTGAGTGGCACGCAGCGGCTTGGAAGTGCTGCTGACACCAGAGGAGGAGACGGAGGGCGAAATGTGATATGCGAGGGGAGTGTAACCTGCCTTGGCGATTGATATATGCTAACGTCGACGTACTTGCCCTGGATCAACGGCCGGAACCTCTGCAGGGCGAGCAGTATTGCCAACAACTCTAGGCAGTTGATGTGCCAACATAGCTGTGTGCCCCTCCAGGGGCCGGCAGCCATGTGCCCGTTATACACAGTGCCCCAGCCCATCTTGGAGCCATCGGTTGTAACCACGACACGCCTGGAGACCTGTTTAGGGGAACCGCTGCCCGTAAAAATAGGAGGTCGTTCCAAGGGCTGAAAAGGCAGAGACAGATAGGCGTGATGGCCACGCGATGTGTCCCGCTGCACCATGCCCATCTCGGGACTCAAGCCCGGAGCCAGTGCAGAATCGGTCTCATATGCATCAGCCCAAGTGGTGTGGCCACCACCAAGGATGCCATATGACCCGGGAGCCTCTGAAATAGTTTCAGTGGGACTGTAGTCTTCTGTCTGAATGCCTTCTTCTTTCTTACGAAAGCGAGCTGCGACCGCAACGTTGCCATGGTCATGGCCTAGCAATAAGGACATGACCCAGTGTGGGTAGCGCCCAGGCACGAAAGACAGCGACTGTGGCCATCAGAAGGCGAGAGATATCGACTGCAACCAGGAATAACACACAATTGGAAAGGCATCTTTAAAAAGACGCGTCTTGAAAAAGACGTTCCTATGTGTGCCTATTATTTTAGAATATACTCTTTTTGTGAGGGAAAACACTCTTTTAGAATATACTCTAGATCTGCTGAAGCGCCCAGGGGTGATCTCTGTAGTGCACCTGTGCAGTGAGGGGAGAAAGCCGCCGTACTGCGGCGTAAGGATCCAGCAGAGGTGAGGGATGGAAATCGCTTGTCTCAGCTTGAACCATCGACCGTTCAGCTCCAAAGAGAAAATCTGAATGAGCAGTATGCATGTCCCCCTCCTTTATACCCATATGTCTGGGGGAGGGACATACAAATACCACTCACCAATTCCCATTGGCCTTTTATCAAAGATCAGAGGTGTCTTGGACTCTCAAGAGTGACCCCAAGTGTCACTACATCGACACGACGTCGAGTGAGTGACAGATAGGGAACCAAGGTTATTAAGTGCTGTAAAAGTAGTGTTAATTTTTAGTTCATGCTTACTAATTAAGTTAACTATTGTGAACAAATTTATCAACATTGCTAATTTAATGTAGTGGTGGTGTAGTGGCTAGAGCGCAGGGCTGCTAATCAGAAGGTTGCTGGTTCGAACCCCACTGCCACCACCATTGTGCCCTTGAGCAAGGCACTTAACTCCAGGTTGCTCTGGGGGTATTGTCCCTGTAAGGGCTCTGTAAGTCGCTTTGGATAAAAGCGTCTGCCAAATGTGTAAATGTAAATATCTGGTGTGAGCGAAGAGAGAGATGGTATTTACAAAGCCACTGAGATTACAATCAATATGGCTATCAGTGTGGATAGTGTCACTATCATGCTGTTTGAGGGGTACTGAACCTTTAGTTGGTTTACTGTATTGATTTGAAACAATATTGTTGCTTGACAGATCTCAACAGACTCAGGAACAGACTCAGTCACCATTCACTTTCATTGTAGCGAAAAAGTATGAGAGAAAAGTAATGGTGACTGAGGCTAACATTCTACCTAGCATTTCCCTACAGGTTTGAAGCAAAATGAGTAAAGATAACAATTTTCATTTTTGGATGAACTACAGCTTTAAATTCACATGCCGTGGACAACATTTTTATGGATTTACAACTGGTATTACCATCTGTCTCAGGTGATCCAATCACAAGTGATCTGCCAAGACAGATTGCTATTTACACCTGCCATTATCATACATCTCAACGATGTCTCCTGTGACCACCTGCTGTTGGATTTTGTCAAAAGGAGGTTCTTTAATTTTGTGACTGCATATTAGAGCTGCTTGTTTATGTCAGCCATACCAAGAAGGCATCAGGACACATTAGCATTTACACTACAAATACAATGTGGTCACAAGTATTTCTGGCCACGTTTGAATGTGGCTTGATTGATAGGAATACAAAATGAATTGGACCCTGTTTACACCTGCATGTAACCCGTCTGATCGGATCACCTGCGACGAATGTCAACGAATCCAGTGTTTCTTAACTGTTTTATTGACTAAGATGTATTTCTCTGCTCTGGTGTATTACGTTCCCCTGAAAATCTTGTCGCAATGTGGTGATCTTGCTCCCACTGAGGGGAAATAAGCATATTATTGGCCTAAGCACCTAGGGAAAGAAAAACCCCATATTTGTCAGATGTATAATCACACAATATAAAAAGGAAATTATTTTAATTACATACAGTAGCTTAAGCAGATGTACAGGTTTTTCATTTAAAACTCCAATACATCTAAAAGGCTTTATAGTCAGCATGAAATAAAACTGTACCCTGTTTATTTTATAAATACATGTACTGGTATTATTATTAATGATTCTTCCATGCATATTTTCTATAATATTTAATAAAAATGTCATGATGTGCTCATGGCTGACTCTGCCCTGCTGAGTCTGCTTATGCCAGTGGTAGTCAGTTCTAACCCTGCCCCTTTGAGAATATAAACAACCTGTTGTCATAGCACCTAATGCAGAGATGAAAATGTGTATTTTCATCTGTTTTCCTCCAAATCTTTCATACCCTAACCCAAACTTTCTTGGTTACGAGCCAGCAGGCTTGAATATATATTTTGAATAAGGAGGAATAACGTCATGGTTACTGTTGTAACCTCCATTCCCTGATGGCGGAAACGAGATATTGTGTCGATTGTAGTGACACAAGGGGTCTTTCTTGAGAGCCTCACGTACCTCTGAACTTGAGAAAAGGCCAATGAGAAATTGGCAGACAGAATTTGCATGGTCCGCCCCTCGACATACGGGTATAAATGGAACATGCACCTGTCAGCCAGGTTTTTTAGGAGACGAGAGTAAGGTTCGGCCGTTTACAGTGGTAGGTCTAGTGTCATGGCAAGGGGGACGTTCCCCTTCTGTCACTCACTCGACGTTGTGTCCCATTTAAAAACACCATGCACTAAACCAACACAGGTGCAAGCAACTGTATCGGCCGCACGTAACCCTCCCCAACATCCCAAAAAAGTGTCATATACAGTTCTTAGGTTCCCAGCACCACTGAGGGAAGAACATGCGACATGACTATCATGGGAGCAAGCCGGCCAACCACGGCCTTATCATAGAGCATAAAGCTGCTTGGGCTATCTTAACGTTATAAAATGCGTCCGGGAAGGCGTTCTTTTCCATTCCTATTTTTTCAGGGGGAAAAGACTCTGCAGAGACCACATCAGGCCCAGGCTGGGAGGAGGTAAAATGTGGTCAATACGTCACATAGGTTGTCAAGCCACATGTGGAAAGTGGTGCGGTGGTAGGTCCTACCTAGTAAGGGAGGAGCTCTACAAACTGTGGCAGAGAGACTGCCCAAGGGAGACGCGGGTCCACCAACAGGGGGACCATACCATGAAAAATACATCACAGGGAGTTCCCTGGGAAGGGAATTAGGCCTGTGGAGCCCTACCACAGTACAGAGCACTTGAAACTTGCAGTGTTTCGGCCACGCTGGCCTTAATCCCATAGGAAGATGGCGCGGGGGCAGCTGAAGTAGCTTTCCCTCGGAAGGAAAAAAGCTGCAATCAAAACGTTGCCATAGCTATGTTCTTGCAATGAGAACATAAACCATTCATAAATGCTGCCTCCGTGTGATCGCAGCCCAGACACTCGAGGCAGCGCTTATGACCGTCAGAAGCGGAGAGAAAACAGCCGCATCCAGGAACTAAACAGATGCGGAAAGGCATCTTTAAAAAGATGCGTCCTGAAAAGGACGTTCAACACCTGCAGTGTATTGCTCTTTTACTTATGAAAATACTCTCTTTTAGAGGGGAAAACAATTAACTTTCACAGAAGTTCTGTAGAAGCACCAAGGGGCGTGGACTGCACAGCATGCAGAGAAGGAGAAAGCCGTAAATTCCAACAAGAGTGCTCTGGCAGAGATGAGTGGAGCAGTAGTGAGAACTCAGCTTGCAGCTGCACAACCGCTCGGCTCTGAAGAAAAAATCTGACTGCCAGACGCACGTCCGCTTCCCTTTATACCCGTATGTCCGGGGGCGAGACATGCAAATTCTGTCCGCCAATTTCTCATTGGCCTTTTCTCAAGATCAGAGGTACACAAGGCTCTCAAGAAAGACTCTTTTTGTCACTACAACTGACACAACGTCGAGTGAGTGACAGAAGGGGAACAGCGAATTTGCAGATATGTTCAAGACATTTCACACATGAATAACTGATGTGATCACTAATGAATACAACGCGGATGCCTCTGGAGTTTATCAATATTTTTTAATGCAGGTATCTTGGGATGTACAGCACAAGTACGTTTTTCCCTTTATACAGTATATAGTGTATTGTGATTCAAAATGTTAAAATATTATCTTTTATTCAATGGCTACAGCCTCGACGTAAGAAAAGACTGTGATGTGCTTGTGCGTTTATGTTGTCAGTTTGACCAGTAGTGTGTTGAGAACGCTGCTCAATTTCATCGATAACAGGCTCTGACTCGAGCAACATGGTGGACGGGGGTGTGTGTTTGTGTCTACTGCAAAGTTGTATTCATCTGCCTCTATTCCACTATGCAATGCCCACTTTTCACAAAACAACCGAAGGATAAAATTAAGTCCCCACCCTAAATTTTTTTCTAGTTTGATAAGCAGTTTCACTCAGAAATGTGTTGCAATACGGAAGTGGGCCCCTAAAAGATTCTATATAAATTAGTTTTACCTGGCTCAAAGAACCCTTTAGGCTTTCTTTTGAAAGAACCCTTAAAAATGGTTCTATATAGAACCATTTAGGAGTTCCAGACATTTAATTTCAATACCATAGGCATTAAAGGGCTAGCTCAACCAAAAATCTCATCATTTACTCACCCTCATGATATCCCATGTGTGTATGACTTTCTTTCTTCAGCAGAACACATTTGAAGAAAAATAGAAAAATATCTTAGATCAGTAGGTCCTTAAAATGCAAGCGAATGGAGATTTATCTTTTGAAGCTCCAAAAATCACAGACACTCAGCATAAAGGTCATCTATACAACACCAGCAGTTAAATTAATGTCTTCTAAAGCAACATGATTGCTCTTGGTGTGAAAAAGATCAACATTTGAGTACTTTTTAAGTATTAACAATCGCTTCCAGTCAGCAACTAAAGTAATATAATAGCACACACACAGACACAAGCACACACATACACATTGCTACATAGGTTTCAAAGCTTCTTGGCCAAATAAAGCATAGGATCCCATAAATGAATAAAAATTTAGGCCTAAAAATATTTTATGAAGGTGACAACACAAAAGTAATTCACAACTTTGAATACTAAAGTGCTCTCATAACAAGTACTTAAAGGGATAGTTCACCCAAAAATGTAAATTATGTAATCATTTACTCACCCTCATGTAGTTCTAATATCCTTATATCTTATTGCCTTCGGTGGAACACATGAGAAGACATTTTGATATTGATGCTGCTCTTTATTACATTAAATTCAATTAACTTGATTGTGGATGGATGAATGTGGGGCAGTCAGTCCTGCCTAGTCTCGCAAAGCCAGACTTTTGACTTCAATAGCAAATGTCTGTGGTCTATTGCAGCTAACATTGGCAAGGAACCGCCCAGTTAGGTAGGAAAAGCCATCTACCTGATGAGTAAAGTGGCCAATCACAATCAGGTTTGTCATTACGTGGTGTTTAGGGGCAGGGTAATACGAGACGTCTCATACCATATTAAAAGACTGGCATGGGAAATTAAATAATTTATATAATTGCACGCAAGTCTCTGTGAACGATTGCAAGGAAAACACATGGAAAAAAAGTGTAGAGTGTAAGTACAGCACAGAAAACCTCATCACAGAGTACTTCACAGACATAACTAAGTAAACAAAGCAGAATATGCAGCTCTGCACATGGATATCTGCTTTACTTTCTGATACATGCCCCAAACCAAATGCTGAATAACTTTAAAAGAGCTGATGTCACTAACCTGCAAACTTGGACAAATTATGTGATTATGTAATACACAAAAGTGCTTATTGTATCAACAGTGGGCTAATTTAATAAAAAAAATTCTCATTTTACAGATAACCCCATACATTTAACCAAATTATTGCAATAATTAATATATAATATTGTATATGTTTACAATTTTATGATAAACATTTTTTAATGTCTAAAGTTTAAAAGGATGCCATTTCATGTGTTCTCAATTGTCAAGCAAAAGTCATATTTTATTCCAATATTTATTATTATTATTTTAATAATAATATTATTTTATTTTTATTTTTACTCTATCATCTTTATATTATACTAATCTGAAATGTAGGTTGTGCTTTAATGCATTTTAGAACTCACCCATAGACAACAAGTCTTCTTTTGAAGTGCTGACAGCTTTCACAATGTTCTGTTGAATATCTTGGCTTCTGAGTTTTCTAGAAGCCCAATCTAGGTGTCTTTGGAAAGCAGAGAATCCCCGTTTTAAAATTATGTGTAACATTTCATCTTCTATAGATGAGATCCTATTTTGCTGATGATTTGATTCATTCTCTTTCTGCCACATTCCTCATTGATAGGCCCAGGGGAGGGGTATTTTGTCTCCTCAGGTGTGAATTACAATCAATATTCATGATAGTTCACGCCTCCTCGCATATGACCTTTCTAACACTAAAGGTGTCTTACAAAAATTCAATTACAATATTGTTTTGTATGAATGAGTGATCAGGAAGTAACTGAAAAAAGCACAAATGTCAAGGCATGTCAAAACTTCTCCAGGGCCCAAAACACCCTCAGACCCCTGAGGGTTAAGGTCATATTAGGTCAAAAATTGCAAAAAAAGAAACAGCTTTCTCTAGAAACTCATCAGTCAATCATTGTTTTGAGGAATGAAGGCTATACAATGCTTGAAATTGCCAAAAAACTGAAGATTTCATACAAATGTGTACAATACATTCTTCAAAGACAAAGGACAACTGGCTCTAACAAGGACAGAAAGAGATATGGAAGGCCAGATGTACAACCTAATAAAAGGATAAGTACACCAGAAGAGAAATAGATGCCTCACATGTCCTCATATGACAGCTTAATTTAATTCTACCCACTCAACTAGACTCAGCTAGACTGTAAGGTGCGTGAGAAGTGCCCGACAATACAACCACACCTATGGCAAGTGCTTCAAGAAGTGTAGGGTGAAATGTCACCTGACTATTTGGACAAAATGACAGCTAGATTGCCATGGATCTGCAAAGCTGTCATTGCTGCACATGGACATTTTTTATGAGAACTCTTTGAAGTAGTTTAAGTAGTATATTTTATTTCTTTTCAAATTTAAATAGTAATTTTTGATGTTATTAATGTCCTGACAATACATTGTGATCAGTTGAATGCTACTTTGATGAAAAAAAGTACTTAAAATTTATTTCCATAAGAGCAAAATCTGTACATTATTCCAAACTTTTGGCCACCAGATACTTCATTGTATTAAGTGTTATAATGGCTTGCCATATAGCGCCTCCCCACAGGCCCGGGTTTAATAGGTTAAGAGTAAATAATGTCTAAACGTCACAACTGTTCTCACATAATTCAACCTATTATACTACAGAACAAGGTGGATTAGGCCTGCACAGACCTCAGCCTGACCCAGACACAAGAACATGGGTAAGATCTCCTGCCTTTAGGCTTGTGTAACACTTGTGTGTCAGTGATGTCATCGAGAAATCGGTCTCTATTTTTTTCTGTCTTACTCTTTTTCTCTCAAAAATAGGCACACAGTGTCGAAAATGATTTTTTTTTTTTTTTAAATTTTTGCTTCTCATCTGTTGGCTGGTAACTTTTTAGGAGCAGAAGCATAATGCATGGTCTGCTTTAAATTGCAAGAATGACACTCTGACCCTAAGTGCCGATCCTCCCTATACGCAATATATGCAAGTTGCATAGAGCCCCCAATCCACCAGGGGGCCCCCATGCTCTCAAAGACATTAAAAGCAGCCGAGCACTTGTATTTGTTGCATGCAAACAGGAGAGCTCCTTGATGCAAACATAAACATAATGGTAAAAAAAAAAATATATAACATGCCAATATAAATGTAATGTCAACTGTAGAGGAGAAGGGGGTTGGGGGACTGTATAATTATCATAATGCATTATTCTGTTTCCATTTCTGGAAAGTAAATAGATGTGTAACATAGTAGATAGGCATGGCTATGTTTACTACACATTAGGAACAAAAAAAAAAGAAAAAAAAAAGGAGAAAACATGCCAGGAAAGCGAAATTTTCAAACAAGAAGGTATGTTCTTTTACTCCAGTTCTCCAGCTTCGATATTACACTGTTTTATGACCGAAATGTCACATCGAAAATAATTTATTGTATACAAAATCAAAACATGACACATTATTTTTAATTAAGAATGTAATAATCACATACCTATGCAATTATGCAAGCTCTGCTGAGTATGTCATGTCAATGCTCCGATAAACAATATCAATTAGAACTTTTTGTTTATATTTATGTTTAGAGAAATATGCTCATATGTTTACTTCTGAATTCTTGAGAAAATATTTTGTATATTTTCTGGTATATTTTGTGAATGGAAAAGCTTTCAATGGTGACTCATTTTCAGAAAGCTAGATGGCACTAGACTATTATTTTTTATGAGCATTTAGATGTCATTTATTTCATTGGTCATTTGTCTTTCTATCATTTTTATATTTTTTGTATCTGTCTTTTAGTCTTCAATTATTTACTCTTGTTCAGTGTTGTATTTTTCATCGTTTGCAAAAACATTATTAGTCTGTAAACTTAGCTGATAACATTTCTTTGCACTGTTATGGTGTTAGAATTTTGTATTTTTTTTTTATCTGCCTTCTGGGACAATTCTCAAGTTCATCAGTAAGAACAACAGCACCAGCGAGACACCGTTAGCTAAAGCAGGGACAAGTGAAGACCCAAGAAATGTAAAGCCAGCAAGTGCCCTGCCAACTGGCCATGCATACTGGTTTTATGTTCCTTTTATTTGTTGAAAAGTGGCACCTTATATACCTTAGGCTTAATGTCAGTGTAAAAATTAATAAACACTAATGTTTCTTAGAATGAACTCACTGTATGCGATGTGAGACAGGCTTAAGGGGCTGGGGCATAGTTTTGGGGGCTATGGACACACTGGCAGGGGGCTCCACAAACAAAGATTTGCTTAGGGCCCCGAAGAGCCCAGGACCAGCACTGCTGACATTTTATACTGTAAGTGATGTGAACGATTCAAATAAACTCAACTAAAGAAAACATCTGTCTCATCCTGCACATCACAACATTTATTGCCAACAGAGGTTCATCTAGAACACCACAACAGGGTCACATTTGGTGACAACAGGGCCAAAATATATTAATATATGTAGGCACATAAATATATGAAATATAATGCAAAATACAGTTTCATGGTTGGTTTCTAAATATTTATGGCCGGTAAATTCTCTCAATCCACATCCATTAGCTATATTTTTTACACGCAAACAAAACAGGCCAATAAAAACCATTTCCACATACAAAAGACTCTGTAAAGACAAAAGTGGGGAAAGTCACTGATGAATTGGTTTGGCAGACAGCTTTGTGCCCTGTTGTGGCTGTCCTCCAGCATCATTGCTTATGCCTGGCCCATAAAGCTTTCCCACAATCCACCTGGGAGCACCCAAATCAATCTGCAACGGAGTCACGTCAGCAGGAAAATAATTGTGTTCCAGGAATAGCAATTTCTCCAAGCCTTGTCTCCTAATTCTCCTGACACACATATCAGACACCTCTAACAAGAGCAGAAAGGCAGGAGTGTGAGCTAGCAGGGTACAAAATGAATGTATGCAAATGTTTGTGTGTCTCTCTTTACATGTGTGATTGTGTTTGTATGCACAGTTAATGTGCAACTGTGCACACCTACTGCACTCTGTGTAAAAGTGAAAAAGGAATTAGTATAATTGTGTAGCTCGTGCCCATATGCTGTTCTATTTTTCATGGAAAATAAAAGGTGAATACAACAACAGTTCGAAACAACAACAGTTAATAGCGATCACTGTTCTCAAGCTCAAAAAAAGGACAAAAGTATAATTAAAAAAAGTTATCCATAAGACTTGTGCACTTTTTTTCCAAGTCTTCTGAATACACTATGATGGCTTTGTGAAGATTGTGAAGGTGCGTGTTGCTAAAAACACAAGCAGTTATGTTATGTTTAAGTTATGCACACATCATCGGCCCAGGATTTTACATGGCGACTGGCACAACTGTTGAGCGGGGGGAGGGGGGGTGTGGGGTGTTGTTGAGCGGGGGTGTTCGCTGTCCTTTTTTGCATATCGTGGCGCCATTTTGTGGTCTGTTCTGCATAACACAGCGGCTCATTGTTGCTTATCGCAGCCCATTCGGCACGTTTCGCTCGGTTCTCCCGATGGCCAGTCCATCCCTGATCGGCCAAAAAGTGCGTCGGCCCACTTGGAAAATGCGCAGTATGCCAGATTTCTAGTCCAGCTCTGCACACAACTAGCTAACCGAATCTCAGTCATGATATCAGATGGTTAGGATGTTAGCTCCCTAATGGCTGCATAGCCCTGATATCATGTAAACCATTAATGAGGCTAGGTAGCTATTAACTATCCATTTAATATGATATCGTGTATCAAACTAGGCACAACTGACAATCCAATACAACTATCAACTGAACACAACAACAACTCCAACAAAACCAGAGCCAGTACTGATCCAGGTATCGGATAGGTGCATCCCTACTAGTTTTATGGATCTTTTGTGGAGTTTATGGTCCTTTTTAGCTAATCCTTTAAACATTTTGAGACAAACATATTAAATACATAATCTCATTTTGTAATCCATGAAAGATACATGTAACTGTATGGCCTGCATTGATATATTATATGACAAATATGGGTCTGGTATATTGCTGTGGGCAGACTGATGAAAGCTCTTGGGGTTTATTAAAACAGACATGTTACACTAAAGAAAAAAACAGAGAATAAGTGTAAGGAAATATTATACACTCAGTGCTGCCCTCCACTGGCAAACATGAGCAGATACCGGCTCAATCAATATAATCAAATGGTAAAAATTCAGTAATAAATACAGCAAACTGTAAAATAGTGTGGTCTTAAGATAAAGAATACAAAGAATGTTAATTGTTTTGACTTTGTTGTTGGTTGCTTTTATAGGACCAGGCAAATGCAACAAAAACTCAATTTAGCCTATAACTGAATTTATCTATTAAAAACAAATGTTAAATTACATCTTTCGGCCAGACAAACTAATAAATTATAAACCACCTGTTGCCATGTTAACAACTACAACCAAACAGATTCAACTCTCCTCTAGGCAGCAACATAGTTGAGCAGTTGCCATTTGAATCATCAGCACTGGAAGCAAGACTAATATATTTAATCTCCCATCGTGCAGCAATTTGTGATTTCCATGATCTCAGGCTAGAAGTAAAGCACAGACACTTTGACATGCAAGTACATAAGTTAACAATTCTTATTCTTTATCTATAGCAAGACTTTGTGAAGAATACAAATGATTAAAAAACCCAGCTCTCCACAATATGCATCCTGCGTACATTGTTGTGAGTCTATCCATAGAGTTATTTGCCATGATGCAGACACTTTAAATGTAAAGTAACACAATATGAATAAATATTAAATAACACTAACAAAATAAAACACCTGGTTTATGTATAACTTTTTACTATGGAAAAAGGAAAGACATCTAATACAAGATACAGTATATATTAATCCTCATACAATGCCAAAAACACAACCATTAAAGTGTCTTTCACATGGCAAATCAATTAAATTCAGGGCAATGATAAAAGCTGAATGGTACTCACCACTCAGAGTCCACAGGTGTGATGTCAATGCGAGGGGGTGTGATAAAGGGCAGGGTAGTTGGTCTTGCTATTATCTCTTCATCAGGACTACGTGACCTTTCTGTCTGCCGCCATGACAAAGGAGGCAATTGCAGGTTACCGGAGAAACGGCGACGCCTGCGGTATAGGTCAACTCCTAGTGTGCAACCTGAGGATGTGAAAGATTCACTTAGCCTGCAGTCCGGAGGCTCTTTACTGTCCTGAATCGAGAGAGACAATAAGAGAGAAAGGATGGCAATGAAGGGAAGTAATTAAAATAGCACTCAGTAATATTCATGTTTATGTTGCACTGTAAAGTACAGATTGTACAAATGCATCCATAATTAATATATTTTGTGTGAACGTGTCTAATTACTAGGGATAGGCATTTTGGTCATTTTATCTACTCGAGTATTCGCCGAGTACTCAAGGAGCAATTACATGTTCATAACTTTATATATAATAACATGGCTGCTGCATTGCATCTTGTTGTTCCTGTGTATTGTCTATTTATTATTATAGGCTGTTATAAAATAGTATGTTACAAAATGTACAAAAGATTGCATAATCAAAATATAATGCATCATATTTTGTCATTATGTGAAGATTCGCTTCCCAATTCAGAAAGAATGAGCACAATGCGCGTCTGTCTGTTCATCCTTCAGATTACTGTAGTAATCTTAGTAAGTGCAGACCAGTTTTTTAGTGACTGTCTGAACAGTAGATTTTCAAATAACAGCAGATGCCATAACCATTGCGTTTTAAGTTGAAGTTCAGTTTTGAAGATGCTGCATTGTGTTCCATTTAACTGCGCTCTGTCTTGCTGTTTGAAACAATCGTCTGCTGTACACTGCCACACGCACCTGGCATGTGAGTGTGTTTGTCCAAATGTTCGTTAATGAGAGGAAAGCCGCGATGCCCTGTATTATTTTTGCAGTGATTCGGAAGCATTCCATTCAACTCGGAGAGTCTGAATTTCCACCTTTCAACTGAGGAAAGTGCAATGGAATGACACTTTATATTGGATATCTAACTTGGAAACTCAAGTGGAAATATTCATTTATTTTGTTGAGATGCAGGTGTGTGTTACGTCATGCAGGGAGGTCTAGTCAGTGACAGTTATTCACTTGTATTAAATAACATCCATTAATGAGTGAAAGTTATTACATTAAATGATAATAAAGCGTGTTTAGCAAATGTTTTACAGAGACAGGTGTTCAAAACACGGTTAATTACACTCTCTTTGTTTAGATTATTTGAAGTATAGCATTGCAGCATCGTATCAGTTTGTTTGCCATGAGAAGTCTCTGATAATCAATGTACCCCTCAAAGTCACAACGCAATCAATCTCAAAATTAAAAATAAGCTTCCTCTTTGACAAATTTGTGTTTAGTAGTCAGGAAATTGACATGATCGATCATTGCTTCCACTTCCGTGTACCCGAGTCCTCGAGTACTCGTGCACATCCCTACCAATTACAAGGGATTACTGAGATAAAACGAGTAGTTCACGGCTGGTCATATGTTCTCAACATTATCACAACATTAAAGGTGTGGGCGAGAAACAGATCAATATTTAATTCCTTTCATTATAATTGTTTATTTTCAACGGAGCTTGACCAGAAGTAAAGAATTATTGTGAAAAGGACTTAAATATTAATTTGTTTCTAACCCAAAGTTTTTGTATCACTTTAGAGGATATTACTTTAACCACTGGAGTAGTATGGATTACTTTTACTTCAACTATCTGTGATTTTTGGAGCTGCATAGGTCTAATCTCCATTCATTTGAATTGAATGGACATACAGAGCTGAAATATTCTTCTAAAATCTTAATTTGAGTTCTGCAGAAGAAAAAAAATTAAATGGTAAGAACATTTTCATTTTTGGGTGAACTATCTATTTAAGATGTAAAAGATTGGAGATAATAATTACATGAGAAAGATCGTGCCTTTCATGCCACTAGAGGGCGGCAACGCCTTTCCCTCAAAATCTAACTAAGCGATGTTACAAGAGCAACCAAAAAGAAAAAGAAAAAAAGAAACATATTTATTCATTTAGATTTTTCTGGACATGTACCATGGTGGTAAAGCTGGTTCCAGTGCACTTTTTGTGTGCTGTTCATCATTTCAGTGAAAGATTTATTTGTGCGGCTTGGACACGTTGCAGGTTCTTGAGAAAATGGCTTGAAAATATCTTGGAATAAATACCTTCAAAGCATTACAGAAATAAGGTTTAACATTAAAAGGTCCAATTTGCATTTGCTTGTGAAAAGTAATGTATATTCTCTAACATATACACGTACAAAACACAAACACAACAAACCCCTAAGACACCACAGCTTATGAATAAAGAGGCACATGTCTGTAACAGAATTTCATTTTAACAGCAAGCATGCACATACAAATACAAGGACACTGCAAACCACATAATCATGCATTAATTATAAAGAAAAGGTCTGCATTGCCACCCAAACACACAAATACACATTAACACAATATTGTGAGCAGTGCTGTCAAACACAATAATAGATGAGAGTAATGGGAAGATACAGTATGTGGGCAGCTGAAGGACTTTGATTGCAGACCAAACTGAACACTTGACTCACAACTGTTGATGCATATATAGTCCCTTACTCAAAAAATTTATAAAAAATAAAACAACAACAACAACTCTACATAAACATATGTTTTTTTCATCATTAAACTATTATTTATATTGTCAAGCCGGTTCTCGCCTCCCCCTTTCCCTTAATCCCTTTACACTGGTGCCGAAGACCCGGGAAGGAGGAGGGATACGCCGTAGGGGAGTTCTCGCCGCTACCATCCACCCCAGCGGAGCAGATGCGGCCATCTGCTGGGGGACGGAGGTGGAATGGCCGCTGACCGCGAGGGAAGAAGGGGCTCCTAACCGATCGCCTGGAGCGGTCAAGGCCGCTGCCAGGGGCGGAGGAGACCCCTACCAGCCGCTGAAACGTGGGAGGTTCTGAGACCGCAAGCGGGGAGGATCTCACTGCCGACCGCCTGGAGCTGGAGAACCCTTCTGTTCCCCGAGAATGGGGCGGTGCGTTCCGTCCGTCAGGGGCTGGAGGACTGCTTCCGATCAGCCCGGGGAGGCATGACTGTCGTCCGTTAGAGGGTGGAGGAGTGGCCGAGGACCAAGCTATGGTGTATCGGAGAACAGGCGAGTAAGTGTTTTTTTTCTCTCTCTCCTCTCTCCTCTCTCTCTCCCACTGCCGCTCCACGTTGGCCTTTTCCCTCTCTTTTAAATTAAATTTTTTTTTTTTGTTGGGGGGTACTGCACTGTTACAGGGAGTACCCCCCAATTTTTCATTATTGTTTCCCTCCCCCTGTCCCCTCCCTGATTCAGGAAGGCAGGGATGACCTGCCGGCGGATTGGGCGGTAGGCATGCCCTCCCCCAGGGAAGGAGGGGGGGGTGTACGGCTTGAGAGAACGAGGGAGGAATGTGACAGGGCGGAGGGCGGGGCCCTTATCCGCCCCTATCAGGCTAATCAAACCTCCGAGATGGATAAAGGCCGACTGCGGACGGTGGTGCAACAGAGAGAGAACATTTATGGGCTGTCCGTCCTATGTGTGTGTTTGTGTCTTTTGGTTTATTTCTTAATTAAATAGAAGGCTACAAGATCCAGTTCTCAAAATTCTTGTGGACAAATGTTTAGTATGTGATATACGGCCTTATTTCGATTAATTAAAATTTTAGTTTTTTCAAAAACCAAGAATAAACATTATTTTCTAAAAAAAAACAAACATGTACACACAATGTTGCTCACATATTATTGTAGCCCAGTTTGTGCTGAATACAGTGTTATCAGACTTTAGCCATTAACATGTTTCTAAGCAACTCAAAAAAGCACAAATGTCAAGGCATGTAAAAACTTCTCCAGGGCCCAAAACACCCTCAGACCAGAGAGGGTTAAACTATTATTTATATTGTCAAGCCGGTACTCGCCTTCTCCTTTCCCTTAATCCCTTTACACTAAGGAATTCTAGAACTTTGTATTGTGTCACTTTCTATCTGTTAGAGTACCCAGTCCTTTTGCCTTTGTTGAAATATTCGTAATTTGTAAATCATTTTTGATAAAAGTGTCTACTAAATGAAGAAATGTTAAAATAACACACAGGCTGGAGAGGGGCAGAACTCACATGCAACTTATATCATCACTACAGCATGAGAAAACGAACTGTTGAGAGAAGAGGAGTTGCATCATCTGTCAGTGACCACAACACAAACTTAAGGAACTAAGCAGAGCTCCATGCTACAGCCTGTTACATAATTAGAACAACCTGAGACAAAGAATGAAGAAATGGAAGAAATGCTATAGAATATGTACTAAGTATATAAAGAAATACTAAATATAGCATTAAAATAGTAACTTGCATTTTAAAGTTGGAGAGAAACTCTCCCCCCCCCCCCCCCCCCCCCCAACAAAAAAAAAAAAAACACTATGCAGAGATAGGCTGATTATCCCCAAAACATCTGTTACTGTCGTAACCTCCGTTCCCTGATGGAGGGAATGAGACGTTGTGTAGATGTAGTAACACTACATCGATACAACATCGAGTGAGTGACAGAAGGGTAACGTCTCGGTTACTGTCGTAACCTCCGTTCCCTTATGGAGAGAACAAGACGTTGTGTCCCTCTTGCTACAACACTGTGCTAAGCCGCTAAAAGGGCAGGGACCTCACTCTCGGTTCCTCAGCTCAAAACCTGTCTGAACAGACGCACATCCGTCATTTTATACCCGTATGTCTGGGGGAGGGGCATGCAAATTCAGTTCGCCAATTCTCATTGGCCTTTTCTCAAAGATAAGAGGTAACCAAGGCTCTCAAGAGAGACCCCTAGTGTCACAACATCGACACAACATCGAGTGAGTGACAGAAGGGGAACTGTAAAAACTGTGGGTCTGGGCATCATGACCAACCCGACAGCAACATTATACAGCAGGACTATATGTTTGTCTGACCAATCACATACAGGGGAAATGTCTGAGTAAACCTGTTTGAAAATAGTTATTATGTTGGGAAATTAATTAAAATGAAAGCTCCATATTCGAAGAAAAACAGAGCCATGGGCAGGGCCAGAAAGGTGGCACGTGTTGGCAGCTGCCACGCTAAAAATTAGCTTTACCACCCCACTTGGACCCTGCTCCCACACTGGAGACGATGCGCAATGGCTTAACCCATCCATGTCACGCATGGTCCATAATAACATTCCGCCCACACATCCCCGCCCTCAACCATCCTCCTCAACAACTGATATTCCCCCAAAACCCCTCCCCTTTTAAATAACTGTCTAACTATGCTATTCTACTTCGCCAAATACACATTTTCTTCAAGGCTATATCAAACAGCCTTTTTAGGTTTACGGCACCTTCAATACCATAAATGAGGGACTAAAATGTGAACATGTGCATCACTCTACTTATTTTGTTCCTAAACGCAGTTCTTACTTTGAATGCTGGGAACAATTTGTTAGCCTTCACATTTAATCTTGGGTGGATGAATCATGCTGAGAGTCTCGGAGTTCATTTCAATATTTCAAAACACTTTGACAGAGACAAGGTCTTTTTCACTGCAGTAAAGTTAATATTTCCAAATGCACATATGGGGGATAAGTATTGATGGTTTCGTCTGTTCTCCAATCCATGAGCATGTTGCGTCTGACAAAACATCTCTCCTGGCTGAATTTGACAGTAGATATTAGGAAGGCAGAGATTTGGACATTTTCATCTGATATCAAATTTAACAAAAAACTATAGGCCAGTCCTGATATTTTGTCATTTCCCTTTTGAATTATGCTTTTAAATGAATACAATTCAATTACACCCGAACAAAGATATACAACTGATTTTTTTTTTGATTGATTGATTGATTGATTGATTGATTGATTGATTGATTGATTTAGTAGCACAGTTCAGTTACTGGATTACAAAACAACATTACTGGATTGGATTTTTGGTTCAATGTACAGTATAACATGTCTACAAGTGAGACATAATGAAAGAAAAATAATACATTAAATATAATAGCCGAGTATAACCATTTTCATGGGGGGTTTTATATGTGCACCTATTGTGACAACATTCTACATAACATATTACAAAAATTCAGAAATATCTTAACAGTTCAGTTGCTTTTCACACAAGTTTTCTAATTTGTCAGAATTTTTTTTTTTTTTTTACAACAAATGTTTTTTTCTTTTATTTTTAACTTCTTTATAGCTCAGTCTGTATGTTTTATTATCTATGACATAAGACAAAATTAACTTTTTGCCACACCTGCCAATTATGGACGAATTTACGCAGTAAAATAAACAATAAATAAACAAGCAATAGCTTTTTAATATTGGCCTTATTCATGCTTATAGACTATGATGGAAGTTTTATTTTCATCAATAATTGGATGCTAAATATCAGTAGTTGACACATCGATGCATCTCTAGTAGAAATACAGATGTTACAGAGGACTGTGTATCATGACATTAAAAAAGTTTAAGGTAAAATATGAAAATATTGTGCAGAAGAAAGATGTTATCTATGAGCAAGTGTTGTCTGGCATATAGACAACATAATCTAGATTTAACTGCTCCAAAGATAAGGTCAGAATAAAGGTACAATTGTATTTTTGGTCAGTGTCATACTAAGCAGGTATGATCTGTTTAGCTTGCCCAGCCCTGTCTGTGCAACAGAGTTACAGCGTTCTGTCCCTAAATGAACTCTGTTGGAGAGCACAGGAGCATGGCGAAACCGGGGATGACCAAGGTGACCTCCTGAGGTTTCCTGGTCCCTGGAACACTCTGCGGTCATCTCAGTGCCAGCCACTGCAGTCACCCAAGGCCACATTCTTTTTCAATCCATTAGGCTAATGCAGCATTGCTCAGAACTATAGAGGAGACCTAAGCTCTGCTGATAACCTGTTCTCCTCAAAGCTAAATTTACCCAAAGCAAAGGCACACAGACAATATGATCATATGGTGATTAGAATGTTTGACTTTGTTTGAAGGAAACAGCATAAAGTGAAAAGAGATAGCTCTCACTCCAAATAGCAAAATGTTAGACTAAATAGAACACAACATGGCTATAATGAATTAAATAATTCAAAGACATTATTGTGGAAGACACATAAAGAACTGAATAGACATTACAAAAAGTAAATCTATTGTTTGTTTAAAGTCCATATTAAACATAAGCCTATCACTGGCCTACAGTCCACAACAAACCATTTTGAAATTTAATTTATCAATCTGGCTGAGATCGACTTGGGGCAATTCACATAATTGTCCTACATTGTGCTCCGATGGTAGGAAAATTCATTTATTACAGAATTTGTATCAAAGGGACATCATTATATTCATTAAATTAATTGACATTTACTTTTTTAAATATAATTATTCACACTAAATGAATGTATTAAATTTACAGTCCTAATACATACATATACATAGATACTAGAGTATTGCATAGACAAAAGAGTAGCCTATACTGCACTACATGTGTGTTTTGCACTTTGCACAAATAGGTTTCCATTTGAAAACTTTTACATTTATTACAATAATTTCTGATGAATTACTCACAAATAATCACATTAGAAAGGCCCAAAAATAAAAATAATGAAATGTATAATAAACGAAATAATTATATTTACAATATGTATACTGTAATAAAAATATTAAAATAATAATAATAATTAAAAAAAAATATGAGACAATACAAAAAGTGGCTTTTGAAGTCAATTAATGGTTAGTTTAATTTCCATATCTTCAGGGCTGGACTGGTAATATGGCATACCAGGCATTTTCTTGGTGGGCTGACGCACTTTTGGACCGATCAGAGGCGTAAGGGCTATCAGGAGAACCGAGCGGGCCGGTGGTTTGGCCATGAAATGTGCCGAATGGGCCGCAATTACCAACAATGAGCCGCCGCATTATGCAGAATGGACCATAAAATGGTGCCTTCGATATGCAGAAAAGGACAGCAAACACGCCCCCCAACCCCCCCGCTCAAAAGTTGGGCCAGTTGCCATGTAAAATCCCAGGCCGATTTCTCTTCCCATCCAGCCCTGCATATCGTTGAATATAATCATGTACAGTTGGGAGTTGAAATGACTGCCCCCTGCAGACTGCAAAAGCATGAGTGTGGTACTTCAAGCCTGAATTGCTAAGATGGTAGAAAGTTCCTGATTATGGAATAAATTGTGTAAAAAAATTTTTTTTTAATGTAATTAATAGCAGTGAATTTGCACATAAAGATTGACAGCCTTGCTAATTAGATGTAATCCTACAATAAATATAATGAGGCAAGAAGCTTAAAAACATTTTGTGCACCTTCGTGAATGACTACTAGTCCCATTATCTCAGATAATGGAGATACAGAGAATCATTAAAGTCGACTGAAGAGAGAGAGAGAGAGAGAGAGAGAGAGAGAGAGAGAGAGAGAGGCTTCAGATTTGCTTGATATTTATGTCACTCTAGTCAGTGGCTCGATCAGATGTGCCTGACACATGATTGTACAAACAGAACACATGCATTTCATCATACATCCTGCTACTTACAAGAGGATTCAATGCATGACATTTAACATATGCCAAGCAGGGAGCAAAAGCAGGGGCAAGAGGAAGCCAGTGAGCACAGAGGAAGGCTAAGCACAAGAGTTCAGTGGATCAGGAGGTGTGCAGCACTCTAGCTGGATCTGAGCCCATCTCATAAAACCCAACCAATGTTTGAGCAGGAACTTATGTGAGAAGAACCCTAGAGACTAATAGAAAGCAGTGGTTGGATGAAGAATTAATTGATGTTAAAGTGTTTAACACACACACACTCAGACACAGACACACAATTTCAGCAGACCCAGGTATCTTTCAATATAAATTCTAAAATATTGAATCTGATGCTTGTGCTCTGTGGTTTTATATTCAATATTTCATGTGCAATGTCAATCTGTGTGGTGCTTGTCGTTACAGGATTATTCCATTGCGTTTCACGTCTTAATCGTGTGCGGCACTGGCAACAGCTTCTATTAATTTTTATTAACAGCTCTATGAGCTCAGTGAAATGGGTCCAATTCCACAGGGCCAGACAGCATATCATTCTCATCAAAGAAAACAGACAGAAAAATGTGGAATAAAATCATAGAAAGACTGAAAGTGTAACCCATATCACCTAACTCTGCTGATCTAGGATCTGCTTTACAATTTTCAATAGATATCTAATGACCATTAGCTAAAAAGTAAAAAGTGTGAAGTCCTCCAGGGCAGTTCTCTCTTCTACTACTAATTTGGAAGTTGCAATTACGATGTGATGTGCAATCAAGTGATTTTATAATATGCAAAATAATATGCAGACAAATCTCAAAGTGAATTTGGAAACAGTAGATTGACTTTTCTTCAGCTAAAGTCATTTGTACTTACCCAAATTTTAAGCACTGCCCCAGTGGTCAAAGCAGGCAGAGTTTAGAGAACATAAGGGCACATGTGAGACACAGTTTCTGAGTGAAATTACCAAGATGGACACCAAAACCAAGTTTTAAAGTGAGTTATTTGTAGCTGTAAATTATGTAATGCAGTGACGAGGAATGCATATATTATTATCTCTACCCCCAAACATAAACCTAACCATCAGTGGAGAAACTTCCTGGTTTCAAAGCAGGACGAGTGTCCAGGTCTCCCACACTGCTGGAATTGGAATTATATTGAAGAGAAAAAATCTCTTTAGAGTGTGATTACACCTGGCACACAATTGTGTGTATGGTGTGAATGTGAACATGAAAGAGAGGAAGAATGTCTGGCTAGCATCTTCACCACACACCCCCTTTTGTTTTACTACGGTGTGCACTTTGAGTTTACTTATATTTTTCAACACTGAGCTCATTATATTTTCTATCCCTTAACCCAACCTCTACACCAAATTCTCACCAGATGGACTGGGCACAGGGCTTGGGCAAAGTACCAGGATGGCAGAAAGCAGATCGAGAAGGGGGAGCAGAGGTCTGGTCAAACTGGGCAGGGACCTCAGAACTGGACAGACTGGTCAGTGGTCATTGGGGATAGGACTGGGTCAGACTGGTCAACGACCGATTGGGAAAGGACTGAATGAGTGGCACCCGCTGGGGACTGAACAGACAGAGCAACAGACTTGTAGCTGGTGTCTAACGGGTGCTGGTTACTGGGCTGAGCAACAGACTGGTGACTGACGGGTGCTGGCTACTGGGCTGAGAATTATTATGGTAGCTGTTGTCTTATGAGTGCTGGCCACTGGACTGAGCAACTTCTTTAGATGAGTGTTATTCATGAAACCACTGAGAGGACATCAGTGTGACATTTATTCAGAAAACACTATTCACTCTAGTGCACAACATTTCCTCACATGAGGCTTATTCCACTGCCCTCTAGTGGGACATTGATGTAATAGCATCAATAAACACCTATGTCATTTCTACAGTATATGTAACCACATATACTACATTCCCCTTTTTTACAAATTTTGAAAGAAAATTCTAAAATAATAAATTCACCAACATGTAATAAATTTTACTACTCAATTATTATACAGTTTCACACCAACTGCAATTATAATCGTCACCTGTCATCAAACATCAAATGTTTGTTATTTGTCAGTCAGTCTTAAATACTCAGAACACAAACATAACTTATTTTTAGAGATGCACCGATCGACCGGCCAGTGAACGGAATCAGCCGGTTTTCCACATGCTTGGACCGGACCGGTGACCGGCCAGTCAGTCTCACGTCTTTCCGATTCCGAGCCGATCCATTTTGTTGCCAGCAGCGCAGGCAATAACGTCACAGGCGCATGGAAACATGACATTGGCATGGAAGATCTTCACCTTGAGTGAAAAATACATAAAGTTTGCAATGTGTAATAATTCTAAGGCTAAAGTAAACCGTGGGGGAACCACAACAATAACGTTCGGAACAACAAACCTAATTAGACACTTAAAACACCCTCACCCAGCTGAAAATACCGCTTTTAAAAAAGAAGCTAAAAAAGTTAAGCATCTAAAGCTAACCAGAGCTCAGAGCTAGCCACAAGTCAGCATCCTTTCTTATCTTTCCTTGGTATGAGAAGCGAAAAGAATTACGAGGAAAATTATGAAATTCATGGTCCTGGATGACCAGCCGTTCTCCATAGTTGAGGACAGAGGATTCAGAAATCTGATCAATTTCCTCGACACTGAGTAGGTGGAACTTTCTGACGTCGCGTTGCCCGAGTTGTTTAATCTTGTGTCATGTCACAGCAGCCTGTTACAAGCATACCGTCAACATTTGGGTACACAAATCCGGGAGGTGAAGGGGGTGCTGGATGGCAGAGGCAGGCTAAATACATACAAATTGTGCCGTTGTGATTTAATGTGCTGAGTAACGTAATTTTTCCCACCGTGTCAGATATTAAAATCAGAGCAACACACTTTGCAAAAGGCGTGGGTATTGTTGATATGGCTTCAGGATATGAAATTAAATGCTTTCGGCCAGCTGTTGTTACATTATACATGTGTATATATATATTTTTATTTTTTTGCCGGAGCACCAGCTGAGTCTCCTCCCATCTACCGGTGATGCTTGATTCAACTTCTCGCGTTCAACTTCTGATGCAATCGGTGCATCTCTTCTTATTTTCATTTCCTTTTTTCATTTTAGTCCATTTAAAAATCATTGAATCTAATTGACTTTTTACAAGTCTTCCACTTCTTGTATAATGTCATACAGATCATAGCGCTGCAACTGCAGAAGCATTCTTTGCAAACGTGCAGGAGCTTGAATCAGGGGTTTTGTGAAAATTGCCTCCAGTGGCTTATGATCACACTGTACAATTACAGACACCCCAAATACATACTGATGGAATTTACGTGTGGCAAAAACCACAGCCAGCAACTCCTTTACAATATGCACGTAATTGCGCTCAGCATCTATCAGTGCTCTTGACGCATATGCTACAAGATGTTCTTCTTGTAGTAGACATGCACTTAGACCATCTCTTGATGCATCTGCTTGTAGCACAATTAGCAGTTTTGGGTCAAAAAAAACTTTGGCACTGGTGCCTTAGTGAGTGCTTCTTTTAAACTAACCAATGCTGCATCATACTCAGTCATCCATAGCCACTCTGAGTCTTTTCTGGAGCAGTCAAATCTGCTTCATTACTTATGTAATGTGTCAAGTATTTCGTCAAGCCCAGCATCCTCTGTAAGCCTTTTTTGTCTTCTGGAGCAGGCATATTGACAATTGCTTGCACCGTTTCCTTGTCTGGTTGAACACCCGCTGCACTAATTATGTGGCCAATGTATCTTACTTTTGTGACTTTGTATTGTATTTTGACTGCATTGAACTTGGTGTTCAGTTCTTTGGCTCTGTTTATCACTTTTTGAAGAATTTCTGCGTGTTCCTTTTCATTAACAGCTGCGATGATCATATCATCAGTGATTACATGCACACCACTCATGTCACCAAAGGCTTCACAGTTCTTTTGCTGAAACACCTCAATGGAGAATTTGAGGCCAAATGGAAGACATTTGAACCTAAAGTGTCCCCACGGTGTGTTAAAAGTACACAGCAATGATGAGGCCTTGTCGAGCTTGATCTGCCAGTAACCATCCTTCTCATCCAAAATTGTGAACAATTTGTTACTGGCAAGCTTGCTTTGTGCATCTTCTGGTGTTGGTATGGAGTAGTTCTGGCGTCTGACTGCTTTCTTCAGTTCGAGAGGATCAAGACATAGTCTAAGCGAGCCGTTTTTTTTTTTCTTTCCGGTTACCACCAGACTAATGACCCACTTTGTTGGCTCTGTGACAGGAGCAATGACATCAGTCTGTACTAACTGATCCAGAGTCCCTTTTAGTCTGTCCAAGGAATTTTTCTACATCCATGAATCGCTGGAGTCACCTCTGTATCAATGTATATGTGATGCTCACCTGGAAATTCTCCTAGGCCTTGGAACACATCTGGGTATTGTTTCACCAGATCATCTTTGGTTGCAGGCAGGTTTACTTTCACTGACTCAATACACTTGACAAGATTCAATTTCTCACATGCTGATCTGCCCAATATTGGTGGTGTTGACTGTTCTGTAACAAAAAACAACAGTGTTGTCTCATTTTGTCCCTTTTGACACTTCAGGAATGCATAACCTGCTGGTTTGACCTTTGCACCACCATGGTTTGAGTGGGCTTAAGTATGACATCCCCAGGCAGATTTCTGATTTGCTCTAGTGGCAAGACATTTGCATCAGCACCCATGTCTAATTTGAACTCAATAGGTGTCTCTCTAACAGTCATAGATGTGTTCCATGAATTTTCACTTTTGCTGATTGCATTTTTCTGTGTGCAATGAACACTTTGCCACACACTCTGCATTAAGCTCCATATGCTGGACTTATCTTGGTGTGTGTCTATCCACATCTGGTACTTGCTTTGAGGTGCTGCCAACTTTATCTTTTTTGTTGTATGAAGATGACTTCAAATGATCTGTTCCCCTTCTGTCACTCACTCGAAGTTGTGTCGATGTAGTGACACTAGGGGAGTCTCTTGAGAGCCTCATTTACCTCTTTGAGAAAAGGCCAATGAGAATTGGAGAACAGATTTGTATGTCCTTCCCTCAGGCATATGGGTATAAAAGGAGGGAAGCGTGCATCTGTTCAGACAGAATTTTCTTCGGAGCCGAGCGGTTGTGTTTCAGCGAGCTGAGTAAAACCCCCTGCTGTTTCACTTACCTCTAAAGAGCACACGCTGTTGTAAATATGGTGCATTTCAAGATGCCCTTCCGTCTTTGTGTCATTCCTGGATGCTGTCGTTACCTCTCCTCTTCTGACGGCCACAGGTGCTGCCTCTCACACAGAGATCACACAGAGCCAATGTTTGTGGACGGCTCTTGTTCTCACTGCGAGAACATGACCATGGCAACGTTGCAGTCGCAGCTCTCTTTCTTCCGACGGAAAGCCACTCTAGCCCCCCCCGCATCACGCCTTCTACCCACGGGTATAGGGGTAAATCCCCGCGGTCTACCCATTCCCTAGCACGCTCATTTGCCCCCGTCCGGTTCCGAGATGAGACCGGCTAGCCTTACGGCCAGTCTGATGTCTCTATCGGAGCCCCCGAGATGGATGAGTTTCACTGCTGCATCGGAGAACGTCTTGGCGGACTCCTATGCTGAGGACTCAACTTAGCTAGCGACTACAGGTGTGCCAGAGCTGTCCGCTATGCTTACTTGGGCCGCCGCAAGTGTCGGGCAAGACTGGAACCCTCCACCCCCCCCCCCCCCATCAGTGGGCTGATTGAAGTGGGCTCGGACCCCTCCTGGAACGCTGCTGCAGACCATGCAGGAAACCTTCTCATCCTCATCCTGCTCCTCTTGTGGGTGGAAAGAGCTGCAGCCTCCTCCACCTCCTGGCAGTCCGCTGGCTGGGCAGACTGGATGGTGACCGCTGCTGACTTGACAGGATCGTCAACAGTCACAGGGGACTGAACAGGATTGCCAACAGGGAACAGTACGGGCTCTGCCGGTGAGGGTGTATCATTGACCTCGGGCTGGAATGAAGGAAGGAAGTCCTCCGAGGCACAGGCTGAGATAAGCTCATCCCATTTCAAGGAAAACTTTATTGTAGCAGCAAGACTTCCCCCATCTCTGGGACACAAGACCTGATGGGCTCATTCAGACCACCCCTAAACAACTGCCAGACCTGAGGACAGCACCAAAATCTCTAACGCACAGCCCCTCACCAACTTGTCCTCCGGCCAGAGTCGGAAGTGTTTCCTGGCCTGCTTGGCTCTGCGTTGTATGGGAAGTAGTGAGCAAAAAGAAAAACTTATTCCTGCTGTGTCCATGTTGTCAGATTGTTATGTCACTGAATTAGTCAGGAATGAGGACCCAAATGCAGGAATGAGTGAAAATACAAATAATTTTATTAAAACAACTGAAAACAGAACAGTTACACAAAATTCTCATGGGGAGAGACAACAAAACATAAACTAGAAAAAGGATAATAACTAATACCGACCGAGAACAGGAACAAGACAAGAGTAGGCACAGACTGACTGGTAACAAAACTCACAAAATGATCTGACAAATACAAGAAGGAAGAGAGCACAATATATAGGCAAGGCACATGAGGAACAGGTGAAGGCAATTAACATAAAAAGGATTAAACGAGGAGAGTGAGAAGGGTGATGTGGAGGTCGGGACATGGAAGCAAATGGCTAACAGAAACACAGACCCAGCCAATTACACATACACACAACAAACACACACAAACAGAAAATAGACAGAGACTGAAGGGCAAAAGTATCATGATAGCTCAAGTTTAGTAAGGATAGTAATACTTAGTGAGGCAATATAATTCCAATGGCAATGATGGCATATTAACTTTGAAACAGCACTAAAACTGCAGAAAAATTGCTAATGCATGTGCAGCCTATCTCTTCAGGTTTTTAAAAAAGGGAGAGGGTCAGGGCAGAGAGTTTTAGAGGGAGACAGAGAGATGGACAGTTATAATAAGGCAGTGGGTAAAATTACAAGGCCAACTGGCATGACACTAATAAGAAAACATTACACAAGACCACAATGACCAAACCTGCTAAAAACACTTACAAGATAAAGACAGGAAGTTTAGCAGTGTACAAAACAACAGGAAGCATCAAAAAACAAGAGAGAGAATGAGAGATGTGGAGAGTCAAAAAAGAGTGTTGACAGAGTGATGGGACATGAGAGAGAGATGAGGGAAATAGAAGTGTTTCTTCACTGTTCATCTTAAAAGAATCTCCTCTTTACACAGTCTGTTTGTCAAGGAACACTTTGTACTGTAAATTCATGGCCAAATTCCTACAGCAATCCACTGTGTTTCCTAAATACAGTAGTTTGCTGTTAAAAATGTTGCATTCTGGGAGATCAAGAGCAGGCTCACTGTGAAGTGACTAATTTTATGGTAAATAGCTGTTCTATGCAAGGCATAAGGGGAAAATTATTTAAACATGTGAAATTAACATTTAAAATCATCTTGGTGAAAGCTAAAGTGATATTTTGAAACATATATTTTAACCCCATGAAAATTATAGTTTGTGGCACATGGTTGTTCTGATCAACTTCTCTGTTCTTTATCATCTCACATCAGCCTTTAGTTGTTTGTATAACAGACATCACACCATGCAAAAACTTTAACTAGCAACAGGGCCAGAAACACAGTTCTTTATGAGCGCTTGGTCAATGCAGGGTCTTTTTGTACAAACTTAACATACTGTACATTCTTGGGTTACTATAACAGTAAAAAACCTCAGAACTCTAAGGGGCCTTCAAATGTCTTTGATTTGAGTTATATTCAGATATCTTTGCCACTAAATCAGATGTGTTATTAGTCAGGTATCTGCTATTAACATATTGAATTCAACTTGCTTGTTGAAATTATCTTCAAACTGTTGTTCTGTCATTACTGTAATTGACCTTAAAGAGAAAACTGTCCGTTGAAGCAGATAGTTTACATTAATATCTGTTATAGCTCCCCTTGTGGCAATTCTGAGAATGCAATGCATGGTTGCTTTGAGTTACTTATTGCGAAATAATACATTTCGGAATGCAACAACTCAAGAAATTGATCTTGCACAGCTAGAGCCTCTGCGTTCACGTCACTAGCAGTTGACTGTGACTTGTGTTGTTTTTGAAAATCTTGTGTTATGTGCATTGCATTTTTAAGCGTGTAATTACACTGTGCTTCGTCCTGTAGTTTTTTTAATACAAGAACGTTTCCTATGTGAACACCCTCCATGAAATAGTCGGATCCGGGTCAGGTGAACTCCAAACCAGCCAAATTATTCAGGGCTTCCTTTAGACCAATTGGTCGACTAGTCATTCAGGCAACCCATCAACTAGCTAATTAAAACATTTTTTTTTTAAATTGCACATCCCTAGTACTCACCTCATTAGGTGACACAGTTAGAACGCTCCGGCTCTTCCTCATCTTCTGTTAAATCTTCCTCTTCCTGTCCTGCACAGACCTGCTTCACATATACTCCTGTACAAAAAAAATGTAAGAAAAAATCAACACATACCCACACAATTCTTGCAGCAAAGACAGAAAGAAAAGAGAAAAAACGACATTTGACCTCACTTGTTTGAGAGAGAGATGCCTCAGGGTAAAGATAAGATGGAGAGAGTCTTTCACAATTCTTTCAGAGTGGTAGAGAGAAAAGCACAGTTCATCTGCAGTCTGACAGTGACAAGCATCTCTTAAATTCAAGCTGTCACCTCTTCATCAGCACAAGTGCTCAGTATCTTTTCAGTCTCTGTTCCAGAATGGCTTCAAAAAGGAGACCCCTGTGAAGAGGTTGATATGAACACATTATCGCATTCTTTCTGAACCAGCTTCATTTCTCCAACAAATTAGTTCAAGCTGGCATTAAGAATCAACACCCAAAAAGCCACGAGTCAGTGGTCTCCATGGAAAGGTTAGACATGTGCAAAGCAGTATTTAAAGGTGCACTCAGTCATTTTTACCTCATAAAAGTTTTTAACAAAAATAAATGAATAAACTATCGAAAATGTTGAAACATTTTTTGAAAAATAAAAAACTTTGTACACTCACAAGAGATGATGATGCAGTTATATCAGTGGCCAAACAAAAGCTGCTTTTTGTAACAAAGAATGGGTTGCCTCATGGTGGCTGGCATGTTGGAATCAACTGACCATTCGAATACTACTCCCTTTATCTCGGTAACACCATTATTAATGGACACTTTCGCCTGTAGAATAAATTAAACATTGCAAATTGTCTCACTGCACTTCTACAGAGGTATCAGTAATGAAAGCATTTGCTTTGCGTGAAGCTATAGCGTGATGCAACATGCTATAGGTTTAAATATATGTTCAAGACTGCCATATCAGCCAGCACAAAAAAAAAAAAACTGAGCCTATTAGTGTGGAAGCATGAAAGTTCTAATGGCTCCTTCACGTTCTATCGGAATTATCGTAAATGCCAGTTTGCTACTCGGAAGTTGCATATGAACGACACCTCAAGTTTTAATTACAACTCAGATATAATTTCGATATACTGATTTCTGAGTTGGGAGGAGATGTACATTTTCAACATGGTGGAACAGAGTATGGTTTCTGAAGTTAATGATATGTTTTATACATTTTTCTAAATAAATTGTTAGTACTTGCCTTTTCAGGTCATATACATTGACATATATCTGCAACCACTTGATGCATATTGTACATATTTAAACCAGAAATCAGAAACAGTGTGTTGGCTTTTCCTTTGCTAAAATCGGCCTGTGCTTACCAAAATGCAAAACACTGCCCCCAGTGGCTAAATGCGAGTTGTGAACAGTGAAGAGGAATGCATATTTTATAAACTGCCCCCTCCCCCCCAAACCTAAACCTAAGCACCAGTGGAGTAAAAATGTAATGTTAGGGGGAAAATGAAAGAGTTTGCAAAGTACCTGAATGGCGACTGTGAGCAATACTGCAGGACGCAGAGTGAGAGTCCAACAAACAGGAATAAAGGTCAGAAGAATCAAGGAATACTTCCTTATAAATTTTTTCCCTCTGCCGTTAATTGAATCACCCCACCCATTCATGACAATGGAAAGTGAAAGTAAAATGGAACAGCTGATTGTGGCACAGATTTTCTGCACTGCCACACTCTCCCCCTCTGGAAGAAAACAACCCAACATTTAAGATCTAAAGCGGAAGCGCCCGGTGTTTCCTTGATTCTTCTGACTTACCTTTTATTCCTGTTTGTTGGACTCACTCTGCGTCCTGCAGTATAATTTTGTCATTTAAAATTAATTTAAATTTAGTACAGGGGCTGCCACTGTTACAGAGTGGCACCCAAACAGGGACAACCTGAACATTTCAACAAACCTGAACATTTAAACCTTTTTGATTTTTGTCACCTGAAAACTGTGTGAACTGGTCTTCTTGATTTAAGCCAAACAATTTGACTGTACTTTATAAAAGAAACCTATTTGAATGACATGGACACTTGAAAAAAACTTGAAAAAATATAATTTGCTCTGTGAAAAAAAAAAAAAAAAAAAAAAAAAAAGAATTGTAGGACTATTGTAAATGTGTTGTTGGAAGTGTACTGCAAGGTTAATAACTTCAATTTGTATTGACGTTGCACAAATTTTTACACACTACATCCACTAACACAAATCCAAAATTGAACATGGCCACTCCCCACCCTACATCCACTGGTATGATGATTGAAGCTCCTAAAGATGCAACATCAGTCAGGCTACCTGTTTACCATCAGCTGTCTTCAAAACTACGCATACCTACCTATCTCCATACTCCTACCCAGTCTGTGGCTGGGTATATATATATATATATATATATATATATATATATATATATATATATATACACACACAGTACTGTGCAAAAGTTTTAGGCACTTGTGAAAAATGTTGCATAGTGAGGAAGTCTTCAAAAATAATGTCATAAATAGTTTTCATTTATCAATTAACATCATACAAAGTCCAGTAAACATAAAAAAGATAAATCAATATTTGGTGTGGCCACCTTCGCCTTTAAAACAGCCCCAATTCTCCTAGGTACACCTGGACACAGTTTTTCTTGGTTGTTGGCAGAAAGGATGTTCCAAGCTTCTTGGAGAATTCACCACAGTTCTTCTATGTATTTAGTCTCAGTTGCTTCTGTCTCTTCATGTAATCTCAGACTGATACGATGTTCAGTGGGGGGGCTCTGTGGGGCCAATGCCATCTCTTGCAGAGCACCTTGTTATTATATATAATATTTTTTTTCTTTTTTTTTCCAGTAATTTTTTTTTTTGTCTCACTCATTATTGTTCAAGACAAAGTGATGTCACATATAACAAATTATTTCCTTCCCAGTACATTTATCAGACATTTACTATTAATACAAAGAAAAACACAATGTTTTTCTACTGTCTAATGGCAAAGTGTAATTTATATAATCCTCCTAATGAATTATCTTGAAGGTGGTTATTTTTTCTGTATGGAGCTATCAAATATGACAAACAGCAACAAAAAGATTTGCCTGTTTTGTCCATCTTTCCCCTGCATCTCCTTCCAACTGTTTTCATTCTTAACCGCGTAAGATAATCATCCAATCAGAAGGCGTTATGAAGCTGGTTACATAAAGACAACTTTCTTCCAATCATTTGACATCTTAATATATCAATAGCAGGAGTTGCCAGAATACGTGTGAGAAAAAAAATTATGCCTGGAGGTAAAGAATCACAAAAATATTACATTGACAATGTGATGTTGCTGTAAATGGCCACTTTTTAGTCGTACAAACATATAGTGCTTTTTAACAAACAGTGTATGGAATAAAAAGACAGAATGAAAAAGTCAGACTAAGCAAGACTAAGTACCCTAGCTGTATGAGTCCGCTCTGTATCATTTCCTAATTTCACTCCCCTTTTTACCCTTTACCTTCTTGTGAATCTGTATTATCCTGTAGAGATGTGCAAAACTAGATATTTTCAGAATCGACCAGTTGGTTGGTTGCCTGAACAACTTGCCAACTAATCGGTCTTAAGTGCATCTTTGTTTTGTTGATGTTTGGCAGAGCCTTTCTGTAGCCACTGCCAAAGATCTCTCTTCAGTATCTTTGAGGCTGTGTTCTCTTGCCTAACCGTCTACTGTAGATCAATTCTTGGCCACTGAATATGACAGACAGTTAAGCCCTCAGGGAATAAGTTGCCAAAGTTGGCAGCTGTCTCTCAACAGCTGAAAGCCTGAAAATGTTCTATTGATTTGACCTCTGTTTTCTTACCCAGTCTGTTCCATGTGCACCCAGCAGCCTTGCCATACAGGCATTAACCAGAGAAGAATTTTCTCTGCCTCTCAAGTCTAATGGTAAATGAGAGCTTAGTTTAAATATTGCCACTGACAGAGAGTCATTGGTTTAGGTGAATAATCAGAGTTTAAAGGAGTCTCTGAAACCATGTGTTTTCCTTTTATATGGCAGTTACTGATCCAGGACATTTTAGGTAATAACAAAGGGGAATTCCAATTTTTTGGTCCACTGAGCCCCAAAAAGGATTTTCTACAAAGATGGCAAACATTTCAGGCAGTTTTCAAGACATATTTCATAGCAGATATTTGTTTTCAAAACAACATAAAATTGCGGATCCATCTATACCAATTCACAAGTGAAAGAAATTATGTACTGACACCAAGTATTTGTTCAATGTAAAAGTGCTGATAAAAATTTAAACAGCCCTTTTGTCATTGATGAATGGCACATGTGTAGCACTGATAAAACGTAGCTAAAAATATGTGTAATAAGTGTTTTATTAGAAGGATTGGATAAGGCATGGTAAGCAAGGGAGAAGTTTTAAAACCAGTGGGGCCCAAAAGTGTGACACCACAAAGAGTATGTTTACATGCACACATTTTCGTCAATCCAAATAAATTAAATCCAATTGCAGTACTGTTTACATGTACCCTAAACTTTGCAATCTGATACCAATATTTATTTCCATGTGCATTACTTTATTCTGAACAAAATGTTTGTGCATGTGAAGAGCGTCAGTTGTTGCATTCTGAAGAAGCACAGAAAGGCGGAGAAAGACACTGCAAGCAAGGCAGTAATTGACATTTTATATATATATATACACACACACACACACAAAACCATTCAAAAGTTTGGGGTCACTTGCCTGAAATGTTTCTCATGATCTTAAAAACCTTTTGATCTGAAGGTGTATGCTTAAATGTTTGAAATTAGTTTTGTAGACAAAAATATAATTGTGCCAACATATTTATTTATTTAATTACAAAACTAACATTTTATGCAAAAGAATAATAATTTTGAAATGGATGACTTGGAAAAACGTATTAAGAAAAGCAGCCACTAAGTGCCCAACTCCTTCAATACTGTTGTAAAGAAGATCATTTTCATGGGCAAGGAAGAGGCGAGAAACCGGCTTGTCAATATAAATAATAATTTAATGAAGAACTTAAAACAAACACATAGGACAACAGACATGTCTGCTGATTAAGCTCTCTCTCTCGATCACCGTCTGCGAGTGGCCTTTATCCCTCTTGACGGCTCAATTAGCCTGATACGGGACCGGGCGTGTGTAATCATGCCCCGGTCCCGCCCTCCACCGTGCCACAACTGTTTAAAAAGCATCAGATACCTTTAAAAACCAGGGAGATACCTCAAGATGTTGGTTGAGAAAATGAAAAGAGTACATTCCTGCAAAATCTAGGCAAAGTGTGACTACTTTGAAGATGCTAAAATATAACACAGTTTTGATATGTTTTGGATTTTTTTAGTCACAACATAATTCCCATATTTCCATTTCTATTATTCTATATTTGTGATGACTTTATTATTATTCTAAAATGTAAAAAAAATTACATAAAATATAATGAGTAAATGACCCTAAACTTTTGAACAGTAGTGTATATTCACTTTTCAGATCTCTTGGACCTTGAGACTATGCTATTGTGTTGTAAAAGTTTTATTACAAATGATGTTATCAGCAAAGCAATTTGAGTGAAATGTTGAATTGAAAAATCCCCATTTTGCGTTAATAACAATATGCATTGACGGCATGGACAGGATATGTATATATATATATATATATATATATATATATATATATATATATATTATAACTTTGCAATTCAAAACTGAAAAACAAGAACTGCTACCTCTGAACTTAAGAGGTCCACAGAGGTCTGCATATATTACAAGTAAAATAGATTGGATCAGATGTTGTTTGTCCAAAACACAAAACCAAATAAAACAATGTAATAAGGACTACAGAAAGCAGCACAAGAAAAATCATAAGCTCCACATATACTCAACAGTTCAGTAAAGGCCTTATTACCTTTTTATCTATTCACTCTTTCCCAGTAAAGTGTAAAAAATATAGAGACAAATTTGTCAAATGAATGAAAAATCTGTAGTATCACTCCGTAGCTGCTGCAATCTGAGAAGATTCGTAGGTCCATGTTAATGAAGTAACACAAACTTAATATGCTATATTTTGTGAGGAAAGGTCACTGTGATTAAGACGTCTGAGAACCATGTCTAGTCTATTCCATGCATTTGCAATTTGAGGATTCCACCAGCAAGTACTATAAAAGTGTATGTATAAAGTCTGGAATTAAAGCGGAACATAAATTTGTGTCTCCTAACCAGAAGTGGCACATTTAAGCAACATGGAATTAAGTTATCTCTTCCATATTAATCGTATGTCATTGATTAACATCGCTGAGCATTCCGGCCCGTTGTGACATATCATTGGTCAAAAGTTCAGCATATCATAGCAGTATATAATATATTCTGATTGTCTGTGATTGTATCATGTCACACAGCAGTTTCGCATTCAGAGTGGACAGACAGACTGCTTGTTGCTGGAATCTTTTTGCATTGTGTCTGGTTATCTTTCAAATAAATTAAGAAAAACACTTTTGTTTGTTTTTTTGTGTTTTTCTCTTTGTCTTACTTTCCTAAGACAGGGTGTTGAGCAATAAAACTAGCATTACATGCAGCCTGGTCTTTTTCAATTTAAATGAGCATTGCAACATTTTTGCAAAACTGAAATTACGTGCTTCATTAGATGTTTGGCTGAATTTTCCAAGTGAAATGTCCAGCGGGGGGCGTCAAAACCAAGCGAAATTAGGTTGTAATCAGGCAAGGTGAATACTAGACCTTTTAATAAGTAAAAGGTACTTCCCTAACCTTAAACTTGATAACTTTACCTTAAACCTAACCCTAACCCTAAACATAACCAATAGTGTCCGAAAATACAAGTGAGAGTTAAACAAAACAGACATCCTTTCCCTTAACCAACACCTAACCATAACAATAGAGTTTTAAAATACAAATTCGAAAACTTTTACATTAGAAATGGATACATTTATTGAAGCAACCATGTTATTTCATATCGCTTCTATGCTACTTTTACATTTGTGCATCTTTGGCTGACTCGAACCACGTTCATTGAGTCCAAAGTCCAACGCTCAATCAGGTGAGCTACTAAGTGTGTATATGTAGGTGGCTCTGTAATACAAGTGTTAAATTGTTTAGTTTTTCAAATCATGCATTAAAGTAAAACGTTCATTCTATGAGACCAGGTTGATTAAATGCATTAATGAGTCTGTTCTCATTGGACAATCACATGGATGGGTTATAATATTTGAGAAATCCTCTGGGTAATAGCACAAACCTGGTCCCACTACTGTCGTTTCACCATTCTTCTGAGAAAAGCTCTGACATCCCGAAAATAATTACTGAGACATAACATTTTACCAGATGTTTTCACATATGACAGACTTAAGACTGCATGTATTATGACACTTCAAAAAAATTACATACTCTTAGACAGAGTGTCTCAGTGGTTAAACACAATTAGTTACAGCTCATTTGCATGAAGCAGAACTACAGACAATTCTCAAAGAAAACTGTTTCTATGAGACAAGTTTCAAGTACTGATTTTTACTATGTGCAGACATTTTTTTAAAGAGAGATTATTTAGAAGACATGAGCAACATCTAATAAAATGAATGGGAGAAATTGCAACGCTCAACCATGCACCTCTGAGCACCCAACTGTCAATGAATGTGGAAATGAAGTCCCGCCTTGCAGTTAAAAGAGTCAATCACCTTTTCGATGCAGACATCATCTGTCAATCAACTTTGGAATGCACATTAGTGTAACAACGCGGAGGCTGAGGCTGAATCCATTTGCAGATGTTTATTAAAATCCACAGTAAACAGGTTAAAGTCGGCAGGCAGGTATCAATAACTTTAGGCAGGCAGAGTTCAAACACAAATAGGCAGTCCAATCCAAAGTGACAAAGTAAAGGGGTAATCCAAGAGGCAGTAACAAGGTAAAGCAGGCAATGGTCATTCACAAAGCAGGCAAGACTATGACAATGATAAACGCTCGGTAAGGCAGGTGAAACTGGCAATACTTCGCACTGGCCTGATGAACAGGCCATGCTTAAATAACAGACAAACAGGAAATGAACAGAGAAGCAGAGGGAGCGGTACACAGTCAAAACTCGGGAGAGGGCTCCCTCTGCTGGCGTGACGTTACAGAATCCCCCCCCCTAGGAGTGACTCCTGGCGCTCGACGAGGGCGTCCCCGTGGTCGTGGTGCTGGACGGTCGGGTCTGGCTCGATGGAAGTCCCTGATCAGAGATGGATCCAAGATGTCATGGGCGGCTACCCAAGATCTCTCCTCAGGGCCGTACCCCTCCCAGTCCACCAGATATTGGAGCTGACCCCTTCTCCTTCTTGAGTCCAATAACTCCCTTACCGCGTAAGCTGGGGACCCGTCAATGTCCAGCGGTGGAGGTGGCTCTTGAGTCTCAACGTTGGGGTCAGCACCCGGGTGGACCGGTTTGAGGAGGGAGACATGGAAAGAGGGAGAGACACGATAATTAACAGGAAGCTCAAGCTGATAGGTAACTTCATTGATCTGTCTGAGAATTTTGAAAGGACCTACGTACCTAGGGCTTAGCTTCTTGCTTGGCAGCCGCAACTTAAGATCTCGTGAGGAGAGCCAGACCCTTTGTCCAACTTGGTAGGGAGGGTGTGGACGACGGTGTCTATTGGCTTGGATTTCCTGGTTCCTGACAGCTCTTTGTAGGTGAACATGAGCGGAGTTCCACACCCTCTCACTACGTCGTATCCAGTCATCAATCGCAGGTACCGTAGAAGGTTCACCAGACCACGGGAACATAGGAGGTTGATACCCTAGCACACATTGAAATGGGGTGATACCCGTAGAAGAATGTCTCAAAGAATTTTGGGCATATTCAGCCCAGGGCAGGAATTCTGCCCAGCGATGTTGTTCTCGACCACAATAAGACCGTAGATATCTTCCAATTTCTTGGTTCAGCATCTCCACTTGTCCGTTGGATTGCGGGTGATATCCAGAAGTCAGACTGACATTAATGTCCAGTTGTCTGCAGAAGGCTTTCCAGACTTGAGAGGTGAATTGGGTTCCTCTATCCGAGACAATGTCCTCTGGGATACCGAAGACTCTGAAGACGTGTTGGAACAGAGCTTGAGCCGTTTCCATGGCAGTGGGAAGGCCCTTCATAGGAACCAGACGGCAGGATTTGGAAAAGCGGTCAATGATTACTAGAATTGTTGTAAATTCAGTTGAAGGGGGTAGATCTGTGACAAAGTCTATGGAGAGGTGTGACCAGGGTCTTTGGGGAATGGGCAAAGGTTTTAACAGACCAGAAGGTAAATGTTTGGGAGTCTTGGACTGGGCACAGATCGAACAGGACTTGACTATGTCGGCCACATCTTTTGCCATCGAAGGCCACCAGAAAGAATTTTGAGTTAGGTTGAGGGTACGCGTGATACCTGGATGTCCTGAGCTGAGTGATGTATGGACCCAATGGATGACTCTAGCACGAAGGTTTCTAGGAACATAATGCTTGTTGGGTGGACAACTGGGTGGTGTTGGTTCTTCTTGTTGTCCCCTTTGGATTTCTTCCATCAGATCCCATGTGATAGGTGCAATGATTATAGAAGGTGGTAGAATGGGTTCAGGTTTGTATTCGGTTTGGGGATGGCTATGGAGTCTGGATAGGGCGTCTGCCTTACTGTTTTTGCTTCCCGGTCTGTATGTTACGGTGAATTGAAACCTAGTAAAGAATAATGACCAACGTGCTTGACGAGAATTGAGTCTCTTGGCGCTCCTGACATATTCAAGGTTCTTGTGGTCGGTTATGATTTGGAAGGGGTGAGTGGAACCCTCCAGCCAGTGCCTCCATTCCTCCATTGCAGCTTTCATGGAGAGAAGTTCCTTGTTGCCAACGTCATAGTTACGTTCGGCATCAGTGAGTTTCTTAGAAAAATATGCACATGGGTAGAGCTTGCCTGGTTGACCGTGACGCTGTGAGAGTACTGCCCCAATTCCATTATCTGAAGCATCAACCTCAACTACAAATGGTAGATTTGGATCCGGATGTTTTAGGATGGGTGCTGACGTGAAGCTGTTCTTGAGTTTAGAAAAAGCTTTAGTGGCATCTTCTGTCCATTTTAATTTTGAAGGCTTGCCTTTCAGCAGGGATGTTAGAGGGGCTGCTATGGTGCTGTAATTGCGAATGAAGCCCCGATAAAAGTTGGCAAATCCTAAGAAGCGCTGTAGTTCTTTGACTGTAGTTGGTTGAGGCCATTCAGTGACTGCTGTAACTTTTGAGTTGTCCATTTCAACACCCTGGTGACTGATATTATACCCCAGAAACGAAGTTTGCCTAACATGGAACTCACACTTTTCAGTCTTAACGTAGAGCTGGTTCTCAAGCAGTCTGGATAGCACAGTTTTAACATGTTCATGATGTTCTTCTTCAGATTTTGAATAAATGAGGATGTCATCAATGTAGGCAATAACGTACTTGTTGAGGATGTCCTTGAAGATCTCATTAATAAATGACTGGAAGACTGCTGGTGCATTGGCTAATCCGTATGGCATGACCTGATATTCGTAGTGCCCCCTAGAGGCCAAAAAGGCTGTTTTCCATTCATCCCCTTCTCGGATTCTAATGAGGTTGTAAGCGCTCCTGAGGTCCAGTTTGGTGTAGATGGTGGCTTCACGGAGTAGTTCGAGAGCTGAAGGTACTAACGGTAGAGGGTAGCAGAACTTAACTGTGACATTGTTCAAACCTCTATAGTCTATACAAGGCCGTAATCCTCCATCCTTCTTTTCTACGAAAAAGAAGCCTGCGGCCGCTGGTGAAGTGGATGGACGAATAAAACCAGAACTGAGCGCTTCTTCAATATATTCTTCCATAGCTAGAGCTTCGGGATGCGATAACGGATAGATCTTACTCTTGGGGGGCATTGCATTGGGCAAGAGGTCAATGGCGCAATCCCAGGGACGATGAGGTGGAAGAAGGGTTGCCTTGGTCTTGCTAAAGACTTCTTGGTATTCTTGGTAGCAAGATGGGTAAGACACAGGTTTTGAATCGGGACTTTCAATGCTTGTGGTCAAACATGGCTTGATATCTGTGGCGTTTAGACAGTGTGTTTTGCAAAACGGTGACCATTGCTTGATTTGGCCTTGCTGCCAAGAGATGACTGGGTCGTGGACTGCTAGCCAGGGATATCCCAGGATGACTTCATGGCGTGGGGAATCAATCACATAAAATGAAATGATTTCTGAATGAAAAGGTCCTACTTGGAGTTGTATTGGCAGGGTTTGTAAGTTGATGCCCTCTCCGATGGGTTTGTTGTTAATAGCATTAATTTTCAGAGGGGGGTTACAGGGTTGTGTAGGGATGTTAAATTTCTTAACAATGTCTTGATGGATTAGATTTAAAGCAGAACCGGAATCGATCAATGCTGTGAAATCAACAGGGTTCGTCTTAAAAGTAATCTTGACACTGATTGTGAAGAACTTGGTGTTGAGAGGAGGGATGTTGTTAACACTCACCTGGCTAGTAGTTTTGACAGATTTTCGGGCTTTGAGAGGACACACAGCGTTGATGTGGCCTGCATTCCCACAGTAGAAACATAAATTGTGATTCAAACGTCGGGATTTTTCTTCAACAGAGAGTTTGGTAGTTCCTAGCTGCATGGGTTCCTGACTGGATTGAGCAATGGTTGAAGGAGAATTGGATACGTGGGAAGCTAAATTAGGTACAGCGATTCTTTGTGGGAGTGTCCTGGATTTAGCGGGGCTGTTGCGCATGAGGTTATCGATTTTGATAGCGAGCGTCACAAATTCGGAAAATGAACAATTTTCTCCTCTGCAGGTGAGTTCTGTTTGTAGTTCAATATTCAAACTCTGTTGGAACATGGCCTTGAGCGCAACATCATTCCATCCACTCTGAGCAGCGATCGTTCTAAACTCAATTGCGTAATCAGCCGCCGAACTTCGGCCTTGTTTGAGTTGCAATAGCTGAGTTGAAATATCCATACCCCCTGCTGGATATTCAAACACTTCTTTAATCTGTTGAACGAAGTAAATAGATGAGGATTTAATCAAGGGATCTGTTTCCCAAACAGCTGCGGCCCAGTCAATAGCTTTGCCAGATAATAGAGACATTAGAAAAGCGCATTTTTCTCTTCAGATTCAAATTCTTCACTCTGGTGTTTGAAAAAGAGCTCAACTTGACGTAAAAATCCCTTACATCGGTCTGCAGAGCCGTCAAATTTATCTGGAAAGGCAAAGCTTACCTTCTTGGGTGTTGGTGGTGGTAACGAATGGAGATATTGAGTAAGATATTCGTTAGTAGCTTGTAGTCTACTCAGTTGTTCTTGATATTTCCTGAGGACGTCACTTTGATAAGCAAATGATTGCTGTAGATCAGAAACTTCTGCTGGAGTCATCGTTGGCGAAGTATTCTGTAACAACGCGGAGGCTGAGGCTGAATCCATTTGCAGATGTTTATTAAAATCCACAGTAAACAGGTTAAAGTCAGCAGGCAGGTATCAATAACTTTAGGCAGGCAGAGTTCAAACACAAATAGGCAGTCCAATCCAAAGTGACAAAGTAAAGGGGTAATCCAAGAGGCAGTAACAAGGTAAAGCAGGCAATGGTCATTCACAAAGCAGGCAAGACTATGACAATGATAAACGCTCGGTAAGGCAGGTGAAACTGGGAATACTTCGCACTGGCCTGATGAACAGGCCATGCTTAAATAACAGACAAACAGGAAATGAACAGAGAAGCAGAGGGAGCGGTACACAGTCAAAACTCGGGAGAGGGCTCCCTCTGCTGGCGTGACGTTACAATTAGCTATACAAGCCGGGAAAAGTGTGTTTTTTAGCGTAATACGAGGTAAAGAACGTCTCGGTTAAATATGTAACCTCCATTCCCTGATGGAGGGAACGAGAGGTCGTGTCAAAGAAGCGACACTAGGGGTCTCTCTTGAGTGCCGAATATGCCTCTGATCTATGAAAAAAGCCCAATGAGAGTTGGCGAACAGTATTTGCATACCCCGCCCCTGGACATACAGGTATAAAGGCGAGGAAAATACGCTCGTTCATTCAGGATTTTTCTGAGGAGCCGGGAGTGTTCCGGCCACCTCAGCGGCTCGGCTCAGTGATGTGGCCGGGAAGACACGACGTCTCGTTCCCTCCATCAGGGAACGGAGGTTACATACGTAACAGAGACGTTCCCCATCTGTCGCTCACTTCGACGTCGTGTCGAAGAAGCGACACTAGGGGTCCACTTCAAATCACGCCATGCGCTGAGCCGTGTACGTGTACTGCTGACACAGAAGCGGGCAGGTATTTCACGTGCACAAGCGACCAACTGTATTCAGACTGCACGTATTCTTCCCCAATGCCCCAAAAAAGTCGTCGGAATCCTTTTGGTTACCCTAGAGGGGAACAAGGCGACGCTTCCAACTAGGGAATGGGCCAAGCCTGGTTCTCGGCATAGATCAAGAGCAGCCGGGGCCCTTACCGCATCGTGGGAAGGGGGTCTTACCCGAATTCCTATTGTTTCAGGGGGAAAAGACCCTGCAGAGGCCACACCCACCCGAAAGGGGAGGTAAAGATGGCAAAATACATCACATGGCCTCTTCGGTCACATGTGGGAAGAATGGCACGGTGGTAGATCCAGCCTCGAGAAGGGGGGAGTTGCTACAACACGGCGACCGGAGGGCAGCGAAGTACTGCCTAATGGAGACGCGGGTCAGCTCGTAAGGTGACCGTACCGTGAGGGTACACACAGGAGGAGTCCGTGTAGGAGGCCTGATCTGTGGAGCACCAATTCCAGTAGGGGTAGCCTGGGGTACCTGTAGTGGACTGGGTCGGCGTGTTCCTCCGCTGAACTGCGGACCCAAGTGGGCAAGGGAGGAATCAACCATGGCAAGCATGTCGGACATCTGCGCATCAGCCTCAGCCGGGGCGTGCTGGCCCGAAGGTGGCAGCCCAGGGGAGGCGTCAGCATCAGATGCCGCGCTCTCCGATGGAGTGGCGAGCTCATCCACCTCGAGCTCCAGAGGATAGGCAGACCGGCCCAGAGGCGAGTCACCGTTGCCTCGAGCACGGACGGGGTCAACGAGCATGTCGGGGGCGGGTGGTCCGAGGGGGGCGTACCCGGCAGAGCTGCACCCGCTGCCCTCCCCAAATCGCCTCCATCGCCAGCCGCATCATCCTCAATCCCATGGGAAGAAGGAGCGACAGGCTGGAGTGGCGTGCTTTCTATTGAAATGCTGCCTCGGTGTGATCGGCGCCCAGACACATGAGAGAGCCTGTGGCCATCAGAAGCGGAGAGCACTCTACCGCATCCAGGAACTACACAGGGGTTGAATGACATCTTTATAAAGACGCGCCCTGAAAAGGACGTTCAACGCCGCTGTGTATTGCTGTTTCAGAGAATTAAACTCTTTTACAGAGAAAATTGCTCTTTATATAGGAAACTCTTTTAACTCTGCGCTGTCGAGGTGCCCAGGGGCAAACTGCACGCCGTGCAGAGAAGAGAAAAGCCGCTGAAGTGCGCCGTAGATCCAACAGCAAAGCAGAGCATCAGAGGATAGAAGCAGGAAACAGTTGTGTCACTTGCAGCTGGCTGCATACACGACCATCGGCTACGAAGAAAATTACTGAATGAACGAGTGTATTTCCCTCGCCTTTATACCCGTATGTCCAGGGGCGGGGTATGCAAATACTGTTCGCCAACTCTCATTGGCCTTTTTTCATAGATCAGAGGCATATTCAGCGCTCAAGAGAGACCCCTAGTGTCGCTTCTTCAACACGACGTCGAAGTGAGCGACAGATGGGGAATCACAATTTATGATTCCAGTATTGTCGGATGTTATTGTTGATTTGAAATATGTTCTTTGATCGTAATCTTGACCAACTTTTTTTGAGATTTTGGTCTTTCTCCATTCAAGTTGATAGGAGCTGCACTGGCATGACTGGATAGCCTCCTGAGAGCATTCCAAAGATGGCCGACAGTGGACTGACTTGCTAGAAAGACTTTTTTTTTTTGATCATCATCAAACATGCAAAGACACTATGATTTACATTTAAATATACACAGAGCTTCCAAGCTTTCTAGAAACTATTTATATCCTGTAGATCAGTAATAATACATTATTTCTATTACTCAACATAATTTGGTTTGCCCCCATTTATATTCTGAAAACAGAAAGTGCATTGCCAGTACATCATTTAAGCTGCACTGTGTAATTTTTGCAACATTTTTTAGATTTTTAAGAATATTTAATATCAGAAATAATTTTGAAGCAGGGTTCCAGAATACTTCCTCCATCTGCCATTCTGCTCACCCAATTGGTTAGGGTTAGAAGTTAATGTATGACAAACTCATAAAAAAAATAATAAAAAATATAAAAAAATAAAATGATAATTGAAAATGGCCACTGAGTCACAGTGTTTACACTCTTCAGGGATATAAAGCTATATGATTGATTTTCTTATAGTTGTTATAACATGTAGGGAAAGTAGGGAAAGGAGAAAGTGTTTAACATTAATCGTACTGTATTTCGATAGTAGCTTTTAATAAAACATAAGTACTTTTTCTAATCAAATATAGGCCTATTCTATAAATTATCAATATAAGCTTTACTGAACTGCTCATTTTCTGTCCCTCTCAAAATAACTGAGCCATAATCAACACACACAAATTCACAGTACATGATTACGTGATTCTCAGCTGGGAAATGCTCATGAACATTGTCCCCAAAATTATCATGGATCATAATGTTATTACCTATTCAAACATGTAATAGAACAACTACTCATTACATACTGTAAATATAATATCCAGTACCTCAGGACAAATCCACACTAAACCATTTTTGTTTAAAAATGCATTGATTTTGCTATGTTTACACATCTCATCTGCACTGGAACAGTCTCAACTGCCACTTAAAAATAATAATAATCTGTTACATAACCTGCACTTCATGTGCGAAATGAACTTCTGTTTCAGTCAAACGCACCATTTAATATGAATGCATCATGAGTCTAACTGTATCAAACCAATATCAAAGAAATCAACTTCAATGAAAGTAATTTGTGATGTTGCTTGCAGTATGACCATGTAAATAAGGCACAAAAAAAGTGCTTTGTCAATTTAAAATGTGAAAAATGTAGTTTTTACTTCTGGAACTTGTTATGAAGTTTGTGTTTTAGCATAGAGAACATTTCCCCGGCAATGCTAAAGAGATAACGATTTCAGTGGGATAATGGGTCTTTAGTGTTTATTCTGTCTTAATGATCAAGACTAAATGAAAATGACTTTATAGTCACTGAACTGCTCCCCTCTCCAGTGAGGCAATTTAGGTTTCTTTAATAACCTGTTTCAGAAGCAGGAGATTTCTTTTCTAGTAACGGAATAACCCAGAGTATAAGAGGGGAAAAGGCTTGGTTTATATGTAACAGGGATTATCAGCATTGCTGTTAAGCATTAAAACAGAGAGGGAATGCAGGAAAGTGTGTATATGAGATTGTGGGTGTATGAGCAGGTGAAATAGATAGATATAGAGATATAGCAAAAGAAAGAAAGATAAAAAGAGACTTGGAGGTTAGGCAAAACATAACATAATTCATCAGTTACTGGCACAAAAGTGACAAATCAATAAACAAAAAACTAGTTTGAAGAAAGCACATCAGAAAGATCAGTCTGATGACTATAAAGTAGAATCCATTTGAGAGTGTTGGAAGCCAGATAATGGCTTAAACAAAAAATCACATTACATTAAATTGGATGTGTGTAATTGCAGTTCCATTAGCATAAAAAAAGGGAACTGCAAAAAAGAATAAAAGTTTCCAAACAGGTTTCCCTGATACTCTCTCAGTCTGTCATTAGTCGTCAAACAGATCCATTCCAAACAATTACCATTGGTTGAGCCAATATTCCCATGTTGGGCTGGCTGGGATCCTCAAACAAACAAAGCAATGTTCTGACACAGTGTTTACACTTTTCAGAGAGGTCAACCAATAAATGCTGCAGCTTACTTATAGTAGACTGCAAGCTGAGATATGTTAAAGTATTTAAACATATTTTAGTGTTTATTTGCCTTTTATTGCCTTTAAATCAAATCAGATGTAAATAAAATCAGTAAACAAAAATATTCATCATGATTGGTTTATCTAGCCTGATTGGCTTACAGTATATTTGCATGAAGTCATTTAAGAAACATTTGTTGGAATCTTCTCTGCTCAATTATTACACTATTACAATTCAGGACAAAAAGTGGTAGAGCGGAGCTCCTCCTGGGAGAAGCAAACAGATTGTGATAGCACATATTTTCCAAATAAGCCTTAAAGGGGTCATGACATACCTTTTGTTCTTTAAGTTTCACTTAAAATATTAGTAAATGTTTATTTTTTTATTATTATTAAATATTTTACTTACAATATACATGGCCGTGTTTGGTTCAGTTTTTCAAGTATTGGGCGATTTAGAGGCTTTTGTGTGCGTCTGTGCTGTTTTTCTATTAAAGATCAGTGATACTGACACACACTGGCTGAATCTCACTTTTTGTTCTTTCAGCGCCTTGTACAGTAAAAATGTAAAGTTAAAACAAGACAAGAGAGAGAGACGCATAAAAACTGATTGTGTGTAGTGTTGAGCTGACAAGCCAACAGAGTTTATGTGTAGTGAAGCTGAAAAGCATAACGTGGTGTGAAACAATGTGTTATTCTGTGTGGCTGAAAAGTGCAACAATAACTGTCTACGTGTTTTGTCAAGCCGGCCCAGGCTTCCTCCTTTCCACAAACTGTTAAACCGTTCATGAAACCTCACAGTTAACCGAATGTTAAAAATGGTAACAGTGCACATCCCTAATTCTGAGCCTCTGTAATAAAATGCTCAGTTTTGGTGTTTCTTCTCGTTAGGACTTGACAGTAAAATCCCACTGTTATATTTGGCTCTCTGCTCTTGACTGACCTGCTCTCTCCTGCCATCTTACTGCTAACCGCTACTGGGCGGGCTACAGAAGTTATAAGGGTAAAGTAGTCTTTAATGTTTTATTGTGGAGGCTGTCAGATGCAAATGTTTACCGCAGTGTGACAACTAGTGGTCGAACGATACATCGCTGAAGCCGATAAATCTTCCAATATTATGACTTTTTTAATTAAAGGTATTGGCCAATTTGTTTCTTGAGGTCGGCGAAAATCGCCTGCTTGCAAGTGAAATGACTAAGACATGTAAACAACCAGTCACGGTTTGTTTTGTTGTTATGTGCCATCGTGTTACTACAATAATAGACTAGTGTGCAACACAGTCTCATTGAAATGGTCCGCATATCAGAGCCGAAGCAGACACGTTTGAGCTCATAATGTAAATGTGCTCGTCTGTTTCATTCTCCCTCTCTCTCCTCAACAGTTCCCTGTAACTTTTAAGTGTCTTGTCTAATTATAAAAAGGCAAATATCAATAAAATTAATATCATATACTGTCCGCAAATATGTGCATCTCTCATTTAAACAGGTGTAGTAAACAAACTTTACAAAATTTGAGCAGTTCCAGCATTCTGTGGAGACCTCATTTATTTACCTCTAAAGCACATATTCAGCCTCTCCTCAGCAGTTCCCTGTAGCTTTTAACTTTTGTTCTAATAATAAAAAACAAATATCAATAAAACGTATATTATACTGTATACCGTTTGCAAATATGGAGATATCTCATTTACACAAATCTCATGAAAATCCAGCGTTTTCTCCCCATCTTCCCATTTATCTTCTCATATATCTTCCTCTGAAGTGCATATTATAAGCCAGAATAAAAAGTTCAGGATCAGAATAAAAAGTTAATTTGCAGAGACAAAAGTCGCAAAAAAAATTACTCATGACTCGAATTGTAAACAATGATTACATTACAATGATAACATGAAAACAGACCATTTCTTCCGTGTAATGTGTGTCCATCAAAGATGACATTCACACACTACACTCTCACTGAATAATGTAAAATATCGGTCAACCATTAGTGACATCACAATGTAGAGGAAGTAGAGAATGAGTCGTTTTGTCAGCTTGATTTCAACAAATGCTCTTTTTGCAGTGAGGAGGAAGTTTTGAGTTCTGAAACTTACAGTATGTTTTATCAGCCTGATCTCTGTGAAATAGGACAGAGTAGGTCTACATTTCTTTAGAAAAAGTCTGTGTATGCTGACCGAAATTTAAAACAATGCCCCCAGTGGCCAAAGCGGTAAGTGTTGTAGTATAAGCATGTGTGAGTGGCATTAATGTCCAGGAGAAGTTTCCAAAAGCTAGTTGTGAAGCGTGTTTGTGGCAGGGCGGAGGGTGGTGGCGGGTTGTGATTATACACACCCGGTCCCTTATCAGGCTAATTAAGCTTCCGAGAGGGATAAAGGCCGATGGCAGACAGTGGTGCGACGAGAGAGAGATTTACGGACATCTCCGTCATGTGTGTGTGTTTGTGTCCTTTAAGTTTTTCATTAAAATATTATTTATATTGATAAGCCGGTTCTCGTCTCCTCCTTTCCATTGAACAATGTTACAGTGTTCTTTTTAGCTGTACAGGATGAAATACCATGAAGAGGAATGCATATTTTATGTACTCTAACCCCAAAAACAAACCAAAACCTAATCATTAGTGGAAAAGTCTGTGTATGCTGAAATGGTAAAATTGCACCTCCGAATCACGCTTGTCATCATGCAAATGTGAGTACTTACTGGTTTCAGTATCGATACGAACCCTGGTAAATCTTTGCCTTACGGCAGGGGTGGACAGGAGAACCGGGACTTTTCCCAGTGGGCCAGCTGCAAAACAGTGCCACGGTGTACCGAAGGGGGCAGAAGGGGACAGCAACTCACATCATCACCAACACAGCAAAAAAAATTTGCCCCAACATTTTAAATTTCAAGGCCATTTTTGTCACTTTCAGTGGCTTTTTTGCCTCAAGCCCCTTTTAATTTCTGACCCTACCAAGAACCAGAGTGCAATAAAAACAATAAGATCGTGAGTAGAGTGTTTGATTTGAGGAGTGGCTGTGGGAAATAAAAAACAATCATGTCAGAGAAATATTTCGACTTTGGGGGGCAACGTCAAATCATTTCTCTGACATGATTGTTTTTCACAGCCCAATTTTTAGTGATCTTAAATTGATTTTCTGTGCCCAAGTGCATTATGTGCAGTTTAGTGAAGCATTTAGAGTGGTACTAATACTGATCCTTGTCTACACAAAACAACACTAAAGTTACAAATCTTCTTTATTATTGTTCACTCATTTGACACATTTTGAACACAGTATGTGTATTTTTTTTTTTTTTAATTTCATTTAACAAATATCACATGTAAAAGGGCAGATTGTAAGTGTCATGTCTACATGTGTTTTTGTTCATGTCTTTTCAAATTCATGTGGTTCCCTTGTCATGTGATTTCATGTTTGCCTTCATGTTCATGTGTCTTGTTTTCATTGGTTTATTGTCTTATCAGTTCTAGTTTGTCATTGGTTTAAGGTTATTAGTCTTGTTATCTAGTTTATAGTTCTGTCTGTTAATGTACCTTATTTACCAAGTCTAGATTATGTCTAGTTCATGATTTCACATTGGATTTACAGTTTTTGGTTTGCACCATTGTAAATAAACTGCACTTGGGTTCTTTATCTTCAAGTCATCGTCTTCATCATTTCCAGTGCCAGTACATCGCGATTGTATCGTATATATGATGTTGTTTCGATGTAGTGACAGTAGGGGTCCCCTACAAAAATGCCACAATTAGCTGAACTGGGTTACGTGGATCGCTGGTGCTAGATGGGCAGACTACTGTGTGCCGCATAGCCAGTGCACTGGGCTGGCACGTTACCTCTCCTGATGCTAGTATGAGTGTCAAACAGCCCTTTGGGGATGAGTCGACTACCCAAAGGATAGGGACAGGCTTGCTCAGTCGTGCCTCTTCTCTCTTTTTTCTTTTTCTCCCCAGAAAAAGAGAGAAATTGTTAATTGTAAAAGAATGTCATGTGGAAAATTCCCATGGTAGGTCCTACCCAATGGAGAGGAAGCTCTACGAGCTACAAGCTACGAGGGGCCTCTGCCCAAGAAAGACACAGTTTGCCAACAGGGAAATATTTTTCAGCGGAATATATGTCGCAAGGGGTTACCTTCATGGAACCAGTGCATGCGGAGCACCTGTCCCAGTACGGGGCTTCGTTAGCACAAGTACTGAGCTGGCAGCGAGTTTCCCCGCAAACTCACCTGCCACAGGGCTTGGAGGAAATCAACCAGGGAACACATTTGAGAACGCTACTGGGAAATAAGAACACACATCTTCAGCTCAAGTTAGGTGAAAGGTGCTATGTGCAAACAATATACCCGGCCAGATGAAATGACAAGTGAAATGGTGGACGGTGGTCAGGGTGACGGCCATACACACCGGTTTTGTGACCCAGGGAATGAGGAAACTGCTCTTTTTTTAATGTTTGGTTACCACAGCTACTGGAGCATGTGGCAAAACAAAATTAAATGGGAACAAAAGATTCTCCTCACAGCCCTCCACCGGGGGATGGAGTGGTCTGTGTACCAGCTCCAGGACAGCAGGTCTTCTCATCCCTGGGTCGTCCGTCTCAGGGGCGCTTAGAAGACTACTTCTTAGCAGGCGGCCGTGAGGCGGGTGGCGTCTGTTTCCTGAGGGGGGATCGACGGCAGGGCGGGGCTGCAGGGGCGGGCCGAGACAGAGCTGGTGCTCTGACGAAAGCGAGCTGCGACCACAACATTGCCATGGTCATGTCCTCGCAATGAGGACATGACGCATCCACGAAAGATGTCTCGGCGTGAGCAGTGCCCAGGCACGTAAGACAGCGATCGTGGCCGTCTGAAGGCAAGAGATATCGGCCGCATCCTGGAATTACACACAATCGGAAGGGCATCTTTAAAAAGACGACTCTTTAAAAAGACGTTCCGATTTCTCAGCTCTGTAGGTCCAGGTGTTTGAAGCTCCAAAATCCACATAAGGGCAACATAAACGTACTCCAGATGACTCTATTGGTTAAATCCATATCCATATAAGAAGCAATATGATAGGTGTGGGTGAGAAACAGATCAATATTTAAGTCTTTTTCTTTTTTTACTATAAATTTTCCTCCATGCTCAGTCAATCTCCACTTCACTTTCTTTTTCCCATTCTGGAGCTTCAAAATTTTGGGACCCATTCCCCTGCATTGTGAGGACCTACAGAGCTAATTCTTCATAATAATACATTCTTCAAATAATCTTAATTTGTGTTCCGCAGAAGGAAAAAATCATACACATCTGGGATGCAAGGAGGATAAGTAAATCATAAGAGAATTTTCATTTTTGGGTGTACTATCCATTTAAGATCTGAATTAAGCAGATATTACCTGCATGTTCAATCTATGGAATTAAATTGTATAATTAACAAATTAACATTCATTGACTGGAGGAACTGAAAAAAGAATGTGGGTTGTATACTTTTATTTCTACAATATGTGAAGATATCTCATAGTAATAGTAATATTAATATCATAAAACAAAAATTATGTATTCTGCTTAATATCAATACAAAAGCATCTCTCTTTACAGTGAAGAGTGTGGATACCTTTCCAATGTATTTTATGTTGACAATATTACAGTATAATACCTTCACAAAAAAACACAGCTAAATTATACACAATTTATTTACTTTTTGAAAGCATCCCATCGGAGACTTTAATCCACAACTAACATGCTACTAGCAAATGCTTTTACAATACACAATCAGAATCAAACAGTGTGAGTGGTGTCCAGAGGCGGAGTGGACATTTGAGGAACTGAAAGTTTTCCCGACAATATGCAAAAGTGGGCAATGATATACCGAATAGGGCCACGAAATGGTGCCGCAATATGCAGAAGGGGGCCGCATATGCAGAAGACAGCAACACACATTAACCCCCCCCCCCCCCCCCCCCCCCCCAAAAAAAAAACAAAAACAAACAAACAAACAACAACAACAACAACTGTTATTCAGGGCTGATCAACGACTTTTATCCAGAGCCAATTTTTGTTCTTCGTCTGCCCCTTTTTTATATGTAAAAAAAATACCATCAGAAAAGTAGATATTTTGGAATAAGTGGCAAGGATTGAAAAGGCAGAGCCCTTTCAGTGGTAGATGTCATTCATCTTTCTCGCTCAATAGTCAGCATACATAATACCTGAATGCAGGAGGAGATGCACACATCAGTTACTGAGTGCCAGCAACAAAAATGAAAAAGCACAGCACAACTTGCTAAACACAAACAAAAGGCTCCAAGGCTCATGAGAGAGAGAGAGAGAGAGAGAGAGAGAGAGAGAGAGAGAGAGAGAAATAAAGTTAAAGCAGTCCCTGAGTATATCATGCAGCTTTTTAAATCTTTGAGGTGTCATCATTCAAAATGTTTAAAATATTAATGAGAAGACTTCTTGCACCCAGTGAATGCGACAGTTTCTTCAGAAACAACTGCCTAAATGTCAGGAGAACACAATAATCATTACATATGAAGGTGCCATGGAAATTTCCTGTTTGTTGAATGTGATGTTGCATGCAATGGATTCCCAGCTGACATAATCTTGCCACCAGATACCAGTCACACAGGCATCCTATACTCTCAAATGTGACATGGGTGAATACAAACAGCTCTTCCTTTTGTAATTTCTCCAAACAGTAGTTCTGGGTACAGCAGTGCAATACAGGTACTGGGGAACTGACACAAAGTAGCCTATTTTGTTATTATCATCAGCCTATGACTACTGTTGTTTAGTTTTAGAATAAAGCTTACTTGTCAGCTACAAATTATATCATACTAAATGCACATTTTCTGCTAAAAATATGTGGTTGAACGACTGCCCCACCCAATCGTTAACATAGTCCCACCTCTGAGGGCTGTCCTTCAGCCAGGCTCACAACGGGAGTGGGTAGAGAGAGAAGAGGTGCAATTTAATAAGCCGTTTAAAAATGATGAGGTGCAACTGTTGTGAATATAGCCTCATCACTGCTGATAAAAGAACGTTGAGCGTGCCGACTTCTATCTCCTTATGTGCACACACTGGCATCCTCCAAGTTCCAGAAGCAGAGCGGGTAGAGTACCGGATGAATGAGACTCACAACTGGACCTGTTCCCCAGGAACCAGTGAGTTAGATGCTTTTCAGGGATTGTCAGCACACATCCCTTACAAAAAATCTAGAGTTCTGGCAGTTCTGGAAGTTTGCAGCTCTTCACCGTTAGTGGTGATCCTACAGCAAATCTTTGGCATGGACAATTTGCCAAGGTTTGCTGCAAAGTTTGTCAGTGAGCCTGCCCATTCGGCTCAGCTCACCAAAAAGAGCTGGCTCTTTTGGCTCCCAAACGGCTCTTTAAAAAAAATTATGTTTTGTATATTTTCAAGTCAAACAGTTTGTGATAGTTTGACTATAATTAGTGTTAAAATAATTCTAATTAATATATTAAATGAAATCATACTCTACCTTAACCACAATGTATTTAAAAATGCATTGGTTTGGTATGAAAAAGAATGCTATTAAACATTTACATTTAAAGTATAACTATTTTATTGTATATAAACAAAGTGCATATAAATTTAACCATTCAAAATGAATACAGTCTGAACAGCATAATAGACAGGGCCGCTGCTGGCCAAATTGATGCCCAATGCGTGACATGAGCATGAAGCAATCGTCTGTGTTCCGCAACTGCTTTCGTGTCCTTCAATAACACATAACTTGTGAGTAAGGGCAGCAGTTGGATTTTCTGGTGCCCTCCTAGGGTAAGATGTTGCCCCCCTAGGGAGTTGGTGCCCTAAGCAGACTGCGTAGTATGCGTGTAGGCAGCGGCGGTACTTATAATAGAATATTGCACCATATCAAAGAAAATGTGCTCTTTTTAATGTATATAAACAAAGTGCATATAAATGTAACAATTCAAAATAAATAAAATCTGAACAACATGAGTTGGCTCCACCCTCCCTCACGCATATTTGGTTCACTGCATGTGTGATAGACAGGAACAACAGGTGAGGCTGTTAGTCTGAGCAGACAGTCAGAACGAATGTGTGTGCATGCTTGATCATTTAGGCCTATATTATTTTATTTGTTTTTTCGTTCTATGAATTAGTTAATTCTATTCATTTAAATCTTTTGATTATTCATATCTTCACTTTTTAAAATATTTTTATGAATAGATTCAACTCTTCTGATATGCGAGCCGGCTCCTACAAGAGTTCACCTTGTTCGAGAACGACCCATCACTAGAGTGGATTTAACCCTCAGAGACACAAGCATGGATATTTTGAGGATATTCAGTATTTCCTTACTTGACAGTCTCTTTAGGAAGGCACTGGTTTAAATTTGTTTGCAACATTGGGTTTTCAAGGTAGCAATATTTCACCAATGCTTTTAAGAGAAGACTAGGGGGATGAAATGTGAATATGTGTTTTGATACAGTTAGCAGAGTTGGCAGTGACCATGGTGTGTGACATGTTAAGAGATTCTAATTGTAAATATGTTCCTGCCAAAATTATTTTTTTCATATTTCAGAGTAAATACTGCTATTCAGCTTGGTGTATCAATGATAAGAACCGGCTTGACAATATAAATAACATTTTAATGATAAACTTAAAAGGACAAACACACACACATGACGAACATGTCCGTAAATGATCTCGCTCTCCTCGCTCCACCGTCTGCCATCGGCCTTTATCCCATTCGGAGATTTGATCAGCCTGATACGGGACCGGGTGTGTATAGTCACGACCCGGCCCCGTCCTCCGCCACTTCCAGGACAGCGGCGACACGCGCCGCATGTGGCAGGGCATCCAGGCCATCACCAACTACAGGACAACATCGGTTGCCTGTGACAAAGATGCCTGAAGCACAGAACGACGTGGTGGCGAGGAAGACCACCCCTCCTCCCAATGACCAAGTGCTCTGTCTTACCACGGCTGATGTGAGGAAAACTCTATGTAGAGTCAATCCATGGAAGGCTGCTGGACCAGACAACATTCCTGGCAGAGTGCTCAGAGGATGTGCAGACCAGCTGGCAGATGTTCTTCACCGACATCTTCAACATCTCTCTGAGCAGCGCCATCATTCCAACGTGCTTCAAGACAACCACCATTGTACCCACACCAAATAATTCTTCAGTGTCCTACCTCAACGAATACCATCCTGTTGCACTCACACCCATCATCATGAAGTGCTTTGAGAGGCTCGTCATGAGGCACATTAAGACCCAGCTGCCCCCTCACTAGACCCACTGTAGTTCGCGTATCGTCCAAACCGTTCAACAGACGACTCCATTGCCACCTCTCTCCATCTGGCCCTTACCCACCTAGATAAAAAGGACTCATACGTTTGAATGCTGTTCATAGACTTCAGCTCAGCATTCAACACAATAATTCCTCCGTATCTGATTGGAAAGCTGAACCTGCTGGGCCTGGACACTTCCCTCTGCAACTGGATCCTGGACTTCCTGACTGGGAGAGCTCAGTCAGTCCGGATCAGGAACAGCATCTCCACCACCACCACACTGAGCACTGGGGCCCCCCCAGGGCTGTGTGCTCAGTCCACTGCTGTTCACTCTGCTGACTCACGACTGTGCAGCAATGCACAGCTCGAACCACATCATTAAGTTCACGGATGACACGACCGTGGTGGGTCACATCAGCAAGAACGATGAGTCAGCATACAGAGAGGAGGTGCAGCGGCTAATGGACTGGTGTAGAGCCAACAACCTGTCTCTGAATGTGGACCAAACAAAAGAGATTTTTGTTGACTTTAGGAGAGCACAAAGTGACCGCTCTCCACTGAACATCGACGGCTCCTCTGTGGAGATCGTCAAGAGCACCAAATTCTTTGGTGTTCACCTGGTGGAGAACCTCACCTGTTCCCTCAACACCAGCTCTATTACCAAGAAAGCCCAGCAGCGTCTCTACTATCTTCAAAGGCTGAGGAAAGCACATCTCCCACCCCCCATCCTCACTACATTCTATAGAGGGACTATTGAGAGCATTCTGAGCAGCTGTATCACTGCCTGGTTTGGGACTTGCAACATTTAGGACCGAAAAGCCCTGCAGAGGATAGTGAGGACAGCTGAGAAGATCATCGTGGTCTCTCTTCCCTCCATCAAAGATATTTACAAAAAACACTGCATCCGCAAAGCAACCAGCATTGTGGATGACCCCACACACCCCTCATTCAAACTCTCTCCCTCCTGCCGTCTGGCAAGTGGTACCGAAGCATTCAGGCCCTCACAGCAAGACTGTGTATCAGCTTCTTCCCCAAAGCCATCAGACCCCACAATACTCAGAGACTGGACTGACACACACATGTGTCCTGAGTTGCACTTTAATTATTGTAACTTTATACCTGGCTGCTACTTCAATAACTGCTGTGTGCATAGAACACTGTCATCTTTTTGCACTACTGTGTACTGGTTGGCGCTGCACTGTCTCTCACTGTGCATATTGTCCTGTTAATTTTTAGTAATTTATTGTAATGTCCCGTACTTTTTGCACACGTTTGCACGTCCACTTTATATAGGTATGTTATTTAGTCTGTGTAGTCATGTGGTTCTGTGTTTGTCCTATGTTGTTTTATGTAGCACCATGGTCCTGGAGGAACGTTGTCTCGTTTCACTATGTACTGTACTAACTGTATATGGTTGAACAACAATAAAAACCACTTGACTTGACTTAACTTGACCATGCTCCTGAAAGTGATGCAACACCAATAAGAGCGGAGGTCGAATGTTAGGCCCAGGGAGAAAATGCTCATTAAGGCTGTTGCCATTTGAAGAGAAAAAAAAACAAGTCTGTACTAAAATAAAAAAGATGTCACAATACCAGTGTTTCTGCTGTACCAGTAGTATTGAGCACTGATAAACAACTGCTTCTAAATGCTTACACACAATTTTGACAAATGTTGGGAATAAATGAGTGTACACTTAATCAAATTCAAATTATGACATGTCCTACTGTGATTCTTAAACTGTGAAAGTCTGCAATCTTAGTCTGCAAGAGCTGCATACTTGAATGTGTGAAGCAGACTGCTCATAACTCCAAACTCAACAGAATCATGCATGCTGTGTGTTATATGAAAGTACAGAGCAGAGCACTCATCCACTGTACAGCATGTAGCACACACAAACTAAATATTTCTATAATTAAATCACAGCATTTGAGCTTTAATGATCACATTAGGCCATGTAGTGAACAGTTTATCCCAAGGTCTTATCCGGAAAACTACTGTCAAAAACATGGCGGCCTCACTGCTGATTCGCTCCTGTCTGTGGCCTCGGTCTCTCCTTACCCTTTTTATTTCTCTCCTTGCTTAAGCTTCCCTTTTTTTGCTGTTTTTTGTCAGATTGTCTTGTGCCATTTGACTCGCTCAGTTTACCATTTTCTCTCTGTCGGCCATGTGTTATTTCAGTTGTGTTTTTTTGTCTTCGTTCTCAGAGTGTCTCATTGTTTCACAACTCTAGTTCTTATTGGACTGTCTCCTGATCTGGCATAAGTTCGTGCTTATGGATATTTAATTTGGAACTCTCTTTATTTTCTGGACTCTGTGCTCCACTGCCTACCAGCATCCTCCAGTGATATTATTCTTCTTTCTTTTTTTTTTCTCTGAAACTCTTTTTTTTTTCATTAAAGACTTATTATTTGCTTATCTCTGCTTTTGAGTCTTCTGATTACCTGACAGAGCAATCTGAACATAATGGACTCTTCTGTGAATTCAGCAGTGGATCTTCAAGGCAATTTGCTGGGGCAGCACGAGGAACAAATAGCTAGATCCAGGCAAGCTGTGGATGCATTGGCCAATCGGATCACTGACATCCCCATCCAGCTGGACTAGGACTCAATTCTGTCCATCGTCACCACTGCCACTGCCGCTGCCACTGCCACCATCATTGCCACGACCACCGCCACAACTGCTCCTCCTCCCTCCTGCCTGTTATTCTGGTGAGCCCTCAACATGTCGTTCATTTCTTACTCAATGCCCTGTTTTATATTTGCTTCAGCTTGTCACCTTCGCTTCAGAGAGCACTGAGGTTGCTTATGTATTATCACCTTTGTGGATGGGCGGGCTTGACAGTGGGTTACCACCATGTGGGAGCCGAAGGTTCCCTTCATCTCTTTCTATAAGGATTTTTGTTCTGAGATGCTCAAGGTTTTTGACCGATCTGTGTATGGCAGGAAAGGAGCACGCCATCTTGCAACTCTTTATAAAAGGGAGCAGTCAGTGGCGGAATTCTCCATAGAGTTCTGCAACCAGGTGGTGGCTACCAACTGGAACACAGCAGCTCAGGTGAAATGTTTGGTATGGGCTTGCGGAGGATGTGAAGGATGAGATGTTCGTTCATGATGTTCCCACTTGCTTCAATGATCTGTTAAATATGGTGATCAGAGTGGACCATTGATTATCTCTTTGCTGTCATCACAGTTTGACTAACCCATCTTGGAGATCATCACCCCATCTAGAGTCCTCTCCTTCTAATCCATAACCTGATCCTGAGCCCATGCAGCTGGTTAGAACCCGCCTCACTGCCGAGGAGAGACAGCGCTAGATGATCAACGGTCTCTACCTATACTGCGGAGGAGCAGGACAAATTTCAAGGACCTGCCTGGTAAAAGCCAAAGCTTTTGTTCGGGGTAAACTGGTAAGCGTGACACCTCTCTCAGATTCTGCTGCCACTCATACTCTCCTTCATGCCATCCTGCGGTAGGGAGGCATATCACACAATTGTTCCATCCTGATGGACTCCGGGGCTGAGGGAACTTTACTTGATGCATAGCTGGTGACCAAGTGGAACCTCCCCATACATGATCTCTTGGTTCCACTGATGGCCAGCACCCTCAATAGCCAGTTGCTTGCTGAGGATTCCAAGACCACTGCTCTGGTAAGTTTGATGATCTCCAGCAACCACCGAGAGGAGATAGCCTTTCTCCTTATACACTCACCATTTGCTCCCATCATTCTGGGTCATCCTTAGCTGTCCAAACACAACCCGCACATTGACTGGTCTCAGAATTCATTCAGACAGTGGAGCCCATTTTGTTTGTCAAATTTTCTTGGTTCTTCCTCTTCTTTAGTCTCTGCTTTCTTTGTGTTAAAGGAGGAAGCAGGGAGATCTCTCTGGAGTGCCGTCAGATTACCATGATTTGTGGGTGGTGTTCAGTCCTTGACCACCTCCTTGCCTCCACATCAACCGTATGACTGCGCCATTATCCTCCTCCCTGGCACTTTGCCTCCTAGTGGATGGCTAAACTCCTTGTCCACCCCTGAGAGGGAGGCAATGGAAAAGTACCTCAAGGAGTCTTTGGTGGCAGGCCACATCTGTGCCTCTTCAGTAGGCATTTGTGGCACAGGGTTCTTTTTCATGAAGAAGAAAGACAGATCTTGATCTCTGCTTCGAATATTGAGGGCTTAAAGACATTACCATCAAGAAAAGATACCCCCTGCCTCTAATATCTTCAGCCATATAAATCTCGCAGGAGGCTCATTTCTTCATGAAATTGGACCTCCGCAAAGCCTACCATTTGGTCTGGGTCAGGGAGGGGGAGTGGAAATCGGCGTTCAACACTCCCACAGCGCATTTCGAATATCATGTTACGCACTTCGGATTGACTAACACCCCAGGCACTTGTCAACGAAGAGCTGAGAAGCATGCTGGATAAGCTTGTCTTTGTGTACCTGGATGATATTCTTGTTTTTTCCTCTTCATCCAGGCATACACCCAGCACGTCTGTCAAGTATTGCAGAGGTTGCTAGTGAATCAGCTTTTTGTCAAGGTGGAGAATTGTGCCTTCCACCTCCAGTTTGTTCCGTTCCTGGTGTATATCATCTCTGAGGAGGGGATCCGTATGGATTCATCCAAGGTAAGGGCCATCTCCAACTGGCTGGTTCCCGACTTTCACAAAGCTCTTCAGCAGATTTTGGGTTTCGCTAATTTCAATAGAAGATTTATTAGAAATTACAGTCAGGTAGCCATGTCACTGATTAAAAAAAAACCTCCACAAAGAAGTGTTTTTTGTGGTCCTCTGCAGCACAGGCCACTTTTAACTGCCTTCGAGAGCTTTTTAGCTCCACTGCCATTTTGGTTAGGCCAGACCCTAATAGACAATTAATTGTGGAGGTGGATGCATCAGACATTGAGTTTGGAGCAGCTATTTACCAGCAGTCCCATACTGATGAAAAATTGCATCCCTGTGCTTTTTTCTTTCCGTCTCTCCCCAGCTGAATGGAACTATGATATTGGGAAAAGAGAGTTGTTGGCGGTTAAGATGGCCCTGGAGGAATGGTGTCACTGGCTGGAAGGAATGACTGTCCCTTTCTTGGTCTGAACAAACCACAGGAACCTGGAGGCTCAACTCCAGGCAGGTTCAACGGGCACTATTCTTTGGCCACTTTGATTTTACCCTCTCCTACCATCCTGGCTCCAAAAATCTCAAGCCGGATGCTCTTTCACGTCAGTTTGCTGCCAGAGATGAAGGCTCCCCACCTGACAGCATATTGTCTTTGGATATCGTGGTGGGGCTATCATCTGGGACATCAAACAGCACGTAATGGTGGCCCTTGCCAGGGTCGAGGTGCCCAAGGGGTGCCCAGACAGTCTGCTGTTTCTTCCTGACTCAGTACATACTGCTGCTCTCCAGTGGGGCCATTCATCCACGTTGACATGTCACCCAGGTGTCAGGAGGACGCCTACAGCTGTTCGCCAGCAGTTTTGGTGGCCTACCATGGTTGTCCGCTGGTTCGTGGGGGAATGTTTGGTCTATGCTTGTAATAAATCTGGCAACTAGCAACCTGTTGGTCTGCTCCAGTCTCTACCATCCCCTCCTGCCCCTGGTCCCATATTGCACTGGGCTTTGTTACAGGATTTCCCCCATCTAGTGGCAATAAAGCCATCCTCACTGTCCTGGACCATTTTCCTCCCTCTTACCAAATTGCCCACCACTAAGGAGATGGCACTGATAGGTTGAACCATGTCTTCCAGCTACTCGGTTCTGTCGGCAGATTGGCACCTCCATCAGTCTGCTGTCAGGCTTCCGTCCACAGACCAACAGGCAGACCGAACAAGCTAACCAGGATCCTTGAATGGATGCTTCGCTGCCTGGCTTCCCACAACCTTGTCTCTTGGTCACAACAATTAACTTGTGCCGAATATGCTCACAACTCTCTACCTGTATCATCTGCTGGTTTATCCCCATTTTAGTGTTGCTTGGGTAATCAGCCTCCTTTGTTCCCCTTGCAGGAGCCAGAAGTAGTGGTCCCCTGGGTTCACACTTTCATTCAGCATTGCCAATGCATTTGGAGGAGGTCCAGATTGGCAGTTCTTCAGGCCAGAGGACGTACTAAGGTAGCAACCGATTGCTGTCAGATTGCTGCACCTAGGTATGTTAGTGGGCAAAGGGTGTTCTTTCCACCAAGGATCTCCCTCTCAGAGTACCAGCTCATAAGTTGGCTCTCAGATTCATAAAGCTATACACAAGAGGCTGTTGGATGCCAGGCAATGGGGACAGGGGTTTCAATACCTGGTAGACTGGGAGGGGTACGGCCCATATAGAGGAGTTGTGTCATTCTGGATTGCTCGCTTATCAAGGAATTCTATCACCGACGGCCACCTCCACCTGTGGGAGCACCAGGTGGCACTTCTGGATGGGGGGGTACTATCAGGATCGCCGAGTGATCTGCCCACTTTTCTCTTGTCTGTTTTTGTGTATTCCCTCTCCTTGTGTGTTTGTTTTCATTTAGTTTTGACAGGTGCCACGTGGTGGCCGTGCCCTTGCTGCTGATTCATATGGAACTCTGCGCTCCACTGCGACCAGCATCCTACACTGATATTATTCAGTTTTGTTTGTTTTTCCCTGAACCTGTTTTTCATTAAATACTTTTCACTTGCCTTTGAGATGAATAGGAATGCTAAGAGAAAGCTCTTTCTCCAGGTATAACAGACCTATTGGCAATAGAGGGACATAGAGCTTTCTACTGAGACTAGATAGGAGAAATCTAGTTAGAAAAGTGTCTTTTCCATATCTTGCTTTCCTTACATTTTTGTATTTCCATGTAAATTAACATCAGATGCAGCTGAAGGAAGGGCTGAGTTCAAAGGACAAAGCTTGAGTAAGCTTTTCTGAGTTGAAACGGAACGAAGCTGCTGAGCTGAATTGAAGAATTATGGGCTGCTGTCATTAGATCCTTCCAAAAAAGACCAGTGCCATCTCGTCCCACTATCCAAGAAAGATTACATGAGGAGAAATGCATGTGTAATTTTTTATATCTGGTTTTCATTTACAGTATGTGTGTTGGTTTAGACATGTTTATATAGGTGGTTGACAGGGCATGGTTGTTCACATTTTTTTAAGTAAATTTTGTATTTTTTTTTATTTAAATTTTTAAGAATTTTAAGATGACCATCAAAATGAGCATATGGTGTGAAAGACTGTGTCTATTTAACACAGAAATAAATAACAGTTCAGGTTGAAAATGTCTAATACTTAAGAGTTAAATACAACTTCAGCTCTTTAGACAGTATCAGTGGCCAACTGATATCAATTAGCACAGAAAATAATTTTACATCAGTTTAAACAATGCAAGTGGCCAGTGAGGTCAATATTAAGACTTCTATTAAATCAAACATCAACATGTAGATTCATGGATGAGATGATCCAACAGCTGAGTTCCATCAATCAGCAGAGTCTCCCAACAGAAAAAAACTTTTACTGATTACTGAGCTCAGCTGAGAAGAACAATGTAGACATTACTGTTATTCACAATGATCCCTTAAATGTGATACTAATGGACCATTTTTTTCCCTAATAATATTATGCATATCTATGCTTCAGGAATAAATCTGTATACTGTAGCTGTTCTTGTAGCTACAGGTATGTGCCATAGACATCTCTGAAAGTCAACTGCTGAATGTACTCAGAGGTCATTCTGTACACTGCAAAGACATATTTTTATCCTTAAGTATATATGTCTTGTTCACAAGTAAAATATTTAAAATTCCTCAAAACAAGATTGAATTTAACTCATAAGCAAAACTTTGTGAGATATTAAAATAGCAGATCACCCCAAATTTTGTCATCATTTACTCACCCTCATACTGTTCCAAACCCATATGACTTTCTTTCTTCTGCTAATCACAAAAGGAGATATTTTAAAGGTGTCATGCATTGATTTATATATATATATATATATATATATAAAATGTTCATTGAGGTCCACTTGTAACGTTAGTAAGATTTTTCATAATTTAGAAATAATTGTCAATTTTCTATCCTGATTAAAAAGCTAATTTCTGTGTCATGTCTCCTTTAAGACATCAATGTAAATCCCAACTGCTATGATTGGGTAACATCTCTGCGTATGACATAGGTGTCAGCGCCCCCGCTTTTATGCATGTGGAATTGTTTAGAAAAGTTTGGATGGTTAAAAATGTCAATCGGAGAAATTCAGCCACACGTTTGAGCCAGAGTCTGATCCCGAATCTGAAGAAAATGAACCCCCTCCACAAACACCACGGATACTGCAGGCTGTGACAGCATGGTAAGTAATCACTCTGATTTATATTTATTCCTTGTCTATTTGTGAAATATTTACCACTTTTTATTCTCGTTTAAACAAAGATACGACATAACTGTGTTTGTCTTGTTACATAGTTGGGGCATTTTCCAAAGGTGAAACATTTCCGTTTTTTACAAATGTTTTGTAACACATGACAGTGCTAACTAAAGTTTAAATACTTGGTGCTAGCACATTTATAACTGTCAAAGTATATACTTACAGTGCAACATGTAAACTTATACAGGACGAAACTTACCGATGTTTGTCATAATTTCATTCTTCATATATTTATCGTTCATCATATATTCAGTGTACTGACAAACACATACGAGTCATGTTTTCATTAAAAAAGGAAAGAGATTGTCAAAATATATTGCTATCAATACTCCATAGGTGCATCTTTGGCACTCTGAAAGCAACATTCAAGTAAAACAATGGGAACATGCTACGGGAAATTATAATTGAAAGCTGGATGCGACAAGATACACAAAGCACGCAAAGATGTATTAAAACGAATACACGTGTTCGACTGAAATCACTATGTTCAAATAAAATGAAAACTAAACAACAGAAATCCAGCTTCTCATGAATATTTCTAATATTAAGCTTGGAAATTTTGGTGAAAACATTCAAATACCTAGTACATATCTAAGAGTCTATAGCATATGAAGCAATACAATTAACATGGATACTCACAGTTGTCTGTTGCAACATTACTGTCGGGTCCAATTTAGTTGGCACCACATCAATTTTTTATTTAATTCTCTCTGCAAAGCCTGCGTCGAAATGTATCTTGTTTGAATCCACAGTAAAATGAAGCAAACAAACAAACAAACAAACACTGTCTTACTGCTGCGATCTGGGACTTCATTAAAAATAAACATCAGCCACTCTTTCCTAATGTTTGGATCATTAGGAATCAAATGGTAAGAGTCTATTTTTCCACAACCTGGTACTGCACTACATTCTGAAAACTTTGCATGCATCTTGAACCTCTTGTTGCTCCAATAATCCCTGTGTTTATCCCTTCCATGCGGACACTAATCTCATCATCGCTCTAACCGCGAACCTGTGGATGGGCCAAAGAGGCAATAATGAAGAAGTATGCGTTGACCAGATTTGAACAAGTTTGCAGACAAACAACACTGCAGAGATAACAGATTCCACCCGACCTAAAAAGCCTCGCCATCCATCTAAAACCATCATGACCAGAGGCATAGTAAAACAAGGATAAATATTGGAGATGATTTTGGAAGGTGGAGACAGCTTAAAGCCCAGAAATCCTTTTAAACAGATGCTGAGTTAGCTAATTTGTGTCAACATTCTGGCAACCCGCATGACCTTCGATTCTGGGGCGGGACAGACAACTCTCCAATATTTTTAATTTGGACTGCAATACCTATTTCAAATGATTGTTGTCAATCTTACATATAGCACATATAGCAACTCTGATTTCCATACAATGGTTGTTGAAAGTGATTCACTGTTAAAATAAAAAAAGACCCATAAGTGCCATAACAGCAGTCCATGCGACTTGTGATTTATATTCCAAATCCTCTGAAGGCATATGATTTGGTCATTCACAATTCCTCGTGCTGAAATCTCACCCAAGTTCTTGCATAGTTTTTGCTTTAGCAAGGTTATTGTTTTTACAGTATGAGGCTCTCTCATGCACTAACAGTATGAATACACAGGAGAGCTAAGGCGGAAGTCAAGATTTTCATTGTATGCCTTCAGAAGACTTGGAATATCTTTTAAGATATTCTTTTAATTCTTATTCTTGTTCTTTTAAGCTCACTATCAACTGTCATTGTATGGAAATCAGAAATTGCAACATTCTTTAAAGGAGACCTATTATGCCCCTTTTTACAAAATGTATATACGTCTCAGGTGTCCCCAGAATGTGAAGTTTCAGCTCACGGATAATTTATTATATCATGTTGTAAATGTCTCTTTTTGGGTGGAATCAAAAACACGCTGATTTCATGTGTATCTCTTTAAATGCAAATGAGCTGCTGCTCCCCGCCCCCTTTCAGGAAGAAGGCTGTGTCTTTATAGCTCGTGCTTTGCATATTACAATCAGCAACAACAAATCAGAACTAATATGACTGACAGAGTTCAGCCATATATGTATGAACCAAAGTTGGACACTGATGAAGGAGAGACTCAGCAGTCACAACTGTGAGAATGAACCAGGATGTTTCAGAATGGTTAATTGACACTACACAGCTGTGGTGAGTCAGTCTGGCAACAAACATCCCTCATGGTACTGATATATTGTGCAGATGTGCTGGCCTTTGCCAGTAAACATTCCACTTTTAGTACAACTCTCTTATGTTCACAGAAAACATACATATTTTTCAAAAAAGACAATCACCTTACTGTATTGTGCATAATAATGGTGTGGTTATGAATTATACAGACAGTACGCTAAAAATAACAACATAGCTCTGGTCTCCATGAATACAGTCAGAGACAATGGTAACTTAAGCTGGAACACGAACTGTTGGTACTGATCCATGCTTGAGAATAAACATTTTTGAAAATCCTGCTTGACACTCATTCAGAAAGCAGTCCAATGTAAAATGATTGGCACAAACATACATGAATTTTGGTATATTTTGGGGGACATCAAAAACAAAGCTTGTCCACTGCGTCTTCAGTGGCTCTGATGCCGGGAGTACAGGAAGACTCTTATGTTCACTGTTACAGCCAACGACAGAACACTTATGACGCTTACGAAGCTGAGACAATATTCTTCTCACTGTATCTGCTCCAGTGCTAAAAAAAACGACGGACTGTGTGTAGATCACTCAGGAGAGGATCTATGTCCGTCACCAGTCATGGGCGAGGTCTGCTCTAATTTGATGCCACTTTAGAGCAGAAACAAAACCAGAAATGTAAGAAAATTTCATCTATTTAAACGAAAATAGAAATATAAGAAAGAGGTGGAATTTTAAAATTGTAGGGTGGTTGTGTACACACACTGCCGACTCAATTTATGCACAAACACCATGTAAAAGTGAATTTAGCATAATAGGTTCCCTTTAAAATATCACTTTTTGAGTTCAGCAGAGGAAATAAAGTCATAAAGGTTTAGAATGACATAAGGGTGAGTAATTAATGACAGAATTTTTATTTTTGTGTAAACCTAAGGATTGTTTTTAGAGAATGCATCTTGAAAAAGTATGTTGTCTCTTGGTGCACTGGCAGATTCTTTCACACATTTTAAGCATAAAAAAGACAAAATGCTAACAAGATAACAAGTCTCAATCTTATGCGGTTATACTTAGCAGGCTGATTTATGTTATACGTACTAAGGATATTTAGATACTGAAAAAAGTACACAACATCTTAAGAATTGGATTTCTTGTAGTTCAGACAGGGCAATCTGGCTACTACTGTGTGTAATGGAGTATTTCTGTCCTCTGTGTTATTGTTCTTCATAAATCGTGCCTTACGATAAAGGTTTTCTATTAAGTTACTGATGTTTGCTCTTATGTCCTTGTGAGTACCAGATGGTGCAAGTTGAGATATTTGACAGAATATTAACAAACAGATGTAATAAAGCATTTAGAAATTATTGTTCCTTTCCTTACACTATGCAAAACGTCTTGGTTACTGTCATAACCTCCATTCCCTGATGGAGGGAATGAGACATTGTGTTGATGTAGTGACACTAGGGGTTCCCTATCTAACAACGCCACAACAATGAACTGTGTTACGTGGGCTGCTGATGTAGGTGTAAACAAGCTGTTGCGTGCAAAAATAGCAGTGGGCCTAGCTGCGAAATCCAAGCCAGAGGGCTAGGGAGGAAGGACATCCAGGGTCCATGATTTCTGAACTTGACTGGGGGAGTAGAGCGCACGTCATAGCCTCAGTAGAGGGGAAAGGTACTATGCGCAAGCGATACACCTGGCCAGCTGTTCCGTATTACTGAATTCTACGTGTTCTGACCTGTCAAAACATGGGACGAGCTCAAGCCGGAGATTGTAAAATCTTGCGAAGGTATTTGGTGTTGCCCAGCCTGCCGCTCTGCAGATGTCTCCTAGAGAGGTGCAATTGCCCACGAGGATGCCACACTCCTCGAACACGCAAGGGGGCAGGCACGGCCTGGGTCAGGTAGGCCAATGCAATGGCGTACACGATCCAGTGGGCAAGCCTCTGTTTGGAGACAGCGTTCCCTTTCCGCTGTCCATCAAAGCAGACAAAGAGCTGCTTAGAGTGTCTAAAGCTCTGCATGCGATCCAAATAGGTGCTCAAAGCACGCACCGGACACAGCAATGCTAAGGCTGGGTCTGCCTCCTCCTGGGGCAGCACTTGCAGGTTCACTAGCTGATCCCTGAAGGGGGTCGTAGGAACCTTGGGCACCTAGCCTGGTCGGAGTCTCAGGATGCCTTGAGAATCCGCCGGACCGAACTCCGGGCAAGTGTCGCTGACAAAGAACTCTTGCAGGTCCCAACCCTCTTGATGGAAGTGAGCGCAATCAGGAGGGCCATCTTCAAGTAGAAAAGTGAGACATGGTGCAAATGTCAAAGACATTTGTCCAGCATGTGTTTGAACAATGGGAAAACAAAACAGACTCGTGCAAAAACACATTAGTGTGAACGGCCCCTAACTCGTCAATTCACGCGTCTTTGTGTGAGAGTGTGTGAGCAAAACAAGTTCCATAAGCCTGTTTATTTTTCATTAATTACAAACCTGAACCCGAAGTCCTACTTGAAAAATTGACTCGAACCCAGCCGAAACCCATCTGGTTCTTGGGTCTCGTTGGGTTGCAGACATCTACACAATGACAACTTGGGAACAGCATTCCAAGCTGTTGGCTCTTGCCAGCAATTGATTCCATGGCATTGTGGAATAGCTGGCAGCGAAGCATTCAACATCTAGCCAGGCAGCAATGGAGCAGCTCTGGCTGTCTTGTTTTTGGGGACAATCTTACATTAGCATATGCTTTGGGGTAAGAGATGCCTTCACACTATAAAAGTAAGAATTTAAATGAATAACCACTCTCAGCATTAGAGCCAAAAGCACTCTGTGTATTCGTATAAAAGTGAGGTTGTGTAATAAATCTAAATACAGTCAGTGTTCAGGCTGTTCATCAAATTTGCTTTCACAATTTAATAAGCATGAGGACCACAGGGGCTTTGTGTTTTCCCTACAAAGTCAGTTTCGGTTTGGGATGTTCAGCATAGTTTGTGATTGTTAATTTCTAAGCACAATTGCAGAGGTTGCATTATATGTTTCACACTGCAGTACAGAGCCAGCTTAAAAGAGTCATTAGCCGGGGAAATGGACTAAACAGGTTACGTTGCAAGTTTAACGCTTCAGGAGTGGTTTTGCGGCACAGGAAACAATTTTGTTTAGAGTCACGTTCTATCTGCGTTGGTGGAAAATGTACATTCAAGAACCAATAACAAACAGGTTTTCTCTCCACACTAAATAATATGCCTATAAGTCACCACAATAATAAAACATCCACTACACACTACATTATGTGCCTTAGTGCTCCAATTTCTCTATGATTAAAAAGCTTGATTGATCAATTTTGAATTTTGTTAATTATACACAAGCAATATCTGAAGATTTAATGAAATTACTGTTTGCTATTTATATTGTGCAGTCTTGATAACAACCAGGATGAATTAACCATAGACCAATATTGACAGCAAATCCACTTAACTGTGAATTCTCCTCAAACAGCTACCTCGGTTCCTTTGGTTTCATAATATTCTTAGGGCAATGGATTATATTTGCTTAAGCTTTAGCCTAATTCTGTACATCCAGTCTCTGCTTCCTTCTGCATTTATAATTTTTAACAAAGATGATTTAAGTTGAATTGTGAACCTGGAATTTAATATTTAAAGTGAATAATTGGTGCCCTAATTCATAGGCCGTGACACCACAGTAAGTAACAGACAAAGTGTGACAATGATCTCACTCTCAATCTTTTCCATCCACATATGTCATGAACATTTAACAGTTGCAGTGTTTTCTATTAGGGAATAGTTAACAGGTTAACCGATTAACCGGCATTAACATTTTGCTTGACTAATAATATTGATTAAAAATTAACTGAGAGATTACTTCAAGAAATAACAGAGACATGACAATTGTATGGGTTTTACATGTAGGGTATGCTATGTACACATGAGTGCACTGTTAACACGGTCCCTCAGTGGAGATTACACCTGGAAAATTGTGCTCACATGTGCACTTACGCCAAACCACACTTTCAGCTTTGGCCACTGGGGCAGTGTTTCAAATTTGGTAAGTAATATGGGAGAAACGGTTCATCGTGTAACGATACAATGCGGTTTATAAATGTGACAATGCACATTGTGGACATAGGACGTTTTTATCATTTTAGCTTCTGTTCTATCCAATATGTGTGATGTCCTAAGCCTACTTAAAGCAGGCATACAAAATAGTTTCACTGCACACAAGGAGCACAAAAATACGATTGCACACTAGCAGCCACAGGTGTTGTACGAAGAGTTTGGCAGAAACTGCAAAAACTGAAACCAGGAGTGGGAGAGAGACGCACCTTTTCAGCGCAAGAGTGAAGAACGTCTAGGTTACGTATGTAACCTCTGTTCCCTGATGGAGGGAACGAGACGTCGTGTCGAAGAAGCGACACTAGGGGTCTCTCTTGAGCAACAAATATGCCTCTGATGCCTGAAAAAAGGCCAATGAGAAGTTGGCAGACAGTTTTTGCATACCCCACCCCCGGACATACAGGTATAAAGGCGAGGAAATACTATGCCACCTCAGTGGCTCGGCTCAGCGACGTGGCCGGTAGGACACAACGTCTCATTCCCTCCATCAGGGAACGGAGGTTACATACATAACCTAGACGTTCCCTGTCTATCGCTCACTTCGATGTCGTGTCGAAAAAGTGACACTAGGGGTCCACTTCAAATCACGCCATGCACTGAGCCGTGTACGTGTACTGCTGACACAGGAGCGGGCAGGTATTTCATGTGCCAGGACGACCAGCTGTGTCAGACTGCACGTACCCTTCCCCAATGCCCCATAAAAGACGTAGGAATCCTTCTAGTTACCCAAGCAGGGGAACAAGGCGACACTTCCGGGCCTCTTTTCACTCTATGTTTCTCTCATAGAGCCAAATGGCTGGGGCCCTTACCGCATCGTGGGACGGGGGTCTTACCTATTTTCCTATTCTTTCAGGGGGAAAAGACCCTGAGGAGACCACACCTGCCCAGGAAGGGGGAGGTACCGTGGCAAAAATACCTTCTTCGGTCACATGTGGGAAAGAATGGCACGGTGGTAGATCCAGCCTCGAAGAGGGGGGAGTTGCTACAACACGGCGACCGAAGGGCAGCGGGATCTGCCTAAAGGAGACGCAGGTCAGCTGGTAAGATGAAAATACACACAGGAGGAGTCTGGGTAGGAGGCCTAATCTGTGGAGCACCGTTCCCAGTGCAGGGTAGATTTGAGATACCTGCAGTGGATTGGGTCGGCGAATTCCTCCGCTGAATTGCGAACCCACAGGGCTAGGGAGGAGTCATCCAGGGATCCAAGAGAGTGGGATATCCTGGGAGGGAAAAGCGCACTTTTTTACCTCGGCCGAGGGAAAGGGCACTGGACGCAAGTGATTCCCCTGGTCAGATCGTCAGCGTGTACCGAGTTCTACCGGCCTGAGAATACACGGGACGAGACTGACTCAACCTTGAGTTTGTAAAACCTCACAAATGTATTGGGTGTTGCCCAACCCGCAGCTCTGCATATGTCTGCCAGAGAGGCGCCCCTAGCCAGTGCCCACGAGGATGAATCACTCCTTGTTGAGTGTGCTTGGGGGGGGGGGGGGGGGGGTCACGGCCTGGGTGTGGTAGGCCAACAGGATGGCGTCCATCAGCCAGTGGGAGTTTCTTCGCAGGGGGAAGCCCTCGGCAAGCAGACGGGGTATGGCCCATGGCGGCAAGCTTGCGGCAAGCTCATCCACTTCTAGCTCTAGAGGATAGGCAGGCTGGTCGTGAGGCGAGCCGCTGTTGCCTCGAGCGTGAATGGGAGTCAACAAGCGTGCAGGGGGGCGGGTGGTCTGAGGGGGCGTACCCGGCGGAGCTGCACCCGCTGCCGTCCCCAGATCGCCTCCAGCGCAAGCGGCATCGTCCTCAATCCTGTGGGAAGAAGGAGCGATGCGGGGGACGGCTGGAATGGTGTGCTTTCTGTTGAAAGCGAGCCGCGACCGCAACGTTGCCATTGTCACTCTCTTGCAGTGAGAGCATGAACCATCCACAAATGCTGCCTCGGTGTGATCGGCGCCCAGACACACGAGACAATGCCTGTGGCCGTCTGAAGCAGAGAGCACTCTACCGCATCCAGGAACTACACAGGTGCGGAAATCCATCTTTATAAAGACGCGTCCTGAAAAGGACGTTCAACACGGCTGTGTATTGCTCTTTTAGAGGAAAATACTCTTTTACAGAGAAAATCACTCTTTTAAGAATTAAAACTCTTTTAATGTTGCGCTGTCGAAGCGCCCAGGGGCAAACTGCACTGCTGTGCAGAGAAGGAGAAAAGCCGCTGATGTGCGCCGTAGATCCAACAGCAAGCAAAGCGTCAGAGGAACAGGAACAGGTGTGTAACTCGCAGCTGACTGCTGACATGACCAAAATTTCTGAATAAACTCACAGTATTTCCTCGCCTTTATACCCGTATGTCTGGGGGTGGGGTATGCAAATACTGTCTGCCAACTTCTCATTGGCCCTTTTTCATGCATCAGAGGCATATTCGGCGCTCAAGAGAGACCCCTAGTGTCACTTCTTCGACACGACGTCGAAGTGAGTGACAGACGGGGAACGAGAGTGATCTGCTCTAACTCTGCAAGTGAAAATTCAAGTTTACTGAGGTTTAATGATAGGTCAATATTATTCTCATATACAGTATAATGCTGAATATTATGTATAAAAGTGCTATGGGGGAATATATTCCTAATGACAAATGTCATGTCTGAGTTGATTTCGTCAGTTAATTATTTTATTTAACTGGATAAGCATGCACTCTTATTTTTTTATATTTAGATAGAATCAGAGACAATATAATTTTTTGCAAAAATGCAGTTTTAATTTAAAATATTTTAAAAAATATGTAATCAGTGACAGTGTGTAAGCAGAATAGGTAGCTAACTTTATTCAGTATTTTCAATAGGCAGAATTTTGGTGTCATCATATCCCTGTCCTGGCTGATTTTTAGTCCAAGCACATCTCAGTACACTCAGCACTTTTAAGAACTGTACTTCTGGCTAAATTTGAAAGAAAAAATTAACAGTTATGCATAAGTCTTTAAAGTAACAATAATTTTTAAAAAAAACTTTCAATCTTAAGTTTTCTTGCTTAGGCTCATTTTAAAGAATCATGAACCAAACAGCACAGTAAGTTCAGTATCATTAACAGAACCGAATTGTGAGATGAGTAAGTCCTAACACCCTCGAAAGTGAAAGTGTCAAATTTTAGCTAAAGAACAAATCAACCTGTTACCGATGAGATCACTGTGAAATCAGTGTGCTCCCCTCATGTGTTCACACTCTATCTGGCCTCTCTCTCTGTGTCACAGTGACAGCCAACCACCCTGGCTCAATAACCTGGTAATACTTACAAATATACTAAAACATTTGCATTGTACATAAACTCAGAAATACAGAACCAAAACAAATACATTAGATCTTATAAAGACATGCATAATCGTCACAAATCATTACTTATTTGTAATGTATTCCTGCAATTTCAATCAATCATTTTACTAGCCAACACAAAATCTTAAATGAGTTTCATATTGTGAACAAGAAACTTTACATAAGACCCCCAGTGGGCCAATATAATAGATTAATCTTGAACAGAAGAATGATCAGATCATTCTGTCTAGACTAATGAAAATGCCACTCAAACAGTGGCAAATTCACAGTTGACAAAATGCATCTACATATCTCTTCAAAGGTGAAAAAAATCAGCCTTGTTACCCTCATGGATTTATTGAGCTGTGTAAAACAAAACTGCAGTGGATTGCATTCAACACTGACAAATGTCATCTTCTGCCTACTTCATGCTATGTTTCCAAGGTTTTGTGACAAAGAAACACTATTTGGTTACACATCTGAAAATAAAAGTCAAAATTCAAATGTCAAATGACAACAGTTATAGGACCCATAATGGCATTTGGTTTGGCAAACTTTGATACTGTTAGGTCTTGCTACAGTACCCAGTGTAAAGACCATTACAGAATATTTAAACGGGTCAAGAGTTTATATAATCATTTGAATAAATTAATACTGAGTTTTTAATACTGTGCAGTTACTGTACTGTGTGATAATGTCTTGTCAGAAGCAATGACATGTTGGTCATTATTATGTTTTGAGTTAATAACTTCAGCAAAGAACTTTAACAAAAGTGCATTTTGGAAAACATTCAGTTTGCTCTAGAAGCAACACCCTTGCCACCACATCCATGAAACTTTGCACATCATCAGCGGTTTATATGTGTTCTTCCTTCCCAGTAGCTTGTCAGGCAATTTCATTTTCAAATAACTCTGACATTGTCATTGAAACTATTCCTTCGCATGTAAGTATGAAATAAATACAAATTAATGAAATATATCAATTTTATGCACTTCATAAGAAGATTGGTTTTACCAATCAATCATAAAAGAACAAAATTCATAACATAGATGTCATTGGCAGGGCCGTTTCTAAGCAAAGGGTGCCTAAAGGTGGGGTGGGGGGTGGTGGCATATGACGCAGTCACCATCCTAATACACCACCGCATCTGCGCACTCTCCCGACAATTGCCATCTCGCCTAGGGCACCAAGATTGTCAGAAACTGCCCTGGTCATAGGTGCTGTCACAAAAGACTGTGTGCTTCTTTTACTCCTAGTCATATGCATGTAAATGCAGGAGAGCCAGAAAGGAAGCACATGCAAAGACATTTTTTTTTTTACAGTATACCAAAGTTCAAGTTTGGCGAACTCTGACCTGCGAACTTGCAATACGAACAAATGTTTGACCACAGAGGATGTAAACTTCACAGCATGATTTCCAGGTTTGCAGGGCTAAGGAATAAAGAGTGCATTTTAAAGGAATAGTGAGTGAATTATGTCATTTTTTTTCCCCTTTTGGTGAACTGTTCCTTTAACATTCCTTTAATAACCCTTATGTTTATTATTTATAATGTATTGCTTAGTGAACAAATAAGACCTAGAGTGTTACATCATATCCTTTTGCCGATATTCGATGCAGGGTCTGAATTAATTTCACAAATTCATTCTAAATGAAAAGAGAGAAATGTGTTTGAATATTTAAGTCAGTGCATCAGCAGCATGGGGCTCTGAATACAAACCTTACATGCAAGGTTTAGACATTTTTTTTAAAAAGGAAAACATAAAACAAAGAAGAAAGAAGAATGACATCAGCAAAAAAGCAATAGAATTGATGTGTCAACCCCTAATAAGCCAAGGCAACTGAAATTAGCACTCTTTAGAATTTTTTTCAGAAAAGGCAGAGCGTATTTACATCATAAATGTTATGGCCATTTAGAGAATCTTAAAAATCTACATACCTTCAAGACAAGCTTTTTACTTTTACTTTTTGGTAAATGGTCAATTCTTCCCAGTTGCATCAAGAACACATGTGACCTAATTCATTTGGTAAAGCCTGTTAGGATCCCTAATCACAAACCATTAATTTTACAGGTCCTCTAAATGTCAATCATGCATTCAACATGGTCCTCATATGTGAGGCTGTAGATGTCTCAAAATGAGTCAAGAAAAGAGATGGTTGATAGGAAAGATTATAAATTTAATGAATCATTTCATCACAGAGGAGTGTCAAGATTTTAAACAGCCTAAGGTAGCAACAGCTTATGCATGCATGTTAAAAGGAAATATCCTCATAAGAGCAAGGAAATATTAGTGATTCCAAGTCCCTTCCATGGAAAATTTGAGGGCCTTCCTTCTCTTTATCTTAAGGTGTGCATATGAGCAGCATGGAAGTGCGGAAATACAAGCACATGCAAAGACAATCCATCTTTTGATGTGAACCAGAATTCAAGATTGGAGAACTCTGACCTGTAAATGGATGATCAACAGAGGATGTAAACATCACGGATTGACCTCTTGGTGCAATACAAAGAACTCAAACTTAAATGCTGCATGGTTTCCAGAGTTGCAGGAAAGTGGAGAAGAGAGAGCATTTTAAAGGAAAAGATAACCCAAAAATGAAAATACTGCCCTTATTTACCCACCTTCTTGTCGTTCCAAACCATAATTACTTTTTTCTTATGCGGAGCACAAAAGGAAATTTTTAATGAATACCACAGTCTGTCTTTTCAATACAAAATCAGTGGATAGTGCCTCACATTAAAGGGGTCATGACATGAGGATTAAAACTTGTCTTTGATAATTTGAAATATAAGAATTCATTACTAAAAAACATACTGTAAGTTTCAGAACTCAAAACTTCCACCCCAATGCAAAAATAGCATTTATTGAAATCAAAGGAGAAGACAACTAATTAAAATTATTTTGACAGTGTTAACATGAAAGCTCCTGGTTAAGGAGAAGTAAATACAAAAACATTTTGAGTGTCAAAATAAAAGCTCAAGGTCTAGGTGAAATTAATAGGACAGAAGTAATTACTTTAACTGCTTTTGAATAAAACAAATCTTATCCTCAAAATAATAATGATAATTCAGTATTATTATAATAATAAAGTTGACTGGGTCCCATAGCAACAATTAAGTATAATGCAAAATTCCGCTGGATTCCAAAATATTAGTGAGTGAAGTAAGCCTAGTTTTTGCACATTAATGAAACATTTTTTTTTTTTTAAATATATAACGATAAGTAATATACTTATATGGAATATAACTATAAAAGTGCATGTCAATGAAAATTATTAAATATAATTCACCCTTGTGTTCATTTAGAGAAAAAATGTGGGAAACATGCCTTTATTATTTTTTTTTAAATATGTTTATTTAATGCCTTTAAAATATTGAATCTGCCTGGCTACAATGGCTGTTTGGATGAAATGCTGGTTCCTCTGATGGAAAAAAAAAACCCACTTTTGAGCTATTTGAGAGCAAATTAATCAGTGTCATAATTGTATCATATATCGACAAATCATATATCAAATATCGATAGAAGGCTGAAAAAAAAAAATTAAGATTACATTTTTGTAGCCATATCGCCCAGCCCTAATCATTATAAATAAATCTGTGACTGATATGACTGATATGCCAATGGTTTTAATTTGGTCAATAATTGGCTGATAAATATCGGTGGCAGATACTGTACATGTCCCCCCCGCCTATAACATTATAAGTTGAAAAAAGTATGTCTTGACCCCTTTAAAGCTTAAAAAAGAACACCATAAAAGTAGTCAATGTGTCTTCTGCATCATATTCACACAAGAAATTTTTTAGCACTAGAAACAATGTAAGTCCTCAGCAGAACACACATGGTGAAGGGCTTCTCTCATATAGCTCTTATGAACGTACAACAGATGCCGTGATTTTAACTATTTAACTATGGCACAATTTACAAAAGAAAATTACATTACAATTAAAATTTTTTGGTAAACTAATCCTTTAATAAGATTTATGTTTATTAGTCATTATTTATTAAAAACAGAAGGCCTAGATCGTGACATCATATCCTGTTGCCCATATGATTGCAGCAGGGTCCTAACTAATTCTGCATGCTCAAAGACTTTTGTAACCGTATCTTTACTTTCACTGCTGCATACATAAAGAGACACACACACACACAATCAATTGTGACTGAGGACTTTGCTCCAATCACTATCACCCTGACTCTCCTCTCACTGGCCCATGTCAAGGAGTGTGTAGCAATGAGGAAGTGCAGGGGAATGGAACATCGTTAGCAGAGTGTAATGAGACGCACCTGCTGCTTACACACAATAAGCACCTTGTCACCACTGCCAAAACCCCTCCATCCCAATAGATGCACCAGTTCTGGCCCAATGGTAGAAGGTGGCCTATGTTATACCTGAGAAGTTAACAAGGCATTGACCTAATTGTGGCCCTAGTCACAGTCAATATTGAGCCCATAAGGTTGATCAGCCTGTCAGGCATAAAGCAGGGCACGCCGTATATCACACCAGTTCTGATGTGCTATGTGCTATGTGCATGATGAGTTTGTCCTTGAGGTCCAGCAACAGCACAACATAACTAGGATGCCATTAACCACTGACCATCTGGCCTTGCCCCTCTGGACCAAAAACCCATCTCTACTGTGCTGCATAACAAGGTCACCATTCTCAACTTGGCTTGCTTATTTTGTTTTAAACTTTATAAATCCCCTCAGGAGACCTTTATATTTTGTAATGTAAGTTAAATAAAAGACTCTTTGAGGCATGAAATGGCTAATCCTACTGTGTCCATCTTCACTGCCTACCATACAATCAACAAGAAAGCAATCCATACATGAATAAAGAGGTTTATTCAGTATTCTAGAATACATTTTTCCAGCAATGGACTGGAGTAATGAAATATCTGGTTTTCATTAACCAAAGTAAAAGAACAATCAGGGAGATTGATGATAACTGCCATGTGCTGAGGTTTAACAGATGAGGTACTGTGTAGCCGAAGTTCTGCACCAACAATTCTACATGACAAATCTATGTCCAAACCACAGCACACAGTATAAACTATAAGGTAAACCCTCTGGTACCTGCTTAAAGCAACACATACAAACTCACCAACCCTTTCACAAATACACAGACCTTGTAACATAGATGCCAATGCTCAAACAACACACATTCAGTCGAGTGGGAGTACAATCCCACACACACACAAACACACACACACATCAATATGCATACAAATTCTTGCGAGCCAGGCTGTGAGTGTTTTCCGGGTATGAAAATCAACAGGCAAACCCCTTATCCCTTGTCATTGAAAGTCCATCTGTTCACCCAAGGTCCAACTGATGATCTTTGAGATGATGGCAGCAAATATGCATGTCCCAACAAGGCAAGTAATCATGATGAAAGCCTCAAAATAGGAGAAAGGCCAAGTCGCCATTAGCATTAGGAGGGGAAACTTAAATACATTTGGTCTCTCAACTAACAAACGCTAAACAAATCCCCTATGCAACATGTCTATTCTTCTAATGTGCTATGATAATTGCTTTAACTATATCCAAAGAGAGCAATGTGCAATTTTAGAGACATCACAAGTAAAATAAATAAATAGGTTAAAGAATGTATACATTGTAAACTGACCTTTATGTACTGTATGAGACATCAACTAAATAAATGTAGCTAGAAAAAAAAAATATGTTAATTGGGCTATCCAATTAGTTAAGGCTAATTTGGGCCATATATATATATATATACACTCACCTAAAGGATTATTAGGAACACCTGTTCAATTTCTCATTAATGCAATTATCTAATCAACCAATCACATGGCAGTTGCTTCAATGCATTTAGGGGTGTGGTCCTGGTCAAGACAATCTCCTGAACTCCAAACTGAATGTCAGAATGGGAAAGAAAGGTGATTTAAGCAATTTTGACCGTGGCATGGTTGTTGGTGCCAGACGGGCCGGTCTGAGTATTTCACAATCTGCTCAGTTACTGGGATTTTCACGCACAACCATTTCTAGGGTTTACAAAGAATGGTGTGAAAAGGGAAAAACATCCAGTATGCGGCAGTCCTGTGGGCGAAAATGCCTTGTTGATGCTAGAGGTCAGAGGAGAATGGGCCGACTGATTCAAGCTGATAGAAGAGCAACTTTGACTGAAATAACCACTCGTTACAACCGAGGTATGCAGCAAAGCATTTGTGAAGCCACAACACGCACAACCTTGAGGCGGATGGGCTACAACAGCAGAAGACCCCACCGGGTACCACTCATCTCCACTACAAATAGGAAAAAGAGGCTACAATTTGCAAGCGCTCACCAAAATTGGACAGTTGAAGACTGGAAAAATGTTGCCTGGTCTGATGAGTCTCGATTTCTGTTGAGACATTCAGATGGTAGAGTCAGAATTTAGCGTAAACAGAATGAGAACATGGATCCATCATGCCTTGTTACCACTGTGCAGGCTGGTGGTGGTGGTGTAATGGTGTGGGGGATGTTTTCTTGGCACACTTTAGGCCCCTTAGTGCCAATTGGGCATCGTTTAAATGCCACGGCCTACCTGAGCATTGTTTCTGACCATGTCCATCCCTTTATAGCCACCATGTACCCATCCTCTGATGGCTACTTCCAGCAGGATAATGCACCATGTCACAAAGCTTGAATCATTTCAAATTGGTTTCTTGAACATGACAATGAGTTCACTGTACTAAAATGGCCCCCACAGTCACCAGATCTCAACCCAATAGAGCATCTTTGGGATGTGGTGGAACGGGAGCTTCATGCCCTGGATGTGCATCCCACAAATCTCCATCAACTGCAAGATGCTATCCTATCAATATGGGCCAACATTTCTAAAGAATGCTTTCAGCACCTTGTTGAATCAATGCCACGTAGAATTAAGGCAGTTCTGAAGGCGAAAGGGGGTCAAACACAGTATTAGTATGGTGTTCCTAATAATCCTTTAGGTGAGTGTATATATATATATATATATATATATATATATATATATATATATATATATATATATATATATGGGCAGCAGATTTAATGAGCCGACCAGATTATTGACAATACATAATGTGGATAAAATGTCTCGTGCATGTGACGTGACAGGAAGAGTAAAGGAAAATTAAGCAAGACACAAACAGTCTAATGTGGTCATTATGGGAGGCCACAAACCAATTTACTACAGAGAAAACAAAGCTGGAGATATTATGTGGTTGTGAGGAGACAGAAAGGAGTTTTTCCCAGGGCTCACTGTCTTGCCAGCTGAACACTTCAGCCTGCTGTTGTTGGCAGAACAGTGTCTACTCCAAATAACAAATAAAAAGGATTTGACGAGTGCTTACTTCTTCCTAATATCATCACCTAGTTTATTTCAATGATAATTATACTGTAAACAAACAGCTTGCATGGATGAGTAAGTCAAACAGTGGAACCAACACAGAGATTAAATAATAAATCTGACAGATAAACATTTTTGGTGCAGCAGATTAATTCCTGTGGGAATAAATATATAAATATTAAAATAAATACATTCATATTTATTACTAGTATTTGTCGAATTCGCTTATATTTTCCCTTTTTAAACAAGTCATTCACCAATACTTAAAATTGATTTTTAAAACATTGTGATCTATTCATGTCCATTAACCAAAGTTCGACTACAATGTTTCCTTTTACATTTGTTCTGTAATATATTAAAAAAAAATTATATAGTTCTAATCATTTCCACTGAATTAACTGTTATATTCTTTTTATCAAGGCTGACATTGTGCTCTTTATGAATTCCATTCTATAGTATATGAATTATCTCTTTTGAAAACACTTATAAAGGCTAAATTGTAATGCTGCGGTAAAAACAGAGCTAAAATAGGGGTCAATAATTTCCCCATGCCGTTATGGTACTTTTCCCTAAATATTAACCACTGTTAGGAATGATGTGTGTCAAATCTTGCAGAGCAACTTAATCAGACATCACTAAATAATAATCCTCATGAACAGTTCCTCACAGCATCCCAACTGAAAATCCGAAGGTAAAAACAAACTCTCTGATATCAAACTATAGCACACTGACACAGTCCAATATCAAAATAAAGGCAACAGTGTAACAATAGAACAAAAGCAGGCACATTTTATGATAAAATTCTTACCTCAAACGGATCCACTTTCTTCAGCGTGGGAGACAAAAGAGGCAGAAAGGGATTCCCTTTTTATACTCGTATTGGGTACGAACACAAGTCTTTTGTCGTTGTTTGTTTGCGTGAATAACCCATAAGGTGCTCGTGAATGGACCAGACAGGAGAAAGAACGCTCAGTAAAGAGGAACCAGCATCCCCTGTCCCGCTGTCGAAACCCGTGTTCTGCTTCCTTCCTTCGACGTTAATAAACTCAGAACTGAAACAAGCTCTTCAACTAAAAAATAATAATAAAAAAAAAAGAGATGCTCGGATTCGGTTTAGCTCTCGCTCTGGCAAGATGCAAGCGATTTTCACTCGCACCAGGCACGCGTTTCCGTTTGAGAGGCTGAAAGCTCAATCTGTCTGTTAAGGCAGAGGAGGATCTTCAATAAAGAACGCTTGCTTACAAAGAGGCGTGTGATTAAGTCACTAGATAGGAGGATGGATGCTCAATTTACTGCGTTTACTTTATGTTCAACTCCAATCAATGGTTCAATAAGAATATTTGTTCTTTTCTTCATTTGTCCAGGATTTACTAAACTGGATAATCTACAGTTTATAGAGCAGACCAGGGCTATTTAACAGTTTTTACCACACTGAATGTTTCTAAGGGTAGGTTTAGTTTTGAAAATTTGTGCATTTTGCTAAATTAAAGGCTTGGCTCCTTAAAGCTATTGAACACACACTTTTTTTGTCCAGAAAAAAAAAAAAAACTGTAAAAACATTAAAAAGCATATCACAAGCATATCACAATGGCTTTTAACCCTTTGATGCACAACATGGGTCTAAAAATACCCGACTGAGTTTGCATTTTCTATATCTTTGCAAGAAATTAATTTCATCATTCAGTATTCCAGGTATTCCTCAATTAACTTGTTTTAAATCATTAAAAATCCTAATTGAAATTTTTAATTTCTTACTTTTCGAATAAAAATCGTTTTTGTATCGCAACCCTTCTAATGCGCAACATGGGTCAAAAAAGACCCGTATTCATTTCCTGTTATTTCATGCATGACTGAGTGTTTCTTTGCTGAATCTTTAAAAGATATGTTTTTTTTTCTTTCTTTTTTCTTATTCCAGGTATTCATTAAATATTTTGTTTTTGATTTCCACAAATCATTATGTTAATGTTTCCTTTCTTACTTTATAAACACACAGTTTTTTTTATTTCTACATCAATTTTACATACATGGGTCAAAAATGACCCATATAGAAACCTTTGATATTTGCACATTGTTGCAAGTAGGAACATTTACTGCAGAATACTATTCACCTGCCACACATTTCACAACTCAAAACGGCTGCTTTTGTATATTTGATGCAAGTCTTATTTTATTTTAACCACAGAATTTTTTTTTATATTTTGTAAAAGATGGACATAATATTTGAATATTAGGCTATGGTTACCTTGGCCTTGTAATCCTAGAGAGAAATTACTTGTGAGAAGGAGAAACATGTCCAATACTATTAGCTATAGCTAGCTGGTGACATAGGCCTATTCTAGCTAGCTAATGTTAGCTACACTAAAAAAAAGATTGTATTTTAAAGCTTATTTACATGTAGAAGGCCTAACAGTTCATAATCCTTCATATGCTGAAATGATTCAATTTTTTCAGAGTTTAGGGTTCTTTTTTCCCGCCTTTTTGATTTTCGAACTGTAACTGTCAACACCACCTCATTACTGGAGCTCAGCAGTCATCCAATTACACAGATTGTCAAGACACCCTCAACAGGTAAATTACTTATTTCTTAATATCTTTTTAATCTTTGTAAATCTTTTTTAAACTTTTAAGTTGTTAGTGGTTTCCTGCTAGTCATTACCTTTTTTAGTTTACATTTAAGTGTGAGCAGCTCTCTTCAGTTAAGGACACTTTTCTCTACTCCACTAAGTAGGCTAACAGAGAAATATAATGTATGTCACACACACACACAAAAAAAAAAAAACATTAAAGTCCCATGACTTTATATCCCTTTTTTATTTTAAAACATTGTAAAGGGCTCACATACTGTCCATTTATGCTAATTTTGGGCTTCAAAAGCGTAATTTCTTTTTACATACACAAATAGAAGAGACACACTGAAACTGTAAAGAAACTAATATTAATATATATCTTCGATAGATATCTAGATATCTATAGATCTAATATATATATACATCCCCCCCCCTCCCCCCCCTCAGGGCAGAACAAGAAGCCACAACATCCTAAAGTGCAGCCCAGGACCTGTACCTGGTTCAACATCTATCTCACCAAAAGCTGCCTGGGATATGTTCATCAGTGACAACATCATTGATGAGGTTCTGAAATGTACCAACTTAGAGGGAAGAAGAACAGCAGCAGCAAAAGGGAAAAAATAGAGAAGCATTGACAAAGAGGAATTCATGGCCTTTATTGGTTTGACCCTCCTTGCAGGGGGGGATAAGAGCTGGGATGTGGCCTTGCGGGAGCTGTTTCTGGATCCACTGCAAAATCCAATGTGCAAATAAATTGATCTTAAAAGATAAAAAAAAAAAAAAAAAGTCCAGCCATGCATGATATAACATAGGAAATGAATATGGGTCTTTTTAGACCCATGTTGTGCATTAGAAGGGGTTTCCATAGCTTGCGCATCAAAGGGTTAAGCAAAGTTTAACCTGTAAAACAATTATGATGCAAACCATTTATAAAAATGCAAAAGGCCTAACCTAATGTAAAAAAGTTGCTTCATGTGGTGACATCTAATGTAAATGGTATTATTCAAGTCAAAAACATTATTCAACATGTCCAAATTAATCAGACTACATTAGGCCAAACCAACATAGATCTAGATCCTTAAGATAACAAGTGCACATTTTCACTTTTTACAGTGTACAAGAGATTAATTACTGAATTGAATAAAACTACAACTGTGACGAGGAGGAGGGTGAGGCCGGGTGGTGAGTGTGTGTGTGCGTGTGTGCGTGTGTGTGTGTGAGCATGAGCGTGCGCCTGTATTTATCACTTTGTGGGGACCAAATGTCCCCATAAGGATAGTAAAATCTGAAATTTTTGACCTTGAGGGGACATTTTGTCAGTCCCCATGAGGAAAAAAGCTTATAAATCATACTAAATTATGTTTTTTGAAAATGTAAAAATGCAGAATGTTTTCTGTGAGTGTTAGGTTTAGGAGTAGGGATAGGGTTAGGGGATAGAAAATATAGTTTGTACAGTATAAAAACCATTATGTCTAAGGGAAGTCCCCATAAAACATGGAAACACAACGTGTGTGTGTGTGTATGTGTGTGTGTGTGTGTGTGTGTGTGTGTGTGTGTGCACGCGTGTGTACCAACAGTTTGCCCAACACCTTAAAGACCCAGTTTGCTTGTCGAAACTTGCTTATTTGGCATGCATTTTTACTATAGAGTGCACACGCGAACAGGACAAACAGAGGCATTGTGGCCTGGTTGCTGGAAACAAAAAAACAAATCAGCCCTTTACTTGAAGACAGCCCATTGTCCTTACCCTCCATTTCTTAACCCCAGTCCCAGATTTACCATCTTTGTCATCTCGGTTACCTCTGGGAGCAGAAGCTTGTGAGCGGTGAGGGCTTCCACAGCGACCGTTCAAGTACTGGGTGGCAAGTTTTGCTGCAGTCAGGGCAGTGTCTGGTTCATGCTCTTTAACGCAGGTGCAGCTGTCATGTGGAAACACACGAAGCAGCTGCTCCAGTATGATGGCTTCCCCAATCTCATCCTTTGTGTGCTGCTCAGGACTAATCCAGTGACGATATAGCAACTAATAGGTCTCTGTTGGTTTTTCTCCTGGCAGCACAGTGATTGTTTGGAAGCTCTGTAAGTAGGTCTCAGGAGAGATGCTAAACTTCTCCAGCAGTTCCTCCTTTAGGTCCTGAAAGACATCTGCCTGCTTCTCATACATAGTGAAATAGGCTTCTAGTGCTTTGCCTCATAACAAGGGAATCAGTCAGAGTGCCCACTCCTCTTCTGGCCACTTCCACATTTGGGCCAGACGCTCAAATCAGCGTAGTTCTCAGTGTCCTATCCCTGCTGGTAGGCGGGTATAATTTGGTTCTTTAAGGAGGACCCTCTCCACTGGTGTCATGCTTTGGAAGTCTTGGGAGCAGGGCCTGAGGTGCCCTGACTGGAGAAATTGCTAGGGGTAGGTGAGAGGTTGACCCCATGCTTCTGCGTCGAGGTGCTGGTGTGGGAAGGCCCATTCGAGGACCCTCTGATGCAGCGGGGCTTGGAATCACTGGCTGACGGACTTCCATTTTCTCAGGTGGCCTTGTGACTTGTTGGATAGATTCTCTCAGTCCCCGGAGCTCCAGTAGGAAACCTTCCTCTCTCTGCTGCTAAGCCATTAGTAAGTCTCTCATCAGGGAAACATTTTCACTTTCTGGCAATGGAACAGTTGGCCTTTCTTTAGGGGAGCTGGTCTTGGGATGAGCCCCTTGGCCTTCAATCTCCTCTCCCACTTCCTCCTATGTATCCCAAGCCACATATTCATCCATCACAGTTTTTTTGTCGCTAGATTCAGCAACATTTTGACCCCCTTAACGAGTAAAAGATCCATCTAGTGACTAGCAAAAATTTTAGCAACTTTTGCAGTATGCTTTAGTGACATTTTTCCACATCTGGCAACACAAAAAACATCAGCTCTATTGTGAATGATGTCTGATTTTTCTCTGTTCTAGCACCCCCCTGTGTTACAAGTAATATGACTTACCTGCATGCCATCAGGAGTTGGATTCATGTGCAAACGGATGTTCTATATATCAAATGACTGACCAGCTTAGGTGTTGTTGGTATTTGTTGCAACAATCTTAACCTCATTTCATGTGCATACTCTCCGTTTAGAAAAGTCAGCATACAGTGATAAAGGAGCATTGAAAAATTATCTACCAGTGCAAGAGTGAGCGAAATGGAATGTATATGAACCCCTGATCTATAATAAAGTATAGAGATAAGTGATATGAACAGATGAGGTGTAACTGTCAAAAAGTAATTGTGACACAGTAACACTGGCACAAGTAATCAAGTAATACACACTGGTGGTTCAGCGTCACACAACAGATGTGTAAAAAAAAAAAAAAGATATATTACATTATTATCCCCAAAACAGCTCCACGTGAGGCATTATAAGGCATATAGATCCATGTTTAAAAATAAATAATAATAAAAAAATCCCCAGTGTAATGATGAAACATCCCCAGATGTCACTACACTGCTGCCTACCCCTGGTTGCTATTGCTAGGATTATTTTGGACTTTGTCATTGTTCAGTTTAATTTAATTACAGTTTAATTACAAAATAAAAATAAATAAATAGACATTCCCCACTTTCTGAATATTTGACAAGTTCAATTAGTGATTAGATTATTAGTAGTTAAATACTAATTGTTAAATCATTAGTTAAAAAAGATATGATTCTACACCTTTAAACAATTGCAGTAGCTCTTTACACCAAGTAATTTACATATGTAAATTTGATGTCTTACAAAATAAATGAGGGCAACATGTGATTTAGTTACTTTTAGCGACATTTCAGCGAGCCTTTGGCGACTTCCCATGAGAAATAACTGGCAATGCAGACACGGAAGACATAAACATACACACCCAGGGCGATGAGCTAGACAAACAAATACAATGAACAAATATGTACCGAAACCAACAATAAACCTAACCTGGACCAACAGTAATGTGTGTGAGTGTTCTGTTTGGGGTAAGAGTTAATGCTATTTCTTAGAGTATTATGAATGAATGCGATCCCTCAAGTATTTTTTAATTTTAACAGTGGCTAAATGAATAATATTAGCTTTTATTATGTTGCTTGTTTACATTTAATTCAATGCAAGGACCAACTTATACCTAAAGTGCCATCATACATTATCGAAATAGAATCTAATTAATTTAATTTGGCAGCAAGGAACATACAAAGAACATAAAATATATTAAAATTATATATACTGTATATGCAAAAGGTATATATATATATATATATATATATATACAGTGAGAAAAATAAGTATTTGAACACCCTGCTATTTTGCAAGTTCTCCCACTTAGAAATCATGGAGGGGTCTAAAATTGTCATCGTAGGTGCATGTCCACTGTGAGAGACATAATCTAAAAAAAAAAATCCAGAAATCACAATGTATGATTTTTTAACTATTTATTTGTATGATACAGCTGCAAATAAGTATTTGAACACCTGAGAAAATCAATGTTAATATTTGGTACAGTAGCCTTTGTTTGCAATTACAGAGGTCAAACGTTTTCTGTAGTTTTTCACCAGGTTTGCACACACTGCAGGAGGGATTTTGGCCCACTCCTCCACACAGATCTTCTCTAGATCAGTCAGGTTTCTGGGCTGTCGCTGAGAAACACGGAGTTTGAGCTCCCTCCAAAGATTCTCTATTGGGTTTTGGTCTGGAGACTGGCTAGGCCACACCAGAACCTTGATATGCTTCTTACAGAGCCACTCCTTGGTTATCCTGGCTGTGTGCTTCGGGTCATTGTCATGTTGGAAGACCCAGCCTTGACCCATCTTCAATGCTCTAACTGAGGGAAGGAGGTTGTTCCCCAAAATCTCGCAATACATGGCCCCAGTCATCCTCTCCTTAATACAGTGCAGTCGCCCTGTCCCATGTGCAGAAAACCACCCCCAAAGCATGATGCTACCACCCCCATGCTTCACAGTAGGGATGGTGTTCTTGGGATGGTACTCATCATTCTTCTTCCTCCAAACACGGTTAGTGGAATTAGTTAGTGGAATTATGACCAAAAAGTTCTATTTTGATCTCATCTGACCACATGACTTTCTCCCATGACTCCTCTGGATCATCCAAATGGTCATTGGCAAACTTAAGACGGGCCTTGACATGTGCTGGTTTAAGCAGGGGAACCTTCCGTGCCATGCATGATTTCAAACCATGAAGTCTTAGTGTATTACCAACAGTAACCTTGGAAACGGTGGTCCCAGCTCTTTTCAGGTCATTGACCAGCTCCTCCCGTGTAGTTCTGGGCTGATTTCTCACCTTTCTTAGGATCATTGAGACCCCACGAGGTGAGATCTTGCATGGAGCCCCAGTCCGAGGGAGATTGACAGTCATGTTTAGCTTCTTCCATTTTCTAATGATTGCTCCAACAGTGGACCTTTTTTCACCAAGCTGCTTGGCAATTTCCCCGTAGCCCTTTCCAGCCTTGTGGAGGTGTACAATTTTGTCTCTAGTGTCTTTGGACAGCTCTTTGGTCTTGGCCATGTTAGTAGTTGGATTCTTACTGATTGTATGGGGTGGACAGGTGTCTTTATGCAGCTAATGACCTCAAACAGGTGCATCTTATTTAGGATAATAAATGGAGTGGAGGTGGACATTTTAAAGGCAGACTAACAGGTCTTTGAGGGTCAGAATTCTAGCTGATAGACAGGTGTTCAAATACTTATTTGCAGCTGTATCATACATATAATTAGTTAAAAAAATCATACATTGTGATTTCTGGATTTTTTTTTTTAGATTATGTCTCTCACAGTGGACATGCACCTACGATGACAATTTCAGACCCCTCCATGATTTCCAAGTGGGAGAACTTGCAAAATAGCAGGGTGTTCAAATACTTATTTTCCTCACTGTATATATATATATATATATATATATATATAGCATTAGAAGACAAAGTCTGGATACCCACTCAGAGAATTGGGGCAAGGCCAGAATGTGTTAGTAAGGGTGGGTGAGAGGCAGAGACTAAAGCTAAAGGCTGCATGTATTGTTGCAATGAGGATTTAGTACTTAAGCACCATGACCATGATTAAGAAACAGGACCATCTGCTAGCCTCTGTCAGGGTGACACAAGCTTTTTCAAATGCTCTCTCTCTCTCTCTCTCTCTCTCTCTCTCTCTCTCTCTCTCTCTCTCTCTCTCCCACACTCACATACACACTAATTTATTCAAAACTCAGATGCAGAGACATGTAGACGCCTTCTCTTCTGCATGGCCCACACACACGTCAGTCAGTTTTCCTGTTGATTACACATTTTGCTGAACCATATAAGCTGCCTCACAAATTACAATGAGAGAAATTCTTTTTAAGTACTGTTAACTGTGCAAATCTGCAATAAATTCAATTGATTGTATATACACATACAATACATGCTAAATATGTTGCATGTCCATCTGAATATCCATTCTACTTTAAGTGTTAATCACACCAAAATGTTTTTTTAAATGGCCTAATATTAGCTATATCATGTGTTTAAGAACTTACAGTATTTTCAAAAATCGTATTTTCTTGCCCAGTGACAAACTCACATTATCGACAGACTTGACAAATAAGCTTGACAAATAAGACAGCATTAGATTTCTCTGGCACATCACATTAACATGAGCGCAAGAGAGGATATCAGGGTCCCTGAGGACACAATTACACACACTGTAACAACAGCACTGTCTTCTCATTAGTTACCAACCAGCAATTACTCTACCGATTAATCACCCCCACAGAGAGGTCTTGTTTAGATTAGAAAACGAGATGTGTTTTTACATGTGTTTACAGCTTTTGGTCTAATTGCATTTGAACATTTGCTGCTGGAATATATTAATATTTTTTCTTATTTAACACTTTCCTAAAGAGATAATTCACCCAAAAGTGAAAGTTCTGTCATCATTTATAATCCTCATGTTGTCCCATATACATATGACCATTCACTTTCATTGTATGGTAAAATTATACACAGTAAAAGTGAATGGTGGCAGAGGCTGTCGGTCCCTAACATTCTGCCTAATATCTTCTTTTGTGTTCCACAGCAAAAGAAAGTCATATGGGTTTGAAGGTGTGTAAATAATTACAGAATTTTAATTTTTAAGAGAACTATCCCTTTAAAGCTGAAGCATGAGATTTCTGTGGCACAAGCGTCACTAAACAATTGAAAAATTAATGATGGTTTTCAAAAAGGTTTCCTAAACACTGCCCACCTCAACTACAGTGAAAGAGATTAGATTAGATTAGATTAGATTCAACTTTATTGTCATTGTGCAGAGTACAAGTACAAAGACAACGAAATGCAGATAGTCCCTCCCTAAACTCATGTAATTGATTGAATCAATACAGCTGTATCTGGGTGGTCGGAATGTTTAAACAAACAGAGCAATGTTTTGATAGCACCACAGAGCCTGTATTTGTATACTTTTGAATGCTTAAATACAGCAACCAATTGATGGCTAACTTATAGTTGCATTTTAAGCTTTGAGATAGGAGAAAGTTTTTTAACATTGAAAAACTACACACTTCAGCTTTAAAGTTGTTGAGAAAAAGGAAATCACAACTTCTACGGAAAACATCACTTCTGCCCAGAACTAATTTTATAAAGGACGAAACTGACCCTGAAACACACTTGCACACATATGCCTACCTACGAACACTTGCCTAATGATGTGACCTTTGGTGCTGATTTTCATAAAAAATTTAAATCTGAGAAATGCATTGCAGATGACTGTAAGCTTACTTTATTTGAGGTTCTTACCATTTGCAGTAGCCCTGCAAAGCATCAGTACTAGTATTCACCCAGTGGGATGGTGTTACTCATCTAATGGAAGAGGCGTGAACAGCCACAGCGCAGCCTCCTACCCAAATAAGAGGCCGTCTCCACAACTGCTCGTTCAACCCTGAGGTATGACTCATCACCCTAATACCATTGTGTAACAATAACAGTTTAGTTCATCCATCATTTACATATTCAAATGTATGCCAGGAAATGTTAAAGGAGCATTCATTATGAGCTGCCTCAAGACATGATAGGAGACAAAAGGTCCAGGGCATAATCAAAAACATCTATACTGGCTTACATTAAGTTTTCTGCATCTCCATGAATAATTCCTACAACAACATATTATTTTATGTTTTAGCTTTTGAATTTATTTATTTATTTAATCTAATATATACTAATTTAAAATCAGATGATTGTAACATGCTCAAAAAAATTGGGACAGTTGAGTGTTTGCCCCTGTGTAACATTAAAATTTTTTCTAATAACACATATTAAGCATTTGGCCACTGAAGAAAAAAGTTTAAGTTTAGCAAGATGAATTTTTCCCCATTCAACCATTATTTTGATCTTCAGTTGTGCAAATTTGTACGGGGCCTTTGTTGGGGTATTTTGTGCTTCACAATGTGCAACACATTCTCAATTGACAACAGGTGAGGACTGCAAGCATGCCCTTCTATCACCTGCATTCTGCTTACACAGGCATGTGCTTGTAATACAAAAATGTGGCAGTATGTGGTTTGCCGTTGTCCTGCTGAAAAAACACTTCTGAATGCACGTGATCTCCGATCCCTCAGACACTACTCTTCTAGAAACCATAATTCATCTGCAAAAGGATATCATGAGATGCACGTTGAGGCTTTACTGTGCAAAACAGAATCCATACATCAACACTGTCTGCCACCAACTTCCCTGTGTTCAGTCTCATCTGAGATCACAAGGTATTACTACTGTGTTGTTGTAGTGTATGGCACAGTGGAGGGCGGGGCCGGGTCGTGATCCTACACACCCGGTCCCGTATTAGGCTAATCAAGCCTCCGAGAGGGATAAAGGCCGAACACAGAGGATGGTGCGGGAGAGAGAGATCGTTTACGGACATGTCCGTCGTCTTATGTGTTTGTCTTTTGAGTTTTATATTAAACCTTTATTTGTACGTCAAGCCGGTCTCTCGCCTCTTCCTTGCCCGTGAGCGCGAACTTCTTTACATAGTGCTTCCAGTACAGCACAGGGTGAATAGATTTTACAATCACTCCTTTTTGGTTTTATTGCCTTTTTCAGAATTGGGGTTGTATTTTGGATGCTGGTTCCCACCACTGGGTGCTAGCATACTGGTGCCCCACCATACAGTAAAATGTGGTATCCTGCATTTGTTTTCTTTAAGGAGCTATTACTTCCTGATCTAACCCTTAAAATTAATTTGTTGGTGTAACCTAATGAAGTCAGGTTGTTTTAGCTACACTCAATAAAACGAAAATTTAAACTGGTCTAAGCTGGTCAGTAGGTTAGTGTAGTACACGTAGGAACCAAATGTTCTGGTGTTTTACAATCTAAGACTGTGCCTGTTCCCAGTCAAAAAGCTACACTTTGATGCAGCGCTGATTTAGCACCAGCTGTAAATATGTGTGCAACGCATCAATGAAATTTACCAGAATGTATTGCCTCTGCTGGTGACATCATTGGATGCACCTGTTGCAGGGCTATAAATAGATGTGTCACAGGTGCATCGTCAGATCTTTTGTCTTCAGATCATTCTGTGTGTGCTGTGCTTCTTGACTGTCAGAACTTTCTACTTTCCTCTGTTAGGGTGTGAGAATTGTTAGGCAGTGCGCAGAAAACGTTCTCTTTCTCTTTTCTTTAAAAAAACTAGAAAAAGAATGACTGATAAACATAGCAAGCGGTGTGTGTTCCCATGTTTACACTCTATGGCTTAAACGGACACACACCAGTTTTGTTTTGTGTATTTGGAGGAAGAGCATGCTGCTCTTGCGTTGGGGCGGGGTGGGTGCGAGCATTGTGATCTGTTTACAGTCAAAATGCTTCACACTCGTCTCGCTTACTTCCAAGAGCTAGCGCCCACTCTTTCATCGTGGGGCTCTCGCATAGATCTGGCTGAGGAGCGAGAGATGGGTCCGTCCCTATCGCTCGCTCTCATCCCAGATCCAGCTGATCCTTCTTGTAAGCCTGAAGTGCGTTTTGGCGCCTCTTCATTTCACGAGGGGGACGTTGAACCTCTGAATATTCCACGCACAATAATAAAGCGGCTGAGGAATTACTCGAGGTGGTTACTCAGGCTATGGCCAGGCTACAGTTAGACTGGCCACACAAACAATAGACCCCCCAAATGCTCCAAACTAGAAGACAGATTTCTGTCTGTTGGCCAAAAAAAAAGGAAGGGAACGTTTTATCAGTCCCTTCCTTTCTTTGATGACCTCCATGACGAGCTCTCTCGTTCATGGAGGAAACCTTATACTTCCTGTGTCTTCGTGCCCTCGACGTAGACATATTCTACTATCGTGGGTGCCGAGGCACGGGGGTATTCAGCGATGCAGCTGGTAGAAGAGACACTTGCGGGTTATCTCTCGCCTGGCTCAGCATCATCACTAAAGAGACCCACTCTCCCCACAAAGCCGTGCAGGACCACCTCCACACTTGTGGGGAAGGATTATCAGGCAGCAGGTCAGGCTGGTGCTGCCCTGCATACTATGGCAGTGTTACAGGTGTACCAGGCTGATCTGTTGAAGGACCTGAGAGCGGACACCATGGTCAATGAAGAGGCTTTCCCTGAGCTTCGTCGAGCCACGGATCGGCGCGATCAAGCAGATGGCTCGCGCCATTGGCCGGTCTATGTCTGCTTTAGTCAGCACAGAGAGACACTTATGGCTCAACCTGTCGGGCATCAGAGACAAGGACAAAGTTTTCCTTCTCGATGCCCCGGTTTCGCCTTCTGGCTCATTTGGTGATGCTATGAATGTAGTTATCACCAGGTTCCAGGAGGCAAAAAGTCACGAGGAAGCCTTCAGGCAATTCCTTCCTCGCCGCACTCAGGGGGAGGGGCCGTCGGCCACCCAGCCCCACCCCAGTACTTCCAGAAAGGAGGCTCAAAAAAAAAGCATGGCGAGTCATGCTCCCCCTCGTAGAGACTGGGGGCCGGCTCGTCGTCCTCAGCTGCCCCCAAAGTAAGACCTCAGGGCAGTCATTTCTAAGAAGAAAAAAACCCTGACAGTCTTGCGCCCAGCCTTGTTGCTTCCTGCCTTAGTCCAGGACGTGGAATAATCGACATCCCCTCAACAGGAAGTGTCAAAATTGATACCCATCTCAGAGAACCTGGCAGTGTGGAAGCTACTGCCAGGTGTTTCGGTGTGGTTTCTATGAACAGTAGAAAAAGGCTACAGAATTAAATTAGATCGCCATCCTCCGCGTTTCAATGGTGTGGTCTCTTGGTCAAAGGGGCCATAGGATATTTCCCTTCCAGAGAAAGAGTCAGGTTACTACAGCAGATACTTCCTGGTTCCCAAGAAGGGTGGGGGATTGTGTCCAATTTTAGACCTTCGAGGCTTGAATCGCTCAATCAGGCCGTTCAAGTTCAAGATGCTAACTGTCAACACGGTCGTGTCTCAAATCCAACATCACGATTGGTTGGTCACAATCGATCTCATGGAAGCATATTTTCATATAGAAATTCTGCCACAACACAGTAAGTTCTTGAGGTTTGCTTTCGGGGGTGAAGCTTTCCAATATCGGGTTCTCCCATTCGGCCTAGCCCTATCATCCCGCACATTCACGAAATGCATGGCTGCAACACTGGCTCCTTTACGACTCCGGGGCATCCGCATTCTGAATTACATAGACGACTGGCTGATACTAGCACAGTCACAAGAACTGGCAGTTCAGCACAGGGATATCGTCTTAGCCCATTTCTCTGGGTCTGAGACTTAACGTCAAAAAGAGCATTCTCTCTCCCACTCAGGAAATTACCTATATGGGAGTTGTATGGAATTCGGTATTACTGGCTCTGAAATACTTCCTCCAATATTTGAGAGGCTGCCATGTCCTGGTGCGGGTGGACAACACAGCAGTAGTCTCTTAAATAAACCATCAAGGAGGTCTACGTTCACTCCAGCTCAACAGACTGATACGGCAGATTCTCCTTTGGGCCCAGGGCAAGCTCCTGTCAATCAGAGCAGTTTATATCCCTGGATGCCTGAATGTGGGAGCAGATTTACTGTCCAGACAGAAAATACTGACGTGGGAGTGGAAACTCCACCCCGAGGTAGTGGAACAAATCTGGGTGAGATTTTACAGAGCGGAAGTGGACCTCTTCGCCTCCCTACAGACAGTGCAATGTCCCCTCTACTTCTCTCTGAATCACCCAGCCCCCCTGGGTCTGGACGCGATGGCACATACATGGCCCAGAATGCGCCTGTATGCGTTTACTCCAGTTTCTCTGCTCCCAGGAGTCTTGGCCAGAGTTCGCCAGCAAGGGTCTTGCCTCTTACTGATAGCGCTGCGTTAGCCGAACAGGGTACTGTTCCAGGTGCAGGAAACAATATTTAATCCCTGGCCCGAGTTGTGGAACCTTCATGTTTGGCCCTTGAAGTGTACTAACTGAGGGACACTGGGTTTTCACCTGAAGTTATCAAGACCATTCTAAGTGCTAGAGCTCCCTCTACAAGGAGAAGTTATGCCAATAAATGGGGTGTCTTTGAAAGATGGTGCAGTGCATATAATGCAAATCCAGTTAATTGCCAGATTGCTTCAGTTCTGGACTTTCTGCAGGAAAAATTGTCAGCAGGCACATGCCCCGCCACTCTCAGGGTTTAACAACTACACCACCGTAAGGGGTTTGGACATCCACAGTGTGGTGGCGTGGGTATTCTCGTTCCCAAAGCGCTAAATCAGTGCAGCATCAAAGTGTAGCTTTTTGACAAGGAAAGTCTCTGGTTACTTAACTGTAACCCCTGTTCCCTGATAAAAGTGGAACGAGATGCTGCACTTCATTGCCACACTGGAATGCCCCAGGACTGCTCTTCAGACAAAATACCTGACGATGCACCTGTGACGCATCTATTTATAGCCCTGCTACAGGTGCATCCAGTGATGTCACCAGCAGAGGCTATAAATTCTGGTCAATTTCATTGACGTGTGCACACATATTCACAGCTGGTCACACCTAACGTTGTTCCCAAAGCGCTAAATCAGCGCAGCATCTCGTTACGCTTTTATCAGGGAACAGGGGTTACAGTTAAGTAACCCGAGATGTTTTTCTGAAAAACTTTTTTTTTGTTTTTTTGTGATGAATCCTGCTCTTTGCTTTGAAAGAATTGTGTTGCTTCTCATGAATTCTCATTCAACGGATTGTTAATTAATAGAACTGAGAGAGAAGCAGATCACATATCAGGATAAGGTAATTAACATATTTTGGTAAACAGAATTATCTATTAGCGTGGGATGCACCATAGCTGAGAGTGTTTCCCCAGCATCCTTCCAGATCTTATCCGCTGTCAGCTATGTGTGTGTTTTTGGAATTATTTAGGAAATTGGCACATCCAATTGTTTACCATGCCAATCATGGCTCAAAGTAAACATACTGTATATAAAAGCACACGCAAATTATGAATTCATAAATCAAACATAAAAGGGAGGGTGTGGAAATGAGAAAGTAAGAATGGAAATGTTCTCCACATATCACAATTAGAGCAGATAAAATAAATCTGTTATCCATCCTCAGCCCTGACCTGCGGCCTTATGTACATACATGTGTGCGCTCACATACTTTACATCCACATACATGACCGATTATCAACCTCTGAGACCCCCATCTCCTTATTTTTTCATTCTGCCAGATCCCTCCATTCCTTATACAATAGTTAGTTCTTGTCTTTAAATTTGATTGCGGCATTTCAAGAGTGCTGATATTCAGTGTAACAGCACTGAGACACTTCACTGTTTATATCACTCCACTTGTCTGTGTTTGCGATGCTCCAGAGAAACTGCCATTATGTGTGTTGATCGGAGACAAAATGGTTGTTCCTTCTTTGGCTTTGCTTGGCACTATTTTTGTTAGCACAGCAGTCAAGACAAAAGAACTGGACACATTTTGTCTACAATATAAACTAATTGCACTCAGTAACTCAATGCTGCCTAGTGGTGTGGATGCAGGATCATTCAAAATCAATAGTTTTCCATTCCAGATGCAATTGTAGAAATGCATTATTCACATTATGCATTTTTTTCAATTAACATTTTTATTGATTCATAAACATATAACAAAATAAAAAACACAACACATTTACATTTACATTGAATAAACATTTAACATTTAACCACCCAATACCCCTCCCCATTCACCAACCCCAAGCTAATCCCCAGTGAACACCACTGTGGTCACAAATACATACAAAACATCACTAAAACAAACAAACAAAACAAACAAACAGAAAAACTGAAAAAAAAAACGTAATAATCATAAATATTTAAAACGAAACAACTCTCTCCACAGCCCCCATAAAACACCAAGTAATTACCCCACTTCCTGTCAAACAAATTCTGAACCCCCAGCCTTCTGCTTGATTTCTCCTCAAAGCTATAATGTAGCCTGTATATGATCTATCTTTCACTGAAATTATTGGATTGATGTGAGAGATTAAGGCAATATTATCAATAGGGCTGGGCAATAAAAAATCTTGATGTTTATCTAAAAAAGAGAGATGTTTGCGATATGGATGATAAACTTCTGAATAATTTTCTATACTTAGCCTATGTTTAACATCTAGAACAGGGGTAATTATTACATCGGTCACGATAGCAAGACAACCACTGGTTAGTTGATCTAGAAAAAATATAAAAGATTGACTTTTTATTTCCTGACGTCTGTCGCTGCTGCTGTTTGATTGACAGGTGGCTAATGTTTGAGCGCTATTGAGGGTTCGCGGCTAAATGATCAAATGCACTTTATAATTCCGCCAATGCCCATCTTGATGAGACATTAATGTAAACGCAGCCGGTGTGGTCTGATAAATAAGTATGTCATATAAAGGATATTAATCAATATCCTTTATATATATATATATATATATATATATATATATATATAATAAATTCCTTTAATAGCTTTAAAAGTATGAATGTAATATAATACATTTAATAATAATATTTTTAATAATATTGTTAGTTTTCTTTAATAATACTGACCCCTGATGTAAAGAGATTTGTATAATAAATTACCATGAAAGTAGAAATGATAAAAATATTTATAATTATGCTTAGCATTTATCATGTTTTTTCTAATGCCTTCAACCACTGAACAGCAATACTTCAGCAGAACATTCCACTAGTCACAAACTTCAGAAAATTGTGCATCATGCATTAGAACGTGAACACAACTATTTCTGGGCTTAAAAGATACAAGAACTAAATCAATGTGGAACATTTTATTTCAAAAGGAGGACAATGTGGCGTCTCATGTGCTACTTCAAGAAATAGTTCACTCAAAAATGAAAATTCTTCATTTACTCACCCTCATGCCATCCCAGATGTCTATGACTTTCTTTCTTCTACAGAACACAAATTAAGATTTTTAGCTCTGTAGGCCCATAGAATACAAGTGAATGGATGCCAACATTGTGATGCTCCAAAAAACCCATAAATGCAGCATAAAAATAATCCATTTGACTTCAGTGGTTAAATCATGTCTTCGGAAGTGATATGATAGGTTTGAGTGAGAAAAAGATCAATATGTAAGTCAATTTGTGCTGGAAATTCTTCTCTCTGCCCAGTAGTTGGCGATATGCATGAAGAATGTGAATTACCAAAAACAAATGAAGAATGTGAATGTTAAAGTGGAGATAGACTGTGCAGGGAGGAGAATTTACAGTAAAAAATTTACTTAAATATTGATCTGTTTTTCACCCAACCTATCATATTTCTTCTGAACACAGACTTAATCACTGGAGTCACATGAATTAGGCTACTTTTATGCTGAGTTGTGATTTATGGAGCTTCCAAATTTTGGCACCCATTCACTTGCATTGTGTGGACCAAAAGAGCTGATACATTCTTCTAAAAATATTAATTTATGTTCTGTTGAAGAAAAAGTCATACACATCCGAGATGGCATGAGGGTGAGTAAATGATAAGAGAATTTCAATTTTTGTGTGAATTATTCCTTTGAAGCCTGATGTGACCCCTGTACCATACAATTGTTCTACCCCCTCTATTATGCGGGACCAAGTGACCCTGCTTTTTTAGTGGGTTTTCATAAAAAATGTTTGGATTGTTTGAACATGTTTTATGCACAACAATAACGCTCTGTCGGCATTAAGGGAAATTTAGACCCTACACATAAACTGATTTTAATGTAATTGTTTCATACACATTATGTTATTGAAAATAACTTTTTCAGATTATTTTCTGTAATCATGTCGCCCTTTTATTTATTTTTTCTATCAGATTAATGTAGTGTTTATAGTATCATAGATACTCAATCACACCCACAAACACCCATAAAATACATATATTTTTTATTCTTTCTGGCAAAAAGCCATAAAAGGGAATGTAAATTATGGCAACATTTTTAAATTGCAGCATAGAGTTTTATTATAAAAGGGCATATATTTTGCAACTCAGTACTCAATTCTCACTACTCATGAGTACTTTTAAATGAGCTACACTTTTAATTTTACTTGTAGTTTTTTAGAACAGGTACTTTTACTCATACTACATTTTTTAAGATGTAACAGTACTTTTACTTGTTACTTTTCAGTACTCTTTCCACTTCTGCCCCTTTCCCAGATTATCTGCCACTTTAGGGGTGTGTGTGCTGCTCTCAAAAACAAGACAGAGCAGGTGGCACAGCTGAAAATACCTATAGAACTGAGATCTGGGAATCCCAAAATGTTGAACAAAATTTTCAAAGGATCTCAACACTCCACTCTCCTATAGGTCACAGAATGTAGTAACACCCCTCACGATCCACTCTGACCAGCAGAAAGGGGACTTAATAATAAATAATTTAGGGTTCAGCCATATGTTTGAGGCAACATTTAAATGAATGTCTGAATTAAACACTCTGGGCACTTTTGTCCATACCGAGTGCAAATGCGAGATAACGGGATGCAACATAACTTCTCCAATTAGTTTAATAGAAAGGCTTTGCAATGGCAAAATAGGGGCAATAACTTCCTGTTCAATACAAAACCAGGGAGGGGCTCTCTCAGGTGGAAGCGACCAATGAGCCAAATGTCTCAGACCGAATGCATAATAATAAAACTTCTTGGGTAGGCCAAGCCCACCTTTCGGCCTATGTAACTTACTAAAATCTAATCTAGGAAGCTTACCATTCCAAATGAAGGACTTTGCTATACTATCAAATTACTTGAAGCAAAAGAGGGGGATATCAACTTGGAGAGATTGTAACAGGTAGTTACATTTTGGAATACAATTCATTTTAATCACTCCACATCACTCGAAAACCTTTTTGATTAAGGGGTCAAAATTAACTAACTAAATCAGACAAATTTGCTGGGAATAAAATGCCCAAATACTAAATTACCTGTTTGGGCCACTGGAAGGCGCCCGGCTGGAAAGCCATTACTGGGCAGTACACTGTCAGAGCCAAAGCTTCGGATTAGACCAAATTACTCTGTATCCCAAGAACTAAGAAAAGGAATTAAAAATTCTATTGAGGCAAGGTATAGATCTAATGGGGTCAGAGACGAATAATAAAATATTATCAGCATAAAGCAAAAGCTTATGAGCCACACCTCACGCCACCACCCTTGGAAATCCTATTCACTTCTTATCCAGGCTGCTAATGGTTCCAGGGCAAGACAGAACAATAATGGAGAAAGAGGGCAACCCTGACAGGTGCCCCTATCCAGAGTAAAATAATCTGAAATTAATCAATTTGTTTGTACTGCCACTGGGTGTCTATAGAGTAACTTAATCCAAAACCAATGAAAGTATTCCCAAACCCATATATTTCAAAAATCTTAAAAAGATAATCCTTTTCGGCATTAAGTGAGATGGCCGCGACCAGAGTCTGATCATTCGCCACTGAAAATATTATATTGATGAAACGCCTCATGTTATCAGAAGAGCTGTGTCTTCGAAGAAACCCCACCTGATCTATATGTATAAGAGATGTCATAACTTTACTTAATCGGTTAGCCAGCATTTTTGTCAGCATTCAACAATATTTATACATCTAGCTGGATCAGGGAAATTGATCATAACTCTTACACTTGCTTGGATCTTTGTCCTTTTTAAGAATCAGACTGATTCGTGTAAGGAGCCTGGGTAGCTCAGCTAGTATTGATGCTGACTACATCTCTTGGAGTCATGAATTCGAATTCAGGGTGTGCGGCGTGCCACCAGCCAGGTCTCCTAAGCAACCAAATTGGCCCAGTTAAAAGGGTAGGGTAAAGTCACATGGGGTAACCTCCTCATGGTCACGATTAAGTTGTTCTCGCTCTCAATGGGGCATGTGGTAAGTTGTGCATGGATCGTGGAATTTAGCATGAGCCTCGAGCCCACAGCGAGCCAACATGATAAGATGCGTGGATTGAAGGTCTCAGAAGCGGAGGCAACTGAGACTTGTCCTCCACCACCCAGATTGAGGCGAGTAACCACACCACCATGAGGACCTACTAAAGTAGTGGGAATTGGGCATTCCAACATTGGGAGATTGATAAAAATAAATAAAAAAGCAGACTGATTCGGGCTTGTGTCATGGTTGGCAAAATGTTTAATGATTCTGTATAAACTTTTAACAAAAGTGGAGCTAGTTCTGTAGCATAAGATCAAAACAATTCAGCAGCAAAACCATCTGGCTCTGGAGCCTTGCTGTAGGCAAGGCCTTAATTACCTTGCCAATGTTATCTCAGAATCAAGAGAATATTTTTGCTCATTCGTCAATTTAGGGAGTTCTAATGGTTCCGCAAAGTTTGATGTCTTCATCAATAGACGAGGATGTGGAACTGTAGAGATCAAGATAGACGAGGATGTGGAAGTGTAGAGATCAAGATAGAATTCTTTAAAAGCATTATTAATATCAGCAGATTTCACTGAGGGAATAGTAGAAAAAGACTCTCTCTGCTTTATATATCTAGCCAAAAGCTCCCTACTTTGTCCCCTGACTCAGAATATGACTGTCTTGCCCTGAATAGCCAAAACTCCACCTTCCGTGACAAAAATAGTATTATATCTGTATTTCAATCAGATCAATTCTGCCATTGGACGACATTGGGCACTTCAGCTCTGCCTCTGCACTTTTGATATTCCCTTCCAACTCCACGAGTTCCTGTGCTTTGGATTTTTTGATGAATGAGGCATACTGTATGAACCTACTTCTAAGAACCACCTTAAATGCCTCCCAAGTCACACCCAATTGGTCTCCATATAAACATTGATTTTGGCCTTGAACATTTGTTGGAATTCAGGATTTTGCAAAAGGGATACATTAAAGTGCTTACATTAAATGATTTATTTTTCTCTGTAAGTGGCAACATTTCTAAACTCGCAAGGGCGTGAATCAATTGTTTCCAATTGAACAATCAACAACAGATTAAATGAGGGACTTAGATATAAAAAAAATATATATATTCTAGAATAAATCTTATGGACTGATAAAAAAAATGTATAGTCCCTACCAGATGGGTTCAAAAGTCTCCAAATATCTGAAAGACCAAGATTTTTACAAATCCTGTGAAGCGTCACTGTTGCTCTAGGAGGCTTGCATGCTTTTTATTCACTATGATCAAGGACTGAGTCCATCAAGAGATTAGAGTCTCCTCCCAATATTATATCATGAGGGGTGCCAGCGGCTTGCAACATCCCTTAAAGATCTATAAAAAAATCCCTTATCGTCAGTACTAGGTGCGTAAATATTAGCCAAAATCAACGTTTGCCCCTGAATATCTGCTAAAAAAAAATGCCTCTTCGGCCTCTATGGGGGGTGTACCTGTGCACCCTGGTACCTTGCATCTCCCCTTCTTTTCAGCCATAATCATCCAGTGGGCTGTGACATCCAGGCGCACATCAGGGACTGGAATTGGAGCAGCAGGTTCTTTTCTCCTCTTCTGCTCATACTTACCAGCAATTATGGATCAGGGACGCCCTTTCTTGAGCTCCAGGCTATTTCCACTTTTGCATAGGCCTTCAGTGATGTATGACTTGAAGGTGTACAGCTTAATATATTCCTTCTTTTTCATCCCAGTGCCTTCACAATCTCTTCGATAGATCAGCCAGGAGGTCACAATGATCATATCCAGTAAGTGGAACACCAGTTGGTGGTGCCACTTCTTTGATCTGATTTTGTTCCAGTACAGTGCAATCAGTGAGTCAAGCAGATCCACCCCACCCATATTCTTATTGTATATTTTCACCACAGCAGGGCAGGGGACTTTCTTGAACATCTTTTGCTTGCAATCTCACCTGTCAACCTTGGTAACTGGGTGGGCTCAAGTGTAATCATTCAGATGGGTCACTGAGTGGTTATTGTACCACTTTACAACATGCAAGTTGGTTTCTCCAACCATGGCAATCTTCTGTTCAAAAGATCCATGTCCTGCTCTCTTCAGCTCAGCATCACACATCAAGTTGACACCTGGTAGTTTGTTGCCACAAACAGTACCAGTGCAGTGAATTTCCTGCTGAGCCTGTGTAAGCACAAGAGGGCCACTTGTTAACCATTTGTCGAAGAAAAGCCTGTAGTTATCTTGCTTGGTTATAGGCAGGGCTCTGCGAAGGACAACGTTGCCACTTACTTCTAGCTCAGTGGGTTGTACAACTCTCCCTGTGTATATTTCAAAATTGTGTGGGACACCATCAGAGCCAGCCAAGATGAGTATCTTATAGCCCATTTATTTGGTTTTGATGGCAGGTATTGCTTCAGTCTGTTTCTTCCCTTGAATGGGACCTTCTGCTCATCAACTGCCACCTTCTAACTCATTGGGATTGATGTCAGATTTGAGGTTAGATGAGTGACCAGTGGTCAGATCTTGTGGAGTGGATTATCATTTTCCTCCTGTCTCTCTTCATTGTTACTGAAGTGCAGGGATATTTATATGGCCTCCCATCTATTCAGTGATGAATACGTTTTTCAATTGACCAAAAATTGAAATAGGTTAAAACTGCACATCAAAGTATTTGTTGCCTTTTACTAAAATCTTATTTTCAAACAATGTATTTTAAGTGTTTTATTTGAGAATCATGTGACGACACCAGTCAAAATGTAATACGGGATAACGATAATGAATTTTCTAAATATTATCATATTAAAACTTTTAATCAGTAATACTTAATGAATATATAAAGTGAGGCTGTAACCAATATTTAGAGCTCAAAAAATAAAACCTGCACTATTTTTTTTCTCATTATAATGTGTTTGCTTTAAATGTGACCCTGCTTGTTAAAGTTCTTTACCCACATTTTAACGCTGCAATGTGATTTAAGCTGCAAAATGTCTGAATTTTTTTTACAGTAATTGGCACCATACTATTATTGTTTTCTCAACATAAAATTAAATTGTGTTTTAAGGGGAAAAAAAAATCTGCATATCCCACCTGACTGAAATTGTTACTCGGTATGACACCTCATGAGTTTACACATGAATTGTCATTTTTACACAACTTACACATAATTGATGTTCATAAATAAGAAATTTTTATGTCATGCAAAGGGAGTCACACTGAAAATTGTTTTTTCAAGGAAATGAATTAGGCTACGCTATAAAGAAACCTTGCTGCTCACTCTTTGTTCTTGACAGTGGCATCTAGAAAAATCATAAAAATGTGAAAACTGTACATATACATATTAACTGTTAATGATGAATAATTATATAAATATTAAGCATCTATGCAAATGAAATATGTATGAATATGGTGCACTCTTTTTTACACAAGTTTAAACATGAAATAACTAATAATGCACTGTGTACGATGAAGTAAGCTTAATGCATAATGAAGAAACATTATTTCATGTTATTAAGGCTTTATTAATGTGTAATAATGCTACAATTGACATACAATGTAACCCAACAATGAATCAGCAATAATATAGGCTAATTTGACCTAGTGTATTTTCACATTTTGTGCTTCAGTTAGCATATTAGGTTACAACAAACTGGGACAAACTAACTGGCTAGTCTGGCTGAAGAGAATTTGGTGTACTTAAACGTACATATTTTTCAAAAATTTTATTCTAATCATGGCTGGCATATTCATGCCAACAGGTTTAACATGTTAAGCTTGGGCAGAGCAAGCAAGTAAGCAGACCTATGGAAAATGTGTCAGTAGGAAAGTAAGCCACTCACTCACCTAAGTTGAATTTCCAGCCACCGAAGAGAGAAAAAAACTACATGGTGAAATCACTTGAAAAGATGGCCTTTTCTTGAAGGTGCAGATTCCCCAATATGACAGGTTGGACAATCATTTAATTTGCAGCATATGAATAATAAATAAAAAAACATCAATTAAACACATAATGCACATTCTTTGCTCTTCATGTTGGTGCAGTAGCACTAAAAAGCTTCCTGTATTTGCCAGTAAGTGGGGGAAAAGAAAGAAATATGAAATTGCCCAGTGCGTAATTTTTCCTGACCAAAATCACTTGAACACACATTATGCTTTAATTAGAAAGCCACACCCACTTCAGCCCCTCATTTCATTGAACACAGACATGTCAGGTCATATTATATATTTTTATATAAAAAAAAAAATCAAAGGTGCGGTGTGAGGTTCAAAAAGGTAGTTTGTTGCCTGAGGGCAACACCATGCCATTGAGGGTTAATCTGTCTGAGACATTTGAATTGTAGATATTTACTTATCAATGTAATTACTCCCCTGCTCTTTCTTGAGCCAGTATTAAAGAAAACATGTCCACCCTATATCTTCCCAGATTTTTCAGTTTCCTGCAGGGAAAGATGCGTTTCTTGAAGAAATAATATATCGTATTTCTTATGTTGAAGAAAATAAATAACCTTCCTTCTTTTTATGGGTTGTCCAAACAAATTCACATTCCACATGGAGAGAGACAATCCACTCATATTAACATTTAACATTTTGATATATTAGAAAAAATTGATTGTGTGTCAAAAACAAAATTATAAAGACCACATTACTGCAACAATCAAACACAAATTTCTCCCAAGAACAAAAAAAAGAAAAACGTGTGCATTAACCCCACACACAACAGCGCCAACCAGCGTCCATCCCTCTAAACTACGAGAGCCCCCGTGACAACTTTGCCATCGGATTGCTCAAGTCTGGTGCTTCTATACAAATGTTGTGAGACAGAATTACACAACAGAAAATAATATATAAAACAAACGCCAGCCAATAGGAGGCATAAGCACAAAGAATGTGCAGATACATCCACAAACTGTCCTGAAAGAGTGTTATTCCTCAAAACAAACTCCAGCCGCTAGTCGGAACCAACACAAAACGAAACAAAGAAGGTGTCCAGTTTCCTCAGGTGGTCAAGTGAATTTTCAGTGTGTCAGGTCCACTCGGCTGCATCGAGAGCATCACACAAACACTTACTCATTCCATTGACTTTATGCAGAACATTGCTTGCTGTGGGCATGTAAATATTTTTCGGCCATCCTTAGTATTTATTCTCAACTTGGCCGTGAATATCAGTGCAAAAGCTACCTTAGATTGATGTAAGAGTTTCTAGCATTCCTTGAATCTATCACATTTCTCTTATCAAATTCGCAAAGTCTGGGAACAAGAAAATATTGTGGTTCTAAAGTCTGGGAACAAGAACATATTGTGGAATTGATCGGGCTTGTCTCCCTCAGTTGGTCTCCGAGCCGGATCTCTGTGAGCTTGCTCGATTTACAGCTTATAGCCTGTTATGTCAAGCAGACTCGGAAGAGCTCGTCTAGGAATTTCACCATAACTCGACCTTGTGTACAACAGTGTTGCCAGTTATATACTGTAGCGGAGACATTACGGTGACTAACTGGCAACAGTGTTGCTAGTTAATTACTGTAATGCAACACAACCACTCACAGTATAATACTGCATATACATTTACAGTATATACTATATATAGTAGTCATTCTGGTGTTATGAAAATGACGCAATATTCTTTACTGTTATTATCTTTTAAAAAAGAGAAAGCATATAAAATGTTCATACAAATATATTTTATTACTTTGGACAAAAATAAATACACAACACAAAAGATATCACAAAATTAAACAAATCAGAACATACTATACTAAAATGAAAACAACACTACTAGTGTATGACCTAGTAAATCAACCACATTTTCAATAGAATTTGCAAAATAACATCTTATAACCTCAGTAAAAATGATAATAAATACAAGCATTCTTTTTTACTTTACTTTACAGGCCTCAAGAATGAAACATTTCTAATACAACCTTTCTCTTCATTTCAAGAGATTCTTTGGTCTCTCCGTCCGGCATGGAGGTAGGTTGCCAATTAATGCATCGTAACTGTCAACTTTACATAATTTTTTTTTGACTGTGCACCTGTTCAGTTCTTGTTCTACTGTGTTCCCCGTCTGTCGCTCACTTCGACGTCGTGTCGAAGAAGCGACACTAGGGGTCTCTCTTGAGCGCCGAAAGATACCTCTGATCTATGAAAAAAGGCCAATGAGAGTTGGCGAACAGTATTTGCATACTCCGCCTCCGGATACGGATATAAAGGCGAGAGAAATACGCTCGTTCATTCAGTAATTTTCTTCGGAGCCGATGGTCGTGTGTATGCAGTCAGCTGCGAGTAACACAACTGATCCTGCTTCTGATCCTCTGACGCTCTGCTTTGCTGTTGGATTTACGGCGCACTACAGCGGCTTTTCTCTTCACTGCCGGCGTGCAGTTTGCCCCTGGGCGCTTCGACAGCGCAGAGTTAAAAGAGTTGAAAGAGTGATTCTCTCCATAAAAGAGTTTATTTCTCTGAAAGAGCATTACACAGCGGCGTTGAACGTCCTTTTCAGGACGCGTCTTTTTAAAGATGTAATTTCCGCCCCTGTGTAGTTTCTGGATGCGGTGTTTTCTCCCCACCTCTCTCGGTCATAAAACACTATCTTGCATGCCTGGGCTGCGATCACATGCAAGCAGTGTTTTATGAATGGTTTATGTTCTCAGTGCGAGAACATAGCCATGGCAACATTGCGGTCGTGTGGCTTTCTTTTGTAGTGAGAGAAAGCCGTTTCAGCCGCCCCCCGCGCCTCACCTCCTTCCTACGGGATTGACGCAGGCGCCGCGGGCGATGAACACGATTTGGGGACAATGACGGGCTCTGTTCGCCGGGTAAATCCCCTCGAACTTCCCGCCTCCCCGGCACGCTTGTTTGCTAGCATTGCGGTCGTGTGGCTTTCTTTTGTAATGAGAGAAAGCCGTTTCAGCCGCCCCCCGCGCCTCGCCTCCTTCCTACGGGATTGACGCAGGCGCCGCGGGCGATGAACACGATTTGGGGACAATGACGGGCTCTGTTCGCCGGGTAAATCCCCTCGAACCGCCCGCCTCCCCGGCACGCTTGCTTGCTTGCTTCCGTCTGAGCTCGGGATGAGTATTCTCTCCAATGGTTCATCTTCTCAGTGTGAGAACATGGCCGTTATAGCATTGCGGTCGCACAGCTTTCTTTTGTAATGAGAGAAAGCCACTTCAACCGCCCCCCGCGCTCCGCCTTCTTCCTACGGGATCGGCGCAGGCGCTGCGGGCGATGAAGGCGATTTGGGGAATATGACGGGCTCTGTTCGCCGGGTAAACCCCCTCGAACCGCCCGCCTCCCCGGCACGCTTGCTTGCCTCAGAATTGGATGACATCACCGCTGCATCGGAGAGCGTTACAGCGGCATCGGATGCTGATCGTTCGCCTGGGCCGCCACCTTCGGGTCTGCCGCCCAGCCTGAGCCTGACGCACGGAGATCCGCTATGCTTTCCCGGGCTACTTGATCGGTTCCGCGGGCAGGTGCGCCGCTCACAGCCACGCCCCCCCCCGTTCCCTTCTTCCCGGACGTGCACGACGAGTTGAGCTAAGCCAAGGCTTTTTCGCTCCTCCGCTCTCACTACCCTCGCGGTGGAACGGTCCCAGACCGCTTTCACTCTGCACGCCACGGCCCTTCCTGCAACCAATGCCAGGCCAAGGCACTTCAAAACCTGCACCTTGGGTAGTCCTGTTCTTGATGTGCTGCAGGAACTGCGCTGGATGACCAACCGCGCCCCCGGGCCACGGAGGTCAGAAGCGCTGGCACTCGAACAGGCGATGGCCACCCCTTGTGGTCCAGAAACACACCTGTGGACTGGACCTGGTCGAAATGCGGGAGGCAGACAAGGCACACCTTCTCTCACACCCCCGTCTCCCAGCTCCGTCCATTCGGCGCCACCGTTGACGACTCTGCCCAGCAGTCCTCAGCGGTGAGGCAGACGGAGGCCACTGCACATCCTGCCCCGCCGCAAGCTTGCCGCCATGGGCCATGCCCCGTCTGCTCGCCGACGGGCGTCCTCCTGCGGCTATGAAACACCCTGCTCCGCCTCAACCCGGGCCCAGCTCTCAGCCCCAGCGTCGAGCACGCTGCAGGGAACGGACGCCCCCGTCTCACGGACCCCCTCGAGGACCCGGAAGGCTCCCAGGCTGTCCGTAGACGTTCAACCCAGGGACCAAGATGTTAGCTCCGGAGGCTGGTAAGACCGCTCCGTCCCCGGTGGAGGGCCGGGAGGAGAATCTTTTCTTGTTGAATTAATTTTCACATTCTCATATTCTCTGTAATGAGCTATTTCCTTTTGTCTCTGGGTCACCTGGCCCGCAAATGCCGTTCTCACGGCACTTTGCCCCCAGATATCAACAGTCCTGGCTTCCTGGACACGGACCACCCGTCTTCAGCCCCACGACTGTCCCCCGGCCGGCCGGTTCCGACGAGTCTAGAGGACGCCTACCCAGGACCTCCTCCTCAGTCGCTAACCCGCCCCCTGCCGGGTGTGCGGAGCAAGGTAAGTGCTTTGAGTCTTTTCTCAGCACCTCAGCTGCGGGTCGCCCCGTCGCCGCCCAACGCTGCCCTACCTGCTCCGCCCCGCTGCGAAGCCCCGCCGGGTACATCAAATTAATCGTCCCTTTGGTGCCCCTAGCGCAGAGGTTGGACGCGTGGCTTTCACTTCCCAACCCGTCTCGCTGGCTGGCCCGGACCATCCGACTCGGTTACGCAATTCAGTTTGCCAGGCCCCCGTCCCCCTTCATGGGCGTCCGCTTTTCCGCAGTACACGGCGAACACGCCCACTCCCTGCGCGCGGAAATCGCGACTCTTCTGGCCAAAGACGCGATAGAGCCTGTCCCTCCAACTGAGATGAAGATGGGTTTCTACAGCCCTTACTTCATCGTACCCAAGAAAAGCGGCGGCTTATGACCAATCTTGGACCTGCGAGTTCTCAACCGAGCGTTGCACAAACTCCCGTTAAAAATGCTCACGCTTAACCTGCGTCCGGCATCTAGATTGGTTCGCAGCGGTAGACCTGAAGGACACGTACTTCATGTCTCCACCCTGCCCCGACACCGCCCCTACCTGCGGTTTGCGTTCGGGGGCCAGGTGTATCAGTACAAGTCCTCCCCTTTGGCCTGTCTCTGTCCTCTCACGAGAGTTACTATGCAAAATCCACAGAGATCAGGTGCTCAGGCACCTCAGCCGTCTGGGGCTTCAGGTCAACTGGGAAAAGAGCCAGCTCACTCCAGTTCAGAGCATCTCTTTTCTCAGGATGGAGTTAGACTCGGTCTCAATGTCGGCACGTCTCACCAACGAGCGTGCCCAGTCAGTGTTGAACTGCCTCGCCGCCTTCAGGCCAGGCACAGCGGTCCCCTTAAAACTTTTCCAGATGCTCCTGGGGCATATGGCGTCCTCCGCGGCGGTCGCGCCGCTGGGGTTGATGCATATGAGACCGCTCCAACACTGGCTCCAGACCCGAGTCCCGAGACGAGCATGGCGCCACGGCGCCGTATGCAACGGGCACGCAGCCTCAGGCCGTTGGAAAGGGGCCCAGCTGCGTTGGCACATCAACTGCCTCGAGTTGTTGACCGTCCTTTTTGCCCTGCGGAAGTTTCTCCCGTTAATTCGGGACGAACATATCCTAGTCAGGTCGGACAGCACCACTGCGGTCGCGTACATAAATCGCCAGCGCGGCGTATGCTCCCGTCACATGTCACAACTCGCCCGTCGTCTCCTCCTTTGGAGCCAGCACCGACTCAAGTCGCTGCGTGCCACTCACATCCCCGGCAACCCCAATGTGATAGCGAACGCGCTGTCATGACAATGCTTGTCTGGCGGAGAGTGGAGGCTTCACCCCCACTCGGTGCAGCTGATTTGGGAACGGTTCGGCAAGGCCCAGGTAGACCCCTCTGCCTCCCGAGAGACCTCCCACTGCCCGCTCTGGTACGCCCGTTAAGAGGCTCCCCTCGGGGCAGATGCACTGGCACACAGCTGGCCGGTGGGGCTGCGCAAGTACGCATTCCCCCCAGTGAGCCTTCTTGCACAGGTGCTGTGCAAGGTCAGGGAGGACGAGGAGCAAGTCACTCTCGTGGCTCCTTACTGGCCCACCCGGGCCTGGTTCTCGGACCTCATACTCCTTGCGACAGCCCCTCCCTGGCGAATTCCCCTGAGGAAGGACCTTCTTTCTCAGGGACGGGGCACGCTCTGGCATCCGCACCCAGACCTCTGGAACCTCCACGTCTGGTCCCTGATGCGGAAGATCTAGCTGGTCTACCACCCACGGTTGTAGCCACGTTCAACCAAGCCAGAGCCCCTTCTACCAGGCAACTCTACGCCCTGAAATGGCGTCTGTTCGTGAATTGGTGTTCTTCCCGGGCAGAAGACCCACAGAGGTGCGCAGTTAGGTCTGTGCTCCTGTCCCTACAGGAGAGGTTGGGGGGGAGGCTGTCCCCATCCACCTCGTAGGTGTATGTTGCCACTATTGCAGCTCACCACAACCCAGTAGACAGCAACTCTCTGGGTAAGCACGACTTAATCGTCAGGTTCCCAAGAGGTGCCCGGAGGTTAAAAACCCCTCCTGGCCAAACCTGTTCCCCTCCTGGGGATCTCTCGGTGGTCCTTGCCGGTCTTCAGAGATCCCCCCCGAGTCGCTAGAATCAGTTGGCTCAGGGCCCTCTCCTGAAAAGACGGCCCTGCTGATTGCGCTCACTTCCATCAAGAGGGTCGGGGACCTGCAAGCGTCCCCTACTAACGACACTTGCCTGGAGCTCGGTCCGGCAGATACTCATGTGATCCTAAGACCTCGACTGGGCTATGTGCCCATGGTTCCTACCATGCCCTCTGGAGATCAGGTAGTGAACCTACAAGCGCTGCCCCGGGAGGAGGCAGACCCAGCCCCTCTCACTGTCGTGTCCGGTACGTGCCTTGTGTGCCTACCTGGACCGCCCCCAGAGCTTCAGGCGCTCTCAGCAGCTCTTTGTCTGCTTTGGAGGACCAGCAGAAAGGGAACGCTGTCTCCAAACAGAGGTGTCTCACTGGGTGATGGATGCCATTCAGTTGGCCTATCACACCCAGGCCATGCCCCCCACTTACGGGTTCGAACCCACTAGGAGCGTGACATCCTCATGGGCACTGGCGAGGGGCACCTCCCTAGCAGACATTCGCGGAGCTGCGGGCTGGGCAGCACCTAACACCCTTATGATCTCAGGGTTGAGTCAGTCTCGTCCCGTGTTCTCTCAGGTCCGAGCCCGTAGAACTCGGTACACGTCGACGATCTGACCGGGTGAACCGCTTGTTCCAGCGCCGTTTCCCTCTGCCGAGGCAAAACAGTGCGCTTTTGCCCCAGAGGACCCAGGTCCCTGGTTGATTCCTCCCTAGCACTTCGGACCCGCAGCAGTTCATCGGAGGAACGTGCTGGTCCAGTCCACTACGGGTACCTCCGGCTACCCCTACTGGAATAAGTGCTCCACAGATCAGGCCTCCTACGGGACTCCTCCTGTGTGTATTTCCGCGGCACGGTCACCTTACGAGCTGACCCGCGTCTCCCTTAGGCAGTCCTTCGCTGCCCTCCGGTCGCCGTGTTGTAGCAACTCCCCCCTCCTTGAGGTTGGATCTACCACCGTGCCATTTACTTCCACATGCCTAAGTGGCCATGTGATGTATTTTGCCACCTTTACCTCCCCTGTTGGGCGGGTGTGGCCTCCGCAGGGTCTTTTCCCCCTAAGAATAGGAATTTGGAATAAGACCCCCTTCCCTCGATGCGGTAAGGGCCCCGGCTGCTCTTGCTCTATGCCGAGAAAACATAGAGAGAAAAGAGGCCCAGCCAGGCTTGGCCCGTTCCCTAGTTGGGAGCGTCACCTTGTTCCCCCCTAGGGTAACCAAAAGGATGCTGACGCTTTTTCGGGGCATTGGGGAAGAGTACGTGCAGCCTGAACACAGTTGGTCGCTTGCGCACGTGCAAAATACCTGCCCGCTTCTGTGTCAGCAGTACACGTACACGGCTCAGCGCATGGCGAGTTTTGAAGTGGACCCCTAGTGTCGCTTCTTCGACACAACGTCGAAGTGAGCGACAGACGGGGAACGTCTCGGTTACGTATGTAACCTCCGTTCCCTGATGGAGGGAACGAGACGTCGTGTCTTCCCGGCCACGTCGCTGAGCCGAGCCGCTGAGATGCCTGGAACACTCCCGGCTCCTCAGAAAAATCCTGAATGAACGAGCGTATTTCTCTCGCCTTTATATCCGTATCCGGAGGCGGAGTATGCAAATACTGTTCGCCAACTCTCATTGGCCTTTTTTCATAGATCAGAGGTATCTTTCGGCGCTCAAGAGAGACCCCTAGTGTCGCTTCTTCGACACGACGTCTCGTTCCCTCCATCAGGGAACGGAGGTTACATACGTAACCGAGACGTTTTTTGGGGGGTTGACGAATCCTGCGTGCTACATTGTCTCTATTAACATGTTCTACTCTGATTTTAAGCTGTCTTTGAAGTGAACTATAGCCTTTTCCCAGTTGTTCCCCTTCCTCCGAAAAGTCTCCAGATGTTAAGGGATGTTTAGAAACAATGTTTCTTGCCACTTCCCCGCAGTCAGCTAAGTTTGGGTTTGGGCAAAGTGAAAATGAGCAAAAACATGGTTTAGGAATTATTTTTATCTTACCACTTTGTTTGAACTCCATTATTTGTTTTCGACACTGTATAGGGAATAAGAAGTCCTGAAGATCTGACACCTCTACTAGCGCAAGGTCCTGTGTCACCCACCACAAAACAAAGATGATTGACCACATCTTGAAGTTTGTTATTGTCTAATTCAGGGAGAACTCTCGTTATTTCTTGTTGAATCAGCTCTGTGTCTGAAGTTAAAAAGAACACACTGAGTGATGTAATGACACCACAGAAAGGCCTGCCACTTTATACACCGGAAGAGGACAGTAATCCAAGAGACTGTCAGCATTAACACACACATTAACACATACTTTGGATCAGAGTTGTGCAGAGAGTGAACTCCAAGGTCAGACAAAAGCAAAGATTCATACAGTTCAACAACAAAGTAGACATCGGTTGGACAAATGAGTATCTCTGATATTTTTCCAAAGATATAACCACAGCTGTTGTGGTCTACAACAACAAAAATGCCATTAGTATATTTGGTTCCTTTCTAAACAACCCCTGATACCTCTGAAATAGTCTGAGTGACAAAGTTAGCTGTCCTTATTGCATTTTGTATTTTTTTTATTGTATAACTGTCCATTGTGTTCATGTGCTTAGTCACTTTCTAAATGCCTGAGTCAGCTCACTGTGCTTGTCAACTGCAACCAAATGTTTAATGTAAACTGCCAAGTCATTAGCCACAATACCTTCAAATAAATCATGGCCGAAGCATGGAGGGAATCCTCCACACACATGAAAAAATGTAAGGGAATTGAAAACTAAATTAAATTTTATGCCATTTACTATATGTTGATCGGTAGTTGTGAGCTGATCAACACTATGTGCATAATTTCCGTTTGCTCTTTTTAGGCCAAGATTTAAAGGATGCTGGCAAAATGTGTCTCTGTCAATTAGTCAGTACCGACAGAAATACTTGTTGGTACTGACATTTACAGAAAAAACACCTATACAATGAGACCCAAGATTATCCCCACAAATGCCAATCAGCCCTGCTCTAAGAATAGTGCCATCTACAGACTGAAATCCAGAATCCTCTAAATATTTCAAATCAGCAACCAGGCTGGAAAAGACCCTCTCCTGACCAAACTGTTTAAAGTTCTCATGTCTACACAGTAAAACAAACTTCACTGGGTCAACTAAGGAACGGCCGTGTGCCAGAATCTCCACTAGGGTCATGTACACTGCCAGGATTTTATGTAATTTTTTACCCAAGCCAAGTGGATTTACAACTTCAAATGCATCCTGGTACAAGATAATTGATAATGATGATGGATGCTCATGAAAGATGCATTTTGCTTGATGCATATGACATCATTTATATGCTCCATCAGAGATGCAAGGGTTTCTTTAACTGGCACATACTGACAAAAGCGCTCTTTACCAGCTGTGTCAGTGCCCATATATATATATATCTGTTTTGGGTCAACAAAGTTTTGTTTTTTTTAAGAAAGTTTTTGTCTGAAGAAGTTTTTTTTTGGTTTTGTTGGACCTTAACTGACCTTCATTGTACAAAAATGTAATAGATCTTGTGTAACCTGTTCATCAATAATTATAAAAAAGAGTGTCCATGTTACATGATGGTATATCTGATGATAATAACAGCTTTTCTTTTAGTCTAACAAGCATGGCCTGCATTCCATCAACATGAACTGCTTGAAACTCCTCTATGACTGATTGAATTGTACTGGCAGGTAACAACATTTTCCCCTGCATCTTCATGTAAAACAGAGCCAAGATATGTAAAAAGGCCTCTTACATCTATTGTATTTCTATGACTTTCAAAAGACGATTTAGATGGTACCTCACTATTAAGAGCAGATTTGTAGGAAGTAGTTGACTATCAAGAGACAGATCTGTTTGTGTTGCTGTCTAACACTGTTTGTGGAGACATGACTGCTGCACTGGACCTGACTGCTTATGCTTTCGCAATAAATTAGTGGTGAATGATGTTAAAATATTTCAAGTACCCTTCAACTGAACAGCAAACTTTTCTACCATCTCTAATATGAATTCGCAAGTGGAAGCACAGGTATGAAAAATTACTAGCCACAAATACACACCCTTAGACCTGACAGTGGAGGTTAGCCTGTGGATGCCTATGTGTATCAAGTTTTAGTGACTGCCTGTGATTTCTGTGCATGTGTGACCTTAATGAGGAGAATTTCTTAAACCTACATGGGCACTGCTGCATTCCACAGGCAAATTGAACATTTGCTCTATGTATTTTTATATGTGTTTAAAAAAAGCTTAAAATCCCACTTAATAGGCAGCAAGCCACATCGCACATTTTGCATCTGTATGTGACATCAACAATTTACCAACTCAACTTGTTCATTTATTTAGTTTTTATTTTATTGAGTTTGTCAATTGTTGATAAATGCAGATAGACGAAAAATAATGTGCATCACCAAGGAATGTTACTGAAAGTTGTGAGGAGAAGCTAAAAACTAGCTAACCATGCAGCTTTCTGGAACCGAGCGAGTCAAAGACCACACATTTACGATTTCAATTTACAAAATATATTTTAGAAACCCTCACCAATATTTGAACAGTTGACTTGTTGTTGGAAGTTAAATTTTAAGGCTTAAAACATGAAAATGCCGCAACTGACACACTCAAAAGTAAACAAAATATGTCTTCATCACCTGGCTGCCTTAAAGGGGCAACATCTTTGTGTTTAGAATAAGGCAGTCAGCCCGTATGTGCGTGTGTTAATGCCTAAATCCTTGTTTTCTGCCTGAATATGTATACACTTTGCAATATATAGTGACGTTATGCATCGGAGTAGTTTCGAAAGATAGAAATTTACCGTCTAATGTTACAGTTGGTACCTGTAATGGGTACATAGAGTAATTTACTGTAATTTATTTATTTGCACCACATAAATTCCTAAAGATGCACCTAATATTACAGCAAAATACTGCTCCCCGATATTACAGCAAAACACTGGCTATTTTACAGTTATTTACCCTGTAATTTTCACCAAGGTTTAACAGTGCATCTTTTTCAAATTAACAATTAATTTCTTTAGGAGTAAAACTTTTTTATTGGGGAAGAAAATGCTGATTATACTTTTAACTTTTAGTTTATAGAACTGTTGTTGAAAATATCATAATTTCACACTCACGTTGTGTTACACTGAATATTAGTATGGCTTTGATTACCTCAGCATTCAGAAATCAGAGTTGTCCACTGGAAAATTACCTGTGAAAGGAATTAAAAGTCAGACAACAAAGTTGGAAAGTCCAAATTTATTTTGCAGCATGAGTACCCCCGACATCAGAAACCATCCTGATTGGTGATCATTTGGAAAAATAAATCTGATATTTACCTAATCTATGTGCACTTATAGCATTCTATAGACTTATTTCTATCAGACTGTAATTGTTGAAGACACTTTTTCATTTATCTTTAAGAGCTGTAATTCATATATCTAATAGAGTAGGCTGACTAATTTTACCAAAAGCCTGCAATAGAGCAAATAACACAAAACTGGTTGAAATAGATTAGGTTTGGTTGTACTGCAGCGTTTTGGCAGATGTGCTCCCAGACAAAGCCAAATACTTCCATTTTGATTTCTCGATGTGGGAATGTCTGACAAGCACAAGGTCTGCGCAACATTACACTTTATAGTGTGCTATTCCTTAATTTGCATATTCCATTACACATCCCTTCCTGTAATACATTCATTAATACTTCCAGGCTTGTAAGTTACCACTATTGTCTTTCTCAAATCACTCTTCTCCTCACATCCACATACTTAAATCCTCTCAACGATATCTCCTGCTTCTCTGCTTTCTTTAAACCACATATCTCTTTTCGCTCACTTTCTCACCTTCATCTTATTTGAAACTCTCCACTGACCCTTTAATCTCCACAAATTCCACTCCCTTTCACTCACTTTTCTCTAGCTGAGTGTCTTTGTATTCTGCACATACTGTACACACTGGAACCATTTATTGTTCAAATTTTGTTAATAAGCCACTTTGCTGTTCTTGCTGTCCTCTCAATTTTCTTTCCCCCTCTTCAACCCACTCTCCTTTTTATTACTTATATCTTTTGTTCTTGCACTTGAGCGAACCACGGTGCAGTGCGGTCGTCATTAATGAGTCATTATCTGTCCAAACACGGCCATTCAATCATATCAGGCTGATACAGTATTATTCACCTTAGTGACTGACTCTAATGAATAAGAATGGAGTCCTGGTATTAGACACTCTTCAAAGGCTTCAAGCTTCAGTAACCAGTAACATACACAAAAAGTAGATTTAATCCAATACATCCAATACATAAAATCAGGGGCAGACTGGGAAGAGAAATCGGCCCTGGATTTTACATAGAAACCGGCCGAAACGTTGTTGAGCAGGATGTCCTTTTCTGTCTACATTGCAAAGATGTAACCAAATATTCTACGATGAATCACATTCAATTAGTCATTAAAAGCACAGAGATCTACCACTTATCTTTCTGTGGTGGTTATGGCCTTGCTACACTCAGATCTCATTGAAAACAGCAGAACACATACTATCAGTCACTACCATGATAAGTTTTGAAAAGGCTGCTTAACAGGTTCATTTCAAACTAGCATGAATGTCCTAAACATTCAGTGTTTTTAATTTGAAATATTGACTCAAACCATATAGATGACCAAAGTTTAGCCATGAAACTCTGATTGGTTACCTTTGACATGTAATCATGTTGCCAATCAACATTTAAATTGCTAATGTAACCCCTTTTAAATTGACAGGAGCTGACAAGTGTAAATTAAGCAAATGCAGTAACTGCTAATTTCCCTTAGATGGTGTTTGGCTTTTTCTGAATGTACATGGTCTGTTTAGTAGATCACCATCTTGAGAGAGTGAAGAGCTATGCTATATGCTGTTGATTAAAAGCTAAACAATTTAAAGTGTAAAGGAAATGAAAAGAGTGTTTATTTTTAGAGTTGTGAAGAAGGAAGCAATTATTTGAATACTTTGTTTTTCCAGACAACTCCAGTTGTTGTTCCCTTTACAAAAAGCTACACTAGGATGCTGCGCTGAAGAGCGCTATGGGGACAATCCTAATTGTGACCAAGCTGTGAATATGTGTGTAACACGTCAATGAACATTGACCGGAATTTATAGCCTCGGCTGATGAAATCATTAGATGCATCTCTGGCCAGGCTATAAATGGATGCGTCACCAGGTGTCGTCAGATCGTCAGATTTTTTCAGAACGATTCTGTGTGTGTGTGTTTCACAATCCTGTCAAAACTTTCCTTCCTCTGCTAGGAGTTAGAATTTGGTTAAGCAGTGTGCAGTGAACCTTTTCTCCTTTCCTCTATTCTAAAATATATATATATATATATAAATATATATATATATATATATATATATATATATATATATATATATATATATATATTTTAAAGTCAAAGTGAGAATGACTGAAAACCAGGGCAGGCGATGCGTGTTCCCTTGTTTACGCTTTATAGCCGAATGGGACACGCATCAGTTTTGCTCTATTTGTTTGGGGGAAGAGCACGCTGCTCTCACGTTTGAGCGAGGCGGGTGTGAGCACTGCGATCTGCTTTCGGGCAAAGTGCTTCGCGCTCGTCTCGCTTGCTTCCGGGAGTCAGTGCCCACGCTTCATTGGCTCTCGCATGGAGGCTGAGAAGCGAGAGACGGGTTCGTCCCTTTCTCTCGCTCTCTCTCCAAACCCAGCTGGTCCTTCCCATGTTCTCGAAGCGCGTTCCGACGCTTCTTCGGTTCATGAGGGGGACCTCGAATCTCTGCCCGCCTCCGAGCTTTCCGTCCGCGATAAGAAATGTACGGAGGAATTGCTCGATGTGGTTACTCGGGCGGTGGCCAGACTCCAGTTGGACTGGCCGTGCCAAAATGAGACCCCCAAACCCTCCAAGTTGGGGGATCGATTTTTGTCCAGGGAATATGGGAAGGGAATGCCTCATCAGTCCCTTCCCTTCTTTGATAACCTCCATGAGGAGCTTTCTCACTCATGGAGGAACCCGTATTCTTCCCGTGTTCACGTACCCTCGACGTCTTTATATTCGACTATCGTGGGTGCTGAGGCATGGGGATATTCAGTGATGCCGCCGGTCGAAGAGACGCTTGCGGGCTATCTCTCGCCGGGCTCAGCATCATCTCTGAAAAAGCCCTCTCTCCCCTCAAAGCCTTGTAGGGTGACCTCCGCTTTAGTGGGAAGGGCTTATCAAGCAGCAGATCAGGCTGGTGCTGCTCTGCACACTATGGCTATATTATAGGCATACCAGGCTGACCTGCTGGACGACCTGAGTGTGGGTGCTGCGCTCAATGAGCAAACTATTTCTGAGTTTCGTCGAGCCACAAATCTTTCTCTCCGAGAAAGTTCTATAAACACCAAGCAAACAGCCCGCGCTATTGGCCTGTCTATGTCTGCCTTGGTCAGCGCGGAGAGGCACCTTTGGCTCAACCTTTCGGGCATCAAGGATAAGGATAGAATTTTCCTCCTTGATGCCCCGGTTTCGCCCACTGGCCTATTCGGAGACGCCATGAGCTCGGTCATCTCCAGGTTCCAGGAGGCGAAAAGCCACAAGGAAGCCTTCGGGCGGTTCCTCCCTCGCCGCACTCAGGGGGTGGGTCCTTCGGCCCCCCAGACCCGTCTCGGTCCTGTTAGAAGGGAGGCTCAAAACCAAAGCGTGGCGAGTTGTGCTCCTCCTCCCAGGGATTGGGGACAGACTCGTCGCCATCAGCAGCCCCCAAAGCAAGACCTTAGGACTGATTTCTAAAAGAAGAAAACCCTGATGGATACCTGACCTGGTCTTGCGCCTAGTTTTGTGGGGTAGCTCCCCTCGGGACGGGGCGCATGCTCCACTTCGCACCTCCCGGTACCCCGCGAAGTCTCTCCACTCCCGCGCCTTCGGTGTTTCGGGTGGTAGAGGCTCCCATCAAATAGTTGGGGGTTTTGCTGCTCCCCGCATTTTCCAGGACACGAAACACTCGACACCCCCTCAACAGTAAGTGTTAAAGATTAAAACTCATCTTAACGAACCTGGCAGCATAGAAACTTCTGCCAGATGTATATTTCTCTGTGGGTCCTAAGAACAGTAGGAAAGGGCTACAGAATTTAATTCACTCGCCTCCTTCCTTGTTTCAACGGCGTGGTTTCCACTACCATAAACTGGATCAGTCATGTCTACTGTGAAAAAAACTGTAAAATCTCCTGGTTAAAGGGGCCATAGAACGTGTTCCCCTTCCAGAGAGAGAGTCAAGTTACACCTAGTACTTCCTGGTTCTCATGGAGGGTGAGGGGATGCGTCTGGCTTTAGATCTCAAAGCTCGAACTGCCCTGTCTGGGTGTTCAAGTCCAAGATCTGCCTATCAAGATGATCGTGTCACAAGCCCAACATCACATTTGGCTGGTCACCATCGATCTAATGACGCACTTCTTTACTTCTTCGTTTAGAAGTTTTGCCACAACAAAGGAAGCTCCTGAGGTTCGCTTTCGGGGGCGAAGCTTTCCAGTATTGGGTTCTTCCATTCGGCCTAGCCCTCTTAACCCGCACATTCAATGCAGGATGCAGCGCCGGCTCCTTTGTGACTCCGAGGCATCTGCATTTTGAACAGTTCCAGCGACTGACAGTTCAGCACAGGGATACCATCTTAGATCATCTAGTTTCTCTGGGATTGAGGCTCAACGCCAAGAAAAGCGTCCTCTCTCCCACTCAGAACGCTGTCTATCGGGTATGGAGTTCAATCACAATGCGGGCACAACTGTCTCCCGCTAGAATCGAGTCCATTCAGAATACCCTGAGCAAAATCAGGCTAGGTCAAGTTTGTACTAGGTCTCAGGCGACTGCGTCCTCGGTAATCCCTTTGGACTGTCTGCACATGAGACCATTTTTGTTGTGGCTCAAAGCCACGGGATTCCTTCCAAGGGCCGAATCCCCTAAGCTGATAAGGGTTACTCGCTGCGGGCTTCATTCCCTTTCTATGTGGTTCAGACCCCGGTTTCTTACCTTGGGTCCCACTCTAGGTGCATCTTGTTGTCGCAGGCTGCTAACGACAGACGCCTCCCTGACGGGCTGGGTAGCGGCCTTAAGTGGTCGTCCAGCTTAAGGGTATAGGAGGGTCGTCAGCTTGGTTGTCACAGTCACTGTCTTGAGTTGATGGCTGTATTTCTGGCCCTGAAATACTTCCTCCTGAGGCTGCCATGTCTTGGTGCGGGTGGGCAAAACAGCGGTAGCCTCTTACATAAAACATCAGGGAGATCCACGTTCTTGTCAGCTGTATTCCTGATGCGTCGGATTCTCCTTGGGGTCCAGGGCAGCTCCTGTTACTCAGGGCAGATTATATCCCTGGATACCTGTATGTGGGAGCAGATTTACTGTCCAGGCAAAAAAATACAGACGGGGGAGTGGAAACTCCACCCTAAGGTAGTAGTTGACCAGAGTTCGCTTGGAGCAAATTTGGGTGAGATTGCACAGGGCAGAAGAGGACCTCTTTGCCACTATGAACAGCGCAATGTCTCCTCTACTTCTCCCTGAGTCACCCAGCCCTCTTGGGTCTGGATGTTATGACACACACCTGACCCAGAATGTGTCTGTATGCGTTTCTTTCCACGGTTTCTCTGCTCCTGAATGTCTTGGCCAATGTTCGCCAGCAAGGGTCTTGCCTCCTACTGATAGCGCCACGCTGGCCGAACAGGATATGGTTCTCGGAGTTAATATCTCTCCTCCAAACAGGGAGGACCTTCTTTCTCAGGCTCAGGGGACAAAATTCATCCCTGGCCCGAATTGTGAAACCTTTCATGCTTCGCCCCTGTAGGGTACCAACTGAGGTACACAGGGCTTTCTCCTGAGATTATCGAGACCATTTTAAGTGCTAGCTTTTTTTTCAGACCATTTTAAGCACTTTGAACTGATCTGGGTAGATTTTACAGGGCAGAAGAGGACCCTGACTACCTGACCAAGGTGCCTTTCGCGACCCTTGGCCGGTTACTCTCTAAGCCTTCTGCTCCCTGCCGTTTGTAATGCCGGAGCGGCTAAGACTTCTCAGACTTTGTCCAGTCTGTACCCTTCAGACTTATGTCCACCACATTTGCTAGTGGCGTGAAGTCAGGGCAGCAATTCTTCCCTTGGAAGCCGTGACCATGTGGCAGTCACCTCCTGGCAGACTATGTCACTTTGGGTGAGGGGCATTACTGCCTGGGCCTACGAGGCACGCGGTCAAGCTTTGCCAGTAGGTTTTAGGGCGCACTCTACCAGAGGACTCTCCTCCTCTAAAGCCTTGGCTAGAGGTCTCCCTCTGCAGTTGGTTTGTGATGCGGCAGGTTGGTCCTCTCCGCACACATTCATTAGATTCTTATAAGTTTGGATGTTCTTGCCACTCCGGGCTCTTATGTCCTTGAGTCAACATCTCAAGCTCATGTCTGAGGCCTCTCACGCTCTTGTGAGCACACTACACAACCGTAAGGGGTCCGGTATTCTCGTCCCCATAGCGCTCTTCAGCGCAGCATCCTAGTGTAGCTTTTTGTAAAGGGAACATCTCGGGTTACGTATGTAACCCTTGTTCCCTGAAAAAAGCGGAATGAGATGCTGCGCTGCTTTGCCGCACTGGGATGCCCCAGGACTGCTCTTCAAAAAGAAGTATCTGACGACACCTGGTGACGCATCCATTTATAGCCTGGCCACAGGTGCATCTAATGATTTTATCAGCCGAGGCTATAAATTCCGGTCAATGTTCATTGACGTGTTACACACATATTCACAGCTCGGTCACAATTAGGATTGTCCCCATAGCACTCTTCAGCACAGCATCTCGTTCCGTTTTTTTCAGGGAACAAGGGTTACATATGTATTTTTTTGAGTGTACTTCCACTGGATGAATATTGATTCTAGATCAGGTGAGCTAGCAAGATTCATGTGACATCACAACATGCCACCTAGTGGAGTGGAGCTTTTTATTTGGATTACAATATTACAAGAATTTCCAAGAGATTCAAACACACAAAACATTTTGAATAATTTCAGTGATCACAAGATTTAAAACTATTTCTCATTTGAACGTAAAGGACTGAGACATTTTTTTCCTTTTTTTCAAGAAAAGGAGCTCTGGAATTTAGGGGTTTGTTTTATTTTTTCCTTTTTCCATATACAGGCCTGATTGTATGTTTTGTATTTTCCCACTCTGCATTGCTTAAAAAATTTGTCTCAAACCCAGACTCAAGTGATAAAGACACTGACAGTAGCACTACTCCTCTCCTGAAAAGACAAAGAGATTAGAGAAGGGTCATTCTTCAGCTCAAGAAACCCCCACTGCAGCAGTTGTCCATCCTAAAGTACCAAAGCCTACATCCATGCAAATACCTGTCACTTTGTATCTTTTCTGAGGTGTTGAACCCACCTGAACACAACGCATAGTAGTTCAACATGTAGTTAAGAATGACATTTCAGCAGTTTCATCCACCCAAGGGTCAAAATGGAAGAAATCTTTTTCAGGTCAAATGCCAAGACCACCTGGCGAGGCAGACTTAGAAACATGGTGTTTAAATGTTCAGCTGATGTTTCAGGACCACCTGCTCACAGATGTTCAGTGCAGGAAGATTTTGGGAAGCCTTCTTTCACCAGCATCAGATGTTTTCAAACAGCTGGGTCTTTCTGCATCCCCACGTGAATATTTTCTTGATTCTGCTTATTGTCTGGTAGAGTAGGGGTAATCCTGCTCCTAAGAGAATCCTTAACTTCCTGCAGAGTTAAGCTCAAACCCAGCTCCAACACACCTGCCTGTAATTTTCAAGTAATCCTGAAGACCTTGATAAGCTGAATCAGGTGTGTTTGATTAGGGTTGGATCTAAACTCTGCAGGAAGGTAGCTTTCCAGCAACACTACCCCTGTTGTAGTGGATGGGGATGAGATATTCGCCAAGTTTCATAACACTCATCAAAACTCAGCATCTGACTTTCTTCAGAGATTTCAGATACTCCTCAGATCTGCTGTGTAAAGGAATGGAGTAAAGAGAGCAGATGCCAACCGACAGTTACTCAAACAATTCGCTCGAGGCTGATGGGATCAGCTTTTGCTGTTTCAATTTGATTCAAAAACAGACAAACTACCTGAATTTGCTCAACTTTTGCTGCATATTAGAACAGAATAGGACAGATGAGCTGCAAAGCTTGAAAGATTATGGCCCCACCTGGGTAGCCCCAAAGTAAAAACCATTCTTGAATGTTCACACAGTGAGTGAAATGTCAATGCCTCATGATTCAAATGCAGTCATTCTGCAGGCTTGCATGGCTGAAACTGAAGATCTGAGGAGGCAAGTTGCATAGTTGAAAATGAAGCTGAGCTCCAAAAATTCAAAGAATGAGCAGAAAGCAGAGCCCAAGAAACCCAAGAAAGAAAATGAACAAATTATGAAAGAAGAAATTCAGGAATGTCAAGCAATGCCAAAGCCTCAGCCCAAAGCTTGGTTCTGTTTCAAATGCGGTGATGGTCACCACAAAGCCAGGCAGTGTGTGAATTCCCCCTAACAAAATTCTAGTGGACCTAAAATACATAGACTTGAGAACTAAGCAAAATGAATGGAAGCTGAAATATGGCCAGCTTTTAAACTGGAAAGGGTCTTGATAGAGGGATGTATTGAGGCTCAAGATACTGATTCCAGTCCCATTTCAAACAAGAAACCCTGCAAAGCCAAATGTGAAACACATACAGATCCAGTCCTTTTCTGAAGTTCCTCCAAATGGATTGGTTGGGCCCAGATGTACTGCTTTACTCAACATTGAAGGAACCCCTTGTGAATGTGACCTTAATTTCAGTTCTCAGGTGACTACTATCTGGACTACTGGAGTGGTGTTGGCAAGGCCATTGTTGCTCCGGGGGGATTGTCCTCATAATAAGGGGTCTGTAAGTCGCTTTGGATAAAAGCTTCTGCCAAATGCATAAATGTAAATGTAAATGTAAATGTACTGTGTCTGAATCCTTCTATAGTACTCACCTGCAATCACAGCCAGTCTTTCCCCTCAATGACATACTCGAAATTGAAGGTGTTGAGGTCAAGTGGTGTGTTACTTGGGCTATCTCGAACTCAATATCAAATATTGAGAAGAAATTGCAGGAAGAGCTGTAGAGATCCACACATTAGATCTAGTTGTTCCAGACTGTAAAATCATTAGTTAAGCCCCTGCCTTAACCCTCTGTGGTCTGAGGGTGTTTTGGGCCCTGGAGAAGTTTTGACATGCCTTGACATTTGTGCTTTTTTCAGTGCTTAAAAATATATTAATGAGTCTGATAACACTGTATTCAGCTCAAACTGGGCTACAATAAAATGTGAGCAACATGTGTGTACATGCTGTTTATATTTTTGAGAAAATAATGTTTATGCATGGTTTTTGAAAAAACTAACATTTTAAGCCATTGAAATAAGGGCATATAACACATACTAAACATCTGTCCACAAGACTTTTGAGAACTGGATCTTTAGCCTAGAGTTTCTGCTACAAAATGATTTGAAACCCATCATGATCACTCATTCATACAAAACAATATAGTAATTAACATTTTGTAAGACACTTTTAGTGTTAGAAAGGTCATATGCCTGGAAGCATGAATTAACATGAATATGGATGTATTTCACACCTGAGGAGACAAAGACCCCTCCTCTGGGCCTATCAATGAGGAATGTGGCAGAAAGACTTAATGATCAAAATCAAAGTTTTAAGTTTAAAGAAGGAATCTGACTATACATTTTCTTTACATAAAGACTTTACTTAATGTTAGACCTACACTACCATTTAAAAGAAGTCTCTTCTGCTCACCAAGGCTGCATTTATTTGATCCAACATACAGTAAAAACAAGGGCTGCCTCTGCGACTTTCGTGAAGACGCGAGGGGACAGAGACATGCCAAAGGGGAGGAATTTGTACTGATACGCCTGGCCTTTGAACGCGAACGTAGGAAGAGTCGTTGTTGAGGCAGAATTGAGACGTGAATGTACGCGTCCTTCAGGTCTACCGCTGCGAACCAATCTACATTCCGGACGCAAGTTAAGATGAGTTTTTGTGTGAGCATTTTGAACGGGAGTTTGTGCAAAGCCCGGTTGAAAACTCGCAAGTCCAAGATCGGTCGTAAGCCGCCGCCTTTCTTGGGAACGATGAAGTAAGGGCTTTAGAAACCCTTCTTCATCTCGGTTGGAGGGACATACTCTATTGCGTCTTTGAGTAAGAGAGTAGTGTTTCCCACGTGCAGGGATTTGGCATGCTTGCCGTGTACTGCTGTAAAGTTGATGCCCGCGAAGGGGGGCGGAGGCCTGGCAAACTGAATTGCAAAACCAAGTCGGATGGTCCGGGGCCAGCCAGCGTGACGGGTTGGGATGTGAAAGCCACGTATCCAAGCTCCATGCTAGGGGCACCAAGAGGACGATTTTTTTTATGTACCCGGCGGGGTGGAGCAGGCAATATGGCGTTGGGAGGCGAGGACGCATCCCGAGGCTCTGGTGTGGAGAAAAGACTCGAAGCACTTACCTTGCTCCGCACATGGTAGGGATGGGGGCGTCCTCTAGGCTCGTCAGAACAGCAGCCGGGGAACAGTCGTGGGGCTGAAGGCGTGGGGTCCACACCGGGACTGTTAAGACCTGGCGGCAGAGTGCTGTGAGAACGGCAGGTGACCCAGAGACAAAGGAAATAGCTCTTTTACTGAGAATGTGGGTACCGCAGTCCTGTCTTATTATCTTATTTCACCTGTTTGGCAAATTAAATAGATTCAACAAAAGATTCTCCTCCCGGCCCTCCACCGGGGGACGGAGTGGTCTGCTTACCAGCTCCAGAGCTAACGTCTTGGTCCCAGGGTCGATCGTCTCAGGTGTGCCTGGGAGCTTTCTGGGTCCTCGTGGAGGTCCATGAGACGGGGGGCATCTGCTTCCTGTGAGGTGCTCAATGCACGGGCTGAGAGCTGGGCCCGGGTTGAGGCGGAGCAGGGTGTTTCTTCACCGCAGGAGGACGCCCTCACGAGCAGATGGGGCATGGCCCATGGCGGCAGGTTTGCGGTGGGGCAGGATGTGCGAGATGGCCTCTGTTTGTTTCTTCACCGCAGAGAACTGCTGGGTAAAGTCCTCAATGGTGTCGCCGAAGAGGTGGAACTTGGAGACAGGGGCGTTGAGGAAGCGCACTTTGCCGGTCTCACGCATCTCGACCAAGTTCAACCACAGATGACGTTCCTGGACCACGAGTGTGGCCATCGCCTGCCCGAGTGACTGTGCTGTGACCTTCATGACTCTGAGGGCGAGGTCAGTCGCTGAGCGCAGTTCCTGCAGCACATCAGGATCAGGGCTATCCTCGTGCAGATCTTGCAGATCTTTCAGTGCCTTGGCCTGGTGGACTTGCAGGAGGGCCATGGCATGCAGGGCAGAAGTGGCATGTCCAGTGGCACTTTAGGCTTTAGTGGTGAGTGAAGATGTTGTCCTACAGACCTTGGAGGGGAGTACAGGGCGACCCCTCCAGGTGGTAGGGTTCCCGGGGCACAGCTGGAGCGCAACTGCCCTGCCCACCTGGGAAATCGCCGTGTACCCGAGGGCCACTCTGCCATTGAGGGTAGCGAGAGTCATCCAGGGGAGTCATCCGCGTCAGCCGTCCTCTCCAATGCAGCGGCGAGCTCATCCACCTCGAGCTCCAGAGGATAGGCAGGCTGGCTGTGAGGCGAGCCACTGTTGCCTCGAGCATGGGCAGGAGTCAACGAGCGTGCTGGGGGGGGGTGGTCAGAGGGGGCGTACCCGGCGGAGCTGCACCCGCTGCCATCCCCGGATCGCCTCCATTGCCAGCCGCATCGTCCTCAATCCCGAGAGAAGAAGGAGCAATGCGGGGGGCGGCTGGAGTGGCGTGCTTTCTATTGAAAGAAAGCCACGACCGCAACGTTGCCATGTACATGCTCTCGCAGTGAGAACATGAACCATCCACAAACGCTGCCTCGGTGTGAACGCTGCCCAGACACACGAGACAACGCCTGTGGCTGTCTGAAGTGGAGAGCACTCTACCACATCCAGGAACTACACAGGGGCGGAAAGGCATCTTTAAAAAGACGCGTCCAGAAAAGGATGTTCAACGACGCTATGTATTGCTCTTTTAGAGGAAAATACTCTTTTACAAGAAAATCACTTTTTTAATAACTCTTTTCAGTTTTCTGCACTGTCGAAGCACCCAGGGGCAAACTGCACTGCCGTGTAGAGGAGAAAGCCACTGAAGTGCGCCGTAGATCCAACAGCAGAGAAGTGTCAGAGGAACAGGAACAGGTATGTGACTCACAGCATACACGACCATCAGCTCCGAAGAAAATTTCTGAATGAACTCAACGTATTTCTCCGCTTTTATATCCGTATGTCCAGGGGCGGGGTATGCAAATACCGTCTGCCAACTTCTCATTGGCCTTTTTTCATAGATCAGAGGCATATTCGGCACTCAAGAGAGACCCCTAGTGTCGCTTTTTTGACACAACGTCGAAGTGAACGACAGACGGGGAAGTCCAGTTAATATTGAGTATTGCAGATCAGTTTATCACAAGCGGTGATCTCCTGTATAGAAATCGCATTGTTGGTGGGGAAAACACTGTTGATCTTGCACGTCAAATATTTTACTGGCCTAGGATGTTAGCATATGTGGAGGAAAATATAAAAACCTGTTAGAGATGTACAAGATGCAAAGCCAGAGCTGTGCCCATCTTGTCAACAAAGACAAGCCATCCACTTGAGTTAGTCTGTATGAACTACTTGTCTTTAGAACCAGATGGAAAGGGAACCAAGAGCATATTGGACATTTCACTAAATATGCTGTTGCTGTCCCCACTGCTGACCAAAAGACCAAAACAGTTGCCGAAGCGCTATAGAACAACTACTTTGTGTATTACGGTTTCCCTAAAAGACTTCACTGTGATCAGGGCCACGACTTTGTCCACTGTCATAAAAGATCTCTATCAGTTGTTGGTTATTAACAAAACCAGGGTGACAACATGTCACCTTTGGGCAGTCCTATGGAGAGGTTTAACAGGACTCTCCTGGAAATGCTTGGAACACTCTCTGAGGAGAACAAGGTCAAATGGAAAGAATTTGTCCAATGCTTGGTGTATGCCTATATAGTATATTTTTCTATATTATAGTATATTTTTATATCAAACATAAAGAAAGGTACTTATATAGAATAGCCTGGGCATTATGTAATCCAGGAAAGAGAATATGAGGCTATGAGGCCTAAGAGCTTATGCTGTGAGAAACACACTGTGCACTCAGCAGTAACAAACACAATAGTGTAAGGCAGAGAGAGCACATTCCTAAGACACTGAATGGCACAGCCAATAATTAAAGTTACCACAGCCAGTAGTCAAAGCTACTGTATTATGCTTAAAATGTTCTTTTCTATTTACTTATAAATGTATACTTTCAAAATATATTAATTTAAAAGGTTAGTTATTTATTTTTTATTGATGGCCAGAATTCCACCATTAAAAAGAAGCCAGAGAGTCTGTGAAATAATTGTGGCAGACAGAGAAAGTGGAAAAAGCATGCCTATTGGCTAAAAGGACATGAGAGGTGTGCTTATGAGTTAATTCATGATAACGGAAGTGTATAAAGATGAAAGTTTGGAAGGAGAGAGTCAGATGAACAGCTGGCATCACAGGTTTTGTTGTTTTGCTCAATAAAGCCTAACTCTTGACATCTGGATCTCCTAACTTCAAGAGTTTTCTTACTGAGAAGGAAAGAGACTTCAATATTCCACGACACCTACAACTGAACTAAAAATGACACCACTGGATTTAAGCCATACCAACTCCTGTTTGGTAGACAACCAAGTCTCAGACGGGCCTGAGAGGACCCTACATAGGGATTAACTCTTACCTTGTGGATTCCTGCCATCTTCTGCCAGTGAACCTGTGGAGACAAAGTCAAAAAAGAAAGAAAAATTGTGGTGTACCTCATATTGCATTTGAAGATGAGATGGAAGATGTGATGGATCACATACCTGAAAATCATATAGTAGAGTACTACACTCCTCAATTTCTAATATCTTGGGTTGACACAATTGGCATCCCACTTCACTGAAAACAGGTGATCTGACCATAGAGAGTAGTGACCAGCGAGGAAGAGGTTTCTGTAGCAGAGCAGTTTCTAGAGCTGTCTCAATTGGAAAACATAGTACCTTCTGAAGAAAAGTTTGATTTACTGCAGTCTTTACTTTACTTTAATCTCAAGAGACAGATCCTCCTAAAACTGAAAGTGTGCCTGAAACTGATGAGAGCATGAGTAAAGAACATCAACAACAGAACCTACCAGACAAATAACTGCTCCTTGCAAGCTGACTTACCAACTTTAGGGAATCCATTAGTCCTTATTATGCAATCACTGTTAGGTGGACTTGAAAAAAGCATTCTCCCAAGCCCTTGATTTTGACACAAAATCTAGTATTAATTCCCTTTTATCTCATGAAGTATTGTAGCTTGACTATATGCAGGGACACATGACAATTTAAAATTGACAGAGGCTGACAAGTGTGTAAATTAAGCAAATGCAGTAACTGCTCATTTCCCCTAGATTGCGTTTGCCTTTAGCTGATTGCACGTTCAGATTTAGTAGATCGCCATCTTGAAGAGAGCGAAGAGCTATACTGTAAACTGTAGATTAATCAACTCAAATTTAAAGTGTAAAGGAAATGAAAAGAGTGTTAAAAGTGTTTATTTTTTGAGTTGTGAAGAAGGAATCAGTTCTTTGAGTATTTTGTTTCAGACAACTCTTGGGTGGGTTTTAGGAGTGTGCTTCCATTGGATGAACATTGATTCTGGCATAGTGGAGTGGAGCTTTTCATCCAGATTACAAGGAGCACTTTGAGAACAGATACGAGATCCAAGAGATTCAAACACACAGAACTCTTTGAATATTTTCAGTGATCACAATATTTAAAATGACCTGGGTAGTAATTTTTTCCTTTTTAAAAAAAACAAAAACAAAAAAGCTCTTTTGACATATATATATATATATATATATATATATATATATATAGTTAAAAACTAGTACTAACAAATTTAAATGCACTTATTACCATCTGGAGCCATATATTCAGTCAAGGCTTCAATTGGGCTGCGATGGTCCGGCACCTTTGCTTGTTTGTCAATCTATTCAGTTTCTTTTATGATCCAACACGGTATTTGTTTTACACATTTCAAACATTCTGGCTCCATTCCACAAGTATATTTGATCAGAAACCTTACAAGTTCATTATGCTTCACTCTTGTCAGTTCCACATGCTGGTAGAGGCAGCTTTTCAAGAGTGGCGCGAGACGCACAACCCTGCATAAGACACTTGTTCTGCTTCTCTATTGTTCTGTGGTCCGATCTCTAATTCACAGAACTCGCGAAATACACTATTGAATCAACTGCTCACACATTTCTGAGATCAATATGCAGTAGTTATTTTGCTTAGTTTATTTTAAAGCTACAATATTATCACAATTAAATAAAAAAATTAAAGACAAATTATAGGCCTATGACAGAATCCGAGTCAAAGAGGTTCATCTGAGAGAAAAAAAAAACTATATTCCATAAAATAGTCATATACCTTTACTGTGTACAGTACATATTCAGACACCAATTTTTTTAAATGAATGGATGTCACAACAGCAATAACGCGATTGTAAGTTTCCCCACCTCCAAAATCTCAATTGAATCCCTGCATTCAAGACAAAATATTTAATTAAATTGCCTTGCCCTCCCTTACACACGATCCAACTATGCACCACGCTGTGCAGCGGTTACACTCAGTTTTGCAGACAAGCCGGTTTCACTGCAGCATGCTAGCAAGATTTTTCTCTGAAACCCACCTCCACCCCAGCATCAAATGTCTAGATCTGCTACATGGGGATAATTTGTAATGCCAATTTGTGCAGCAGTATATTTATGCATACTTGACACACCATGTCTTGCATTTTGTCTTGCATGCTTAACTCAGTATGTCTGTGTATTTTCTAGCAATAGCAAGTCTCCATACTTGCTCTGCAGCAGCAGTAGATCTAGTCGCAAAGACCAATATAATATCAATAAGTCATACCCACACTAGCATGCTAAATCTTTCCAAAAGTTGTCATAACTGAATGTCTGCAGTTCAGTAAGACTCTGTTTATGGTCAGTGTCTAGTAGTGTTTGTTATTAATTTATTCATTCATAATTTTAGATACCATGCAACGTTTGTGGATTTACTAGCTTACTGATTTAAAAGCAGTCATTAATTTTTTTCCTCATTAAAAAAAAAAGTTTATTTTCTAAAGAAATGAATTGTGATTTTGAAACATGTATAAAATCATGACCACTCACCTGAGATGATGACTCTAGTCATATCAGTGACATTATAAAAGCTGTTTTATACTACACGGGGTAGGGGCACCCTTATGGGGGCTGTCATTTTAGAATTACATGACCATCTAAATACTTGCTTAATCTCAGTAACTGTCTTGTCCAGTTGAGCAATCAAAACCCTATAAAAAAAATTAATTAAAGGAACACTACAAGAAAAGGAAGCACCTCTGAAGTGACAAATATAAAAATAAAGGACTTTTGCAGAAGAAAAAAACATCTATGCTTGTGGAGGACATTGCACATGACAAAATATCATGTGAATGAGTCTGTGTAACACCTTTGAAGTATCTGAGAGGAATAATTCATCCTTACTTTGCTAAAGGGGACAAACCAGTTTCATCCATTATTCAGTGAACATGATTCAGTGTTTTCATGCTCTTTTAAAATATTAAACGACAAGATTAATACAATACCGCCCATTTACAAGCTTTCATATAGGTGTGTAAGCACTACAGGACCACGATAACCAAATGGGCTATGGTATTCCAAAATCATGATGGGATGGTGAAAGCCAGTTACCTGTTTTTTTGCTTTTATTGTAGATGTTTTTTGTTTTAATAAAGTTAAATATTCATTACTCTTGAATAAGTTATAAGTGACTGCTTCCCTGTCATCTACCAACACTCCTATATGTCAGTGTTATGTAACATGCTCCCAGGAAAATAACCTTGACCTATCAGTCAACCTTCTAATTTGTTCAAAGATTTTTCTCATTTCTAATCTCTAGTTGTCTCACATCCCATCTGTTCCTCAAACACTTCACTATATAAACAGAATCTCTCTTGCACACAAAATAAAAATGGATCTTTTCAACCTCTCTCTTTTTCTATCAATTCAATTAAATTCAAAGTGGCTTTATTGGCATGAATGTAAATGATACAATATTGCCAAAGCAGAGGCTGTATAAAAACAGAACTACATCTTAATCTATAATTAATTAGTTGAACAATTTAACAAATATAAAAAGAAATAATAAAAAGAAATACTAAAACAAGATCAGAACTGCTGAGGACCACAGTGTTTAAATAACTGAAGACCACTGACATATATTTACACATAAATTAATTTACACACATAAACTGAGGGTCACTGTGGTGAACATTGGGGTGACACACGGGGGTAAAACACATAAAACATATTTACCAGCTGTCTCGCAGGCTGTGACACGTAAACATGTATCTTGCAGCCAGTGCTGTGATGTGTCCCTCTCCAAGTATTACATAAATTTTTTCTTGTGCTGTCGTGAAGTTGTCTATGCTGTTTGTAAATTTTCCATATAAATGTTCCTTGTATCTTAAAATTTTGGGCAGTGAAGGAGAAAGTGCTCCTCTGTCTTGACATCACCTGTCGTACAGTGAGCACACACACTTTCTTCTCTGGGTAACCATGTTTTTCTGTGTCTGCCTCTCTTGATGGCGAGACTGTGTTCACTGAGCCTGTACTTGCTCAGGATCTGTCTCTGCTTTGTATCTCTGACAGTCAGGAGATACTCTTCCAATTCATACTTTGATTTTGAAGTCTGGTAGAATTGTAATTTGCTTTGTGTTTTAGTTTGTTGATCCCAATGTTCCAGCTAGGTGATTTTAGATTGTTTGATGATCTGATTTATTCTGATGTTTGGTTGTAAAGTAGTGCTGGTCTGAGTCTGGTTAATGTTAGTAGTGTTAACTGGGTTAGTGAGACTCAGAACCAGCTGAATGAGGGGTCTTGTTTCAGGGTTCAGTTCTTGGGTTTGTAGCACTTTAAAATTTAGGGATTCTGTGGGACTTGATTTTAAATGCATCCAAAAATTTTGAATATTTTTTTGTATGTTAATAATCAATGGGAATCATCCTAATTCTGTCCTATGCATTATTGGATGTTTTCCTTTGATTTTCAAAAATTAATTTGCAGAATTCTGTGTGTTCTGTTTTACTTTAAGTGCATTCACTGCCTTACTGAAACTCCCTGATGCCATGATAATCAGCCCAAGTAATTATACTGCACTGTGCTCTCTAGGACTCCAAGAGAGAACTGGTATCTGTGTTCCTGACATCTGAGCTTGTCTTCTTCAGGTTTAATGCCAGGGCCCAGTTCTGGCAGTAGTTCTCCAGCAGGTCCAGATGTTGCTGTAGTCCCTGTGGGGTGGGTGACAGCAGTACCAGGTCATCTGCATAGAGCAAAAACTTTATGCCTTTGTCTTGCAGAGTGAGTCCAGGGGCTGTAGACTGTTCCAACTGCACCGCTAATTAATTGATGTAAATGTTGAACAGTGTTGGACTCAGACTACAGCCCTGCCGCACTCCTCTCTTCTGGGTGAAGAATTCTGTTTGTTTGTTGCCAAATCTTATTGCACATTTGTTGTCTATCACACTTTCCCATAAAAAAATGCTCTGGTTCTGCAACATCATGTTATTTTTAACTTTGGATATTAGTACTTGCACTATGTAAGATAATGGCTGCCCACAATACTGATTATGACCTTAGAGTCACCGCTTTGCAACAGAGATGACATAATACGTAAGTAGGAACAAATCATTACAGTTCCTGTGGAGTCTGAAATACGTCCATCAAATGTGACCTCATAAGAAATGCAGATTCCTGCTGGAGCACAATTTTTGACCTGGATGAAAGAGCTACTTAGCTGCACTTAACCTGCGAAGATTGTGCCACACAAGCACAGCACAATCCGATTCCATTTCAACCCAATTAGCCCTATCTTCCCATCCACAGATTTTCCACTGAGCTGTTTAGTACCTAATGATTGATGAGATTTTATAAAAGCTTTAGAGTCACTGCCCATAAATGTTGCATAAAGGATTTTACTGGTTACTGAGGCACAGGCCAACTGGTTTATCTATGGAGGAAAAGGTTTTGCACCTAAACACTTATTGTAAATTAACTAGTGTGTCATACTTAAGAGTAATGGTTCAACAGAAATTTAAATTCTGTGATTAATTAGTCAGCCTGTCCCTTATATACATGTTACAAAACACTTGAACACCAACCTACGCCATAAGTGGCATATTATTTTTGAGAGATGCAGCTGCGATTGCAGTATAATGACTTTCATTTCTGTCTATACATCATTACACAAACCATCTTATGATTTCAGACTTACAAACAACTGAAATGGATATGACATCTCTAATTGTATTACACCCTCCACAGTTCCAGTTAAACATCGCCTGCATGTACACCATCATCCACAACACTTATGTAATAAAATATCCTTTCCAATATTTTGACTGTGGGGGTGTCAAGCATGTGAAGCTGTGAGGTCATTTAACTTATTTAGCAACAATTTAAACCAACTAAGCAGTCATTTCAACTCATTAAGCAGTTATAACACCTTTAAAGTAATAGATCAATTCTTGAATCATTTACTCACCGCCATGCCAACCCAGATGTGTAGGAACTAATTTCTTCAGCAGAACACAAATGAAGAAGTTAAAAAAATAATATCTCAGATCTGTCCTCATAATACGAGTGAATGGTGGACAGAACTTTGAAGATCGGAAAGCATATTAAGTTGGCATATAATAAATCCATAGAACTCCAGTGGTTAAATCCATGTCTTCATAAGCGATATGATAGGTGTGGGCATGTGCGGATTAATGCACAGGCTTGCATAGGCGGCAGCCTAGGGCCCCACATGTGCAGGGGCTACGGATTGGCCAGACTACTTTTTTTTTTATTTAAAATTTACTTCAGTGCGAACAAAAAAAGACCCTCATTGGCCCATAAGAAAGATTAAAAAATAAATAAATAAGCAGGTGATTGGACAGATGTGACCCAAGTCACATCTATCCAATCACCTGCTTATTTTTCAGCTGCTGGTCAAATCATGTCAATAATCTTTATTTATGCCACTGTTATTGCTAGATGGCATAGCAGCAAAATGTCAGAAAGAAAGTACGATAGTGGAGCACAAAAACGGAAAATACAAAGGTTAAAGGAACAACATGACCAAGATATACTGAAAAAAAAAATCCCTAAATTTACTGGATACTTCAAGATCTTCACACAGGAGCAGCTAATCTGCAGAAGAAATATTCAGGTGATCTAGAGGAGGATTTTGTGGACGAAATTGGACAATTCAGACAATTTATCAAAGAAAATGAGGACACCTCAGCAAGGTCACTGCTGCAACATATAAGAGCAAGGAAACTACAATCAGTGTTTCCAAATGTTGATATAGCTCTCCGGCTATTTATGATTTTGCCTGTAACCAGCTAGCAGGGAGCGCTCTTTTTCAAAACTGGGACTAATTAAAAATAGAATGAGATCCACGATGGGCCAAAACCACCTGTCTTTGATGCCCATTGAAAAAGATTTGACATGCCTCATTAAGGACATCTCTGCCAGAAAATCAAGAAAGAAAAAATTCTAAAGGTAGGCATATGCAACAAAATGTACATATTTATTATTGCGTTGCTGTTTCATTATTGCTGTTATAATAACAGTGTTAATATGTACTGCTGGTGTGCTGCTGTTTTTATTATGGCTTTGTTTTATACACAGTTTATTGCACAGTGGTTTGTGTCTCAGTAATGATGTTGTGATTTTGCCTCAGTAAAACAGGGTGTTCTGCACTGATGCAGATGTTGTAGCCTACCTGTTGGTTTATAAAGCTATAAGCGGTTATACCAGCTTGCAGTTGAACTTTGAATGCAGGGAATTCTGTTGCTTTGCTGTTTATAGTTACATATTTCCTTTGAAATTGTTTTGTGGCTGTGGTGGCAGAGGGTAATATCTGGTATTATTTCCACATACATCTCTGTTGATGTTAGTTTTGGTTGTAGTGCCGGTGTTTCTGGTGGATGTATAGCACTAAATACATTTTTCCAGTAAAGCATAATGATTAAGGTTGGGGGGGGGGGGGGGGTCTCACACAAAGAGCAGCCTAGGGGCCCCTGACCATCTTAATCCGCCTCTCAGTGTGGGTGAGAACCAATATTTAAGTCATTTTTTAATATAAATAACCCCATTTACTTTCACTTCCAGATTCTTCTTTTGTTTTTGGCCATTTGCCACCTACTGGGCATGGAGGAGAATTTATACTTTAAAATGACTTAAATATTGATCTGTTTCTCACCCACATCTATAATATGACTTCTGAAGACATGGATTTAACCACTGGAGTCCTTTATGTGCTTTTTGGAGCTTCAAAATTTTGGCCACCACTCCCATGCATTGAATGGTCCAATGGAGCGGAGATATTTTTCTAAAAATATTTGTGTTCAGCAGAAGAAAGAAAGTCATACACATCTGGAAAGGAATGAGGGTGAGTTAACGATGACATTACATTTTTGGGTGTACTATTCCTTTAATGTTAGATGTGACTAAATCTTGATCATGAATACTCTTTCCGTCTTTTGAGATGAATTCCAGCCTTGAGATATTTATACAGTATACCTGTATAAGTAAAGTCGCTTATTTAAATTGAGATCTTCCGTTAAGTAACATATTCTATTGCTGTACTTACACAGGAAGTGTGATACACAGGAAGCAATTGCAACAACAGTTATTGTTCATGTAGTAGTTTTACCACTTCAATACTTCCTAAATAGATATTTTTCCTTTTAATCTCTACTACCACCACCACCACCACCACCACACTTTTCCGTTAAAGTCATACAAGTAGATGAAAAAGAGACATACTGTCATGATTCCACTCTGTCTCTCCTGTTGTCTTTGTCTGTTTCTCATCTTTGTGAGTTTGACTGTGTGACCACATGGCTGTCCAGTCCCCTGTGGCCGTCGACGAGCCTATCCAGTCCCCGGTGGACATCTACGAGCATGTCCAGTCACCAGTGGCCGTCATCCACTTAGACCACTTGCCAGCAGTCACCACTCAATCTGTCCAGTCATCAGAGGCAGCCACCCATTCTGTCCAGTCATATTTTTATGGCGGAACCTCGCCATAAGATCTTCACATTTGTCTTCCAGGTGCTTCACCTCCGTATTAAGAGAATCCTCTCTTTCTTGTATGGCTACAACATTGTCAGTACAGGTTGATAATGACTGTTCAATCTACTCAATCGTAATTTTCATGGCTGACATGTCTAAATCACGTTCTCTTATCAGGAGTAGGGAGATACTATCCCTAATAGTAGGTGCGCGTCTGTTACTACCAGATGGCATTTCCTAAATGACAACACTGTTGACAATATTCCAATTAGATTTAATGATTTGTTTATTGGTGCTGCTTCACTATAGGCTGTCACTAAGTGCACCCCATTATTCTAGTGCCACTGTTATTTTTAGAGAGTAACAGTAGTAGATCTGACCCTTTCCATGGCACGTGTGAGAGTCTGTGAGTCATATCCCCTTTGTTTTAATCTAGGAAACATATAATTCAACTGAATTTCAAAATCAGGCTCTAAATCACAAATTTGTTTAAATTTTTGAAATTGGCCAAATTATATATTTTCAATCAATATATCAATATTATATATATATATATATATATATATATATATATATATATATATATATATATATATATATATATATATATATATATTACAAGGTATGTAAATCATCATTAGGATATTGGATTATTTTCAAATCAATAAAACGTATCTCACTCAATGAGAATTCCAAACTCAGTTTCAAATGATTGTTGATACCATTAACAAATTCATGAAAAGTAAGAAGTTCTTTTTCTGAACCGGAACAAATTAAAAATACATAATCTATATTTTTGCCCCAACATGAATGGGATAATTCAATTTGGTATATCCAATGGCAAAATATTATAAGGAAGCGGGCTATTGCAGTGATGACTCCCTTCGAGTTACAAGAATATAATCCATCCCATGTTAAAGAGGTGGTAATACAGGTGCTGGTCATATAATTAGAATATCATCAAAAAGTTGATTTATTTCAGTAATTCCATTCAAAAAGTGAAACTTGGATATTATATTCATTCATTACACACAGACTGATATATTTCAAATGTTTATTTAATTTAATTGTGATGATTAAAACTGACAACTAATGAAAATCCCAACTTCAGTATCTCTGAAAATTAGAATATTACTTAAGACCAATACAAAAAAATGATTTTTAGAAATGTTGGCCAGCTGAAAAGTATGAGCATGTACAGCACTCAATACTTAGTTGGGGCTCCTTTTGCCTAAATTACTGCTGCAATCCGGCATGGCATGGAGTCGATCAGTCTGTGGCACTGCTCAGGTGTTATGAGAGCCCAGGTTGCTCTGATAGTGGCCTTCAGCTCTTCTGCATTGTTGTGTCTGGCGTATCGCATCTTTCTCTTCACAATACCCCATAGATTTTCTATAGGGTTACGGTCAGGCGAGTTTGCTGGCCAATTAAGAACAGGGATACCATGGTCCTTAAACCAGGTACTGGTAGCTTTGGCACTGTGTGCAGGTGCCAAGTCCTGTTGGAAAATGAAATCTGCATCTCTATAAAATTGGTCAGCAGCAGGAAGCATGAAGTGCTCTAAAACTTCCTGGTAGATGGCTGCGTTGACCTTGGACCTCAGAAAACACAGTAGACCAACACCAGCAGATGACATGGCACCCCAAACCATCACTGACTGTGGAAACTTTACCCTGGACTTCAAGCAACGTGGATTCTGTGCCTCTCCTCTCTTCCTCCAGACTCGGGGACCTTGATTTCCAAAGGAAATGCAAAATTTACTTTCATCAGAGAACATAACTTTGGACCACTCAGCAGCAGTCCAGTCCTTTTTGTCTTTAGCCCAGGCGAGACGCTTCTGACGCTGTGTCTTGTTCAAGAGTGGCTTGACACAAGGAATGCGACAGCTGAAACCCATGTCTTGCATACGTCAGTGCGTGGTGGTTCTTGAAGCACTGACTCCAGCTGCAGTCTACTCTTTGTGAATCTTCCCCACATTTTTGAATGGGTTTTGTTTCATAATCCTCTGCAGGGTGCGGTTATCGCTATTGCTTGTACACTTTTTTTCTACCACATCTTTTTCTTCCCTTCGCCTCTCTATTAATGTGCTTGGACACAGAGCTCTGTGAACAGCCAGCCTCTTTAGCAATGACCTTTTGTGTCTTGCCCTCCTTGTGCAAGATGTCAATGGTCGTCTTTTGGACAGCTGTCAAGTCAGCAGTCTTCCCCATGATTGTGTAGCCTACAGAACTAGACTGAGAGACCATTTAAAGGCCTTTGCAGGTGTTTTGAGGTAATTAGCTGATTAGAGTGTGGCACCAGGTGTCTTCAATATTGAAACTTTTCACAATATTCTAATTTTCTGAGATACTGATTTTGGGGTTTTCATTAGTTGTCAGTTATTATCATCAAAATTAAAAGGAATGAACACTTGAAATATATCAGTCTGTGTGGAATGAATGTATACATTATACAAGTTTAACTTTTTGAATGGAATTACTGAAATAAATCAACTTTTTGATGATATTCTAATTATATGACCAGCACCTGTAGATTAAACCGTTTACTTAAAACCGTGCCACTACTTTACCTGGTGTTAATGAAGAAAGAGATTTTTAAACATTTTTTGTATGTTTTTATAAATATTGATATTTGTGTGTGTGTGTGTGTGTGTGTGTGTGTGTGTGTGTGTGTGTGTGTGTGTGTGTGATTTTTGTTGTTGTTGCTGTTGTTTTAAGTGCACTTAAATCCTTTTTTACTTAGGATTAGAGTTTTTACTATTTTCAATATATGGAAACCTTACAGCTAGTTTGTGAGCCACTCCCACTTGTTGATCAGCTGTTGATGTTTTCACTGATAGCCAAGACTAAATATTGTGCCTCTTGATACTGGGGAATTGTACCTTGATGAAGGCTTTCTTAGCCAAAATGTGTTAGACATTTTGGATGGTGTAGCCCAGTTAAATAAAGGCTTTTAATTTATACCACATGGGTGCTTTTTTTCAATACGTTTTGTTACCCCTTTTTCAAATGAGCACCAGTGGCTATCTCTATCTTTTCCCCTCTTTTTTTACTTATTATTCTAGAGGACTTGAAATGATGGTAAATAGTTGACAAAGCACAGATCAGAGACAATGTCAACCTTTTTATGGTGTTTCAAATGTGCAGCTTAAATAAAAACTCACTGCAAAACTGACTGACACAACAGACATACAGATAGATCAAAGTAGTGTCTCAAAGTACTAATATAAAGTCCAAAAGTTTTCCTGCAGCCATGCAAAGCATGGTACAAATCAGGGGAAAAAAACAGCCCTCTCTGGGATGCTAGGTGATGACTGACAGATCTAGATCAGATTTAATGTTGCACATAGAGCTGCCAAGGGATTCTCCAAAAGTACAGATGTGTATTTGTTGAGCTGGATAAAGCAGGATATAGGGAAGTGTGTATGACAAGCTGACCTGATGAGATAATCAAAGCTGTCTTAAGTAGATTAAGGAGCAATGTCAAAGAGTTGAACAAATGAGGATTGCAGTCTGACCTGTTGTTTAAACAATTATTGGATTGAGTCTGTTTTTTTCATCTCAAGAAGAATAAGGAAATATCCCCCTTTCATATTTGGAAGCTGAACACATTACAGTTAACCATCTTAAACGTTGCATAAGGCATGATCATGCATGCTGCATTATGTGTAATGCTAATAACAGGTAAGTACCCTAATGGTTTTATGGAAGCTCTGTCTTTATGGCTGCTTTAGATGTAAATATCTTTAAAACAAATTGTATTATATTTAATATATATATATATATATATATATATATATATATATATATATATATTATGTAATTAGGGCTGTCATGGCATGCAAAGACTCAGCACAGAAAAGTGTGCATGTCTTATTACATAATTGAACACTGATATGGCAGGTGTACGTATGTTGGCATTTAGAATGCAATCGTATAGTGCCATCTGTCGGTCATGCTCGAAACAGATCATTATGGGTTCATCGACTGGGAGAATAATTATGCATATCAGTTAGAATACAGTGAGAATACTTTTTAAAACAATAATAAATACAAAAAATAATATTTAATGTTAGAGATTGCACTTGAAAACATTGCTCACATTGTGCATGGACAATGAAGGGTTCACTTTGTTTATTAGCATGTGATGCTTTCCAACCTGTGTCTTTGATCAGTTCTCAGGGACGTACTGTCCAACACTTGCTTGTAACTTCTTATATATATTAGTAATGCACATAGGAAATATACATTTTAGGCTCCCAAACATTCCTTTTGCAAATAGAAGAACAGGGAGCCCAGCAACAGATGGCATTGCCCCAATATATATTTTTTGCAATAGTAATATGCCTGTAAATATAGGCCTATTCAATTCAACTCTCATTGAATATTAAGAAATAAAACAGTTGATCAAAAGCACCATCTCAACAGGAAAATGTGTTCATTAATATCAAAGTTCGTGTTCAGAGCTCAACTCACGAAATAATCTAGTTCCCCAGTTAACAGCTCACCGATATGCAAGATTTTCAGTAAACATTGACTTAAATTTGGGTTGGTTCTTCACACAAAGCTATTTAAGAAGACTGAAAAAGGTTTTTTTTTATAGTTATAAATTAATAAACGAACATTAAGGTGTACTGTGCACATTAATGTTTTTTATGTATTCGTTTACTTATTTATTATTTTTTACTTTACAGACATGGTTAATGTTAATTGTCAATTAAGTACAGAAAATAAGAGCCAAAAGTTTCTAATTTTGTCTTACACAGACAAAATAACAACATATGAGTTTGATACTTCATGAGGGTGAGTAATGACAGAATTAATAGTTAATTATTGAGGGGAATTTGTGATTTGCAAAATAGATCTAAACTATATAATATTCATAAGAGAAATTCACTTCAGCTTCTCCCAATTTATTCATATTTATGTACAGTATTTGAAAAAAAATTTATTTCTGTATTTATTTCTAATATAATATATTGCCTAATTGTTGGCATAAAACACTATAAATGTTACATAGGCCAAGTTAATTTGAGAACTACTACTTTTCAGGAACTGAGCACAGATAATCATTCACCTAGATTCTAGAGTAAGAGACTGTTTTAGCCTTTCCCTCAAAACTACATTACAACCAACATAGAAATGATGTGGTGGACATAGAGTCACATAACAACATCTGACTGCAATAAATATTTTATTTGGACCAGAAAAATAGACAAGAAATACTTGTATGTTGAACACACATTCTTACCGATACTCTGTCAGTGAATAAAACTGGCCATATATGTTGCACTTACATTCAAACATCTTTTCATTGGAAAATATCAGACACTGAAAATAGATATTGTATGCTCAAAATATTTGAGTTTTTAAAAGAACACAGACCTCACTGACAAAATACACATTCATATTGAATGATTAAGCCCAATGCAAATGCAGACATGAGAGGCTATTTCTTCACAAAGCAGATATCTTAATGGATGCCACTTAAACTGGACATTAAACTGCAGTTTATGAAGCACTTATTATGTGCAGACAGCCACTAAACCATGACTGTAACCAGTGTTTTCAATGCCACACTGGGAGAAAAAAGAAAGTCCTTCAAACTCTTCTTGTTAAAGCACTACATTCCAGTAAGTGTGGTCTGTGCAAGATTTTACTTCAGCCTTCAAATGCTTATGAAAGATGTAATAAAGAGTGGAAAGCAGCAAGTTCCAGTGATTACAGTCTTATTTATCATCAACCCATCAGTGAGACATTCAGAGTTTAACTGTGAATGCCCTTAACAACCGAACCTGGAGAATCTGACTGTAATCCCTCAAAGGTATAATACACAAATAATGAATGAGTCAAATGATTATAAATGTCATTTCAAATAATGCATGTAACACTGGGATGACAATTGGAGACTCATTAAATTGGTTTGGCTGTTTTTCCCCAGAATGCATGAAAAGATAAATGTTGATAAGTACAGTCTGAGGGTGGAAAGTCAATGAGGCATCTTCATACAGTATTTGATCTCCAGATCAAAGATCAAGAACATCATCCTGTATGACCACTAGGGGGAGCTGTTCTAATTACATCAGGGCAGATTAATGCATTCAGTTTTAAAATGAGGCAGATAGAGAGGAATACTGTGAGATGCAGCATTCGAATCACTGGCCGTGGAATTTTTGCACTCCAAAAGAGGCCTGGGATCGACTCCCAAAACTATTTCCTCTCTGCAGAATGGGAATTCTCCATTCTTCTCCCATCCAGCCTGTGCTTCCTTATTAAACTTTGTCTCTTCCTTTTCCTTTTCCTCCACGTCCTTTTCCTCTTCATTCATATCAAGGTAGTAGAGGTATTTTGCACCACCTGTGCTTTCTGAGGCTTCGTCCTCTTGTTCTGATGTTTCCGAGAACTCTTCCACAGAGTTGTAGGAGCTGGAATGGCGAGGATTGACGCTGTCAGAGCCAGCATGGTTCTCCTGGTCCCAGAATCCTCCAGGGAAGGAGCCAGAAATGTCTGAGTTGTTGGCGGAGAAGTTGCCTTCGTCGCTAGAACTGCTCAGGCTCTCTTGCTGCTTTCGAAGGAGCCCAGGCTGATCAGTGAGGAGAATGGTTGAGTACGTCACTGAAGACTGGCCTGATGTTTCTGGAGTAGCAGCAGAACTGGAGGCCTCCAAAGATAGAGGTTCTGAGGAGTACCCCAGAAGAGGAGAGCTGGTGGTTGTCCTTTCAGTGACTTCTGAGTTGTAAAGGAGAACTTCATTGTCTTTTTCATGTTCAAGTGTAGGAGGATGAGGTTTTTCAATTATCTCCACCTCACATATGCTCTCAGAAACTAGCAGTAGTGGACAGGTAGCGAGACCTTCAGGCTGATGGAACAAGTTCTCCATGGTGTCAATCTGCAAATGAGCGATAGACAGATTTTGGCAATGTTCTAACTGTTTTGTCTCAGCATTAAAGGTAAAGTGTGTAATTTTTACGTCACTAGTGGCACCAAATGAAATTGCAAAGATTTTGTTGAGCACCTTGACTGGGCCGGACATAGCAACAATGGGGAGAGTTTTGAGCAGGACTGTATTTATATTTGTCCAACTAATGAAGTGGGTGGGGAGTGTTTGAAACTTTCTGCTATTTTGTTGGGTGCAGGTAATGGTGCAGAAACTACACACTTTACGTTTAAGATGAATTTATTGAAATAACAATATACCTAGCCTCTCATTGATCACCTTCTTTTTTTTGATATACTTATAATGTATGACAGCAGATTTCAAAGGAGAACAACATGTTTAGCTTTTTCTTTTTTTTATATAAAGGCTGTACACACTGACCTGTCTGAAGTCCATTCCCTTGGCCCAAGAGCAGTTGTTAGGATTTGGAACGTCCTTCCACATCAGTTTTCTCATCCTGCAAGGTATAGATTGTGGGATTAATTAAAAATGTCATTTTCAAAAATGGGCTTTCTTTAAAAATAAACAACATTTTTAACCATTTTGTCTTTCTATTATGTTTTTTGTGAGCTTATAGTGCATCCTGATATTAATCACCCACACCATTTATGGTACTTGGAACTGTAAAGCATTAGCAAAATAGCTCTTATACTGTACCACCATAATGACTGACAACTTCCTGTGGCAGTCGTGCTTCAAACAAGCCTTTCTAGTGCTCATTTGTTAGCTGAAGAGCGTGAATGACAAGGTAAACCCAGCCAAGATTTAAGCAGAATAGAAATTAAAACATGTTTATACAGTATTCTTTGATATTTTACAATCAAACACTAAAAGAAAAGAAATTTTGCAACTTTATTAAAATTACCAATACTTGCACAGCTGTCACTCCTTAAGCAGGTTTGATAGGTATGTTCCTTTTTGTGGTTCACATAGGCAAGTATTACCAGGAATTACCATTTAATCAAGTCTAAGCAGATGAATACCACTTCTTAGTTATTTCAGTCAGGATCATGTGAAATATCTACGTCATAAATGGTGAGATTCGATACAACCTGATCCTTATCTGTTCTAGGAAGAATATTTCAAAGAAATATATGAAAAGAATATTTCAAAGAATTCAAAATCCTCAGGCTCGGGAGACATAAAAAGACACATACGTGCTCAAGCTGACACCACAAGCAGGCCGCAAGCCCAGAAGCTGATTTGGCCTAAGAAGTGAAGGAAATTCGGCGAGAACTGTTGAACGTGTCAGCAATGCAGACGAAGGTCGTTGCTGACTTGGAGGATCTTGCTGCAATACGTCGATCGATCTCTACCATGGAGACGAAATTCAGGTGGTTACAAGAGTGGGGGATGTCAAGAAACAGATCGATTATCTGGAGTCATTGGAGAGGGAATTAGCTGCTAATCCACTAGCGACCAAGATGAATTTGGAGCGCGTCTGGGAGAAGCTGGAGAACTGTAACTGGCAGAATAACATCAGAATTGTTGAAATTCCTGAGGACGAAGAAGGTTGGGATATTGTGAAATTCCTGGACGAGATCTTTCTGAGTCTGCTTGACATAACAGGCCATAAGCTGAAAATCGAACGAGCTCACAGGGTTCTGGCTCAGCGATCCACTGAGCGAGACAGGCCTGATCAATTCTGGCCAAATTTCTGAGATAAAGATCTCATGTTACACGAGGCGAGGAGTAAAGGAAAGCCATCTTGGAAGAACACATTTTTTTCTCTTTTTTTTTTCTTTTTTGTGCTGGTTCTGCCAAACGGCTGGAGTTTGTTTTTTGTAGCAGCACTCCTTTGGGACAGATGATACTGCACGTTCTTTGTGCTTATGCCTTGGAGTTTTTTTGTGGAATATTTCTTGCAGGACATTGGCGTGATTGGGTCATTTGTTGCAGTCGAATGGGCCGGCTCACTGAACATTCGTTTGATTGAGGAAACTGAACAGCCTTTTTTTGTGTGCGTGTGCTGTTCTGCTTGCGGCAGGAGTTTGTTTTGTGGAGGAACACACCCTCGGGACAGTTATGAATCAGCACATTATTTGTGTTTATTCTGCCTATTGCCTATTAGTTTGTTTTATAGATTATCTTCTGTTGTGTAATTCTGATTTACAAAATTTTTATAGAAACAATGGATTTGAGCAATCCGAAGGCAAAGTTGTCGCGGGGGCTCTCATAAGTGTATATGGACTGTTTGAGATTAGAGGGAAGGACGCTAGTTGGCGCTGTCGTGTGCGGGATTAATGTGCACATTTTTTTGGTTCGCAGGAAAGTTTGGGGTTCAATTGTTGCACTAATGTTGGAATATGGTCTTTATAATTTTATTTTGGATTGTCTCTCTCCACATGGAATGTGAATGGGTTCTGGCACCGTATAATAAGAAGGAAAGTTATTTCTCTTCTTAAATGTAAAAAATATGATAGTGTTTCTTCAAGAAACGCATCTTTCCATGCAGGAAGCTGAACAATTTGGGCTGGATTTGTTTTCTTTAGTGCTGGCTCAAGTAAGAGCAGGGGAGTCACTACACTGATAAGTAAGCATCTACAATTCAAATGTCTCAAACACATTAAAGAAAATAGGAAGAGCCATTATTGTTTTAGCAGAAATTCAGGGGCAAATTTGATTTTGGCTAATATTTACACATCTAACACTGATGATCAGGGCTTTTTTATAGATCTTAAAAGGGATGTTGCCAGCCGCTGACACCCTTCATGACATGATAATATTGGGAGGAGACTTTAATCTATTTATGGTCTCAGTCCTTGATCATAGTAAAGCAAATTATGTAAGCCCCATAGAGCAACACTGACACTTAAAGGATGTGCAAAAATCTTGGTCTTTCATATAATTAGATACTTTGGAACCCATCTGGTAGGGACTATAATTGTTTTTCATCAGTCCATAAGATTTATTCTAGAATAGATTTTTTTATAAATATCTAAGTCCCACATTTCGTCTATTGTTGATTGCTCAATTAGAAATATCTTAGTCTCACTCAGATCATGCTCTGGTGACTTTAGAAGTGTTACCCTATATACGTAGAGAAAAATAAATAATATAGCTGGAACTTTAATGTATCAAATCCTGAATTCCAACAAATGTTAAAGTTTAAATGAAGACCAACTGGTCCTCAGTATCCTCTGTGGGTGTGGCTTGAGAGACATTTAAGGTGGTTATAAGGGGTCAGATTATACAGTATGCCTCATTCATCAAAAAATCCAAAGCACAAGAACTTGTGGAGTTGGAATGGAAGGGAATATTAAGAGTGCAGAGACAGAGCTAAAGAGCAGAATGTCGTCTGATGGTTTTAGAGAATTGACCAGATTAAAATATAGATATAATACTATTTTGTTGCAGAAGGTGGAGTTTTGGCTATTCAGGGCAAGACATACATAAGGGGATAAAGCAGGGAAGCTTTTGGCTAGATATATAAAGCAGAGAGAGTCTTTTTCTACCATTCCCTCAGTGAAATCTGGTGGTGAAATATTTACCTCAGCCATTGATATTAATAATGCTTTTAAAGAATCTTGATCTTTATAGTTCCACATCTTTGTCTACTGATGAAGATATTACAAAGTTTGTGGAAACATTAGACCTCCCTAAACTGATGACTGAGCAAAAAAATTCTCTTGATTCTGAGATAACCTTGGAGGAGCTTGGCGAAGTAATTAAGCCGGGGCCAGATGATGAATTGTTTAGATCTTACAGTACTGGCTCCACTATTGTTAGAAGTGTACACACAGAATCATTAAAGAATGAAAAGCTTTGAGCAATGTGGGTAGGTGGGCTTCATTACATTTATCTATGATTGGGAAGGTTAATGTTATTAAAATGAATTGTATTCAAAAATTCATCTACCTGCTACAATCTCTCCCTGTAGATTTCCCCCTCTCTTATTTCAAGCAATTTGATAGCATAGTGAAATCCCTCATTTGGAATGGAAAGCGTCCCAGATTACATTTCAATAAATGATATAGGCCGATTGAAAAAGCTGGGCTAGGCCTACCCAAGATGTTGCTTTATTATTATGCATTCGGTCTCAGACATTTGGCTCATTGGTCGCTTCCACCTGAGAGAGCCCCTCCCTGGTATTGCATTGAACAGGAAGTTCTTGCCTCTACTTTGCCATTGCAAAGCCTTTCTATTAAACTAATCAGAGATGTTAAATTACTCCCCGGTATCTCGCATCTGCATCTCACATTTGTCAAGAGTCTTTAATTCAGACATTTATTTAAATGTTGCCTCGAGCATATGGCTAAACCCAAAATTATGTATTAATAAGTCCCCATTCTGCTGGTCAGAGTGGATTGTAAGGGAGGTTAATACGCTCTGTGACGTATATGAGAGTTGAATTTTGAGATCCTTTGAAAATATGGTTCAATATTTTAGGATTCCCAAATCTCAATTTCAAAATGTTTTAGGTATTTGCAGCTGCGCCACCTCCTCTGTACTATTTTTGGGAGTAGCATACACCTCCCTAAAGTGGCAGATACTCTGGAATTGTTGATTACTGCTTTTGGAAAATGTCATGAGGCATCAGTGTATTACTCCCTATTAATTAAGAGTCTGGGGAATGGAGCTTCAACTTCTCTCAAGAGATTATGGGAGAACCATTTAAACTTGGAATTGGAGGAGGAAGTGTGGGCTAGGATTCTAAAAAACATCAAGTCTATATCTAGAGATTCAAGGGTGCATCTGATGCAATTTAAGATTTTACATCGATTCTATTGGACCCCCTTTAGATTGTATAGGCTTGATCTTAAAGAAACACCCACCTGCTGGTGATACCAATCAGAAGACGGGGACACAACCCATGTTTTTTGGGGATGTGTTAAGATCCAAGAATTTTGGTTGAGGATTCAGAGCTTTATGTGTGATGTATTGGACAGTCCATTTTCATTTTGCCCCAGACTCAGTATCTTCAGGTCATTAATACTGGGGATAGACATTTAGCCGGAGTTTTGATCGGCAGACAGATCATCCTCAGGGGATGAAAGTCAGCTGGGGCACCCTGTTCGGGGGGAGGGGTTTAATGTATATAATTGATTCCGTATTTTATGTTGTGTTTGTGTGTTTTATGAATGAATCAATAAAAATGGTTAATTACAAAAACAAATTTCAGGATAGGGAAGTCATAAAAAAAATTAAAATCTTAAGTCATAGAAAATTTTAGAGTGAATCTAAAAAAATATCTAGATATTTTCAGCTCAAAAATGTTTAATCCACTAAATATTGCTCTTGTTTATAGTAAAACTTTTTTGCAAGCCATAGTGATGTCAGTAAGGTCATGGAAAAGTCATGGAAATTAATTGGTCAAAAAGTGTGGGAACCCTGTAATAAGCCTTGCCTGCTTACTTGCTGCAACTTTTCCAAGGGCCATGCAAAATGGATCCCTTTTTTCCTTGGTTCCTCTTGAGATTTATCCATTACTCTCAAAGAACGGTTTCACTTTGTGCTTTCTCCTCCCTAGACTCCCATAACTTAATGCAATAACCATATTTATCATGATTATGAGAAGATGGTTGCAGGACTTACTGGTTTTGGGAGATCATCAGAGTGACGAACAGCACCACTGACAGGAATGCAATGATCATTAGGAGCATAAACGCTGCAGGGTCTCCCCTAGTAGCTGCATGACAAACAAGACATTGAAGTTAAACTTGACTTCAAAAAAAAATAAAAATAACATCCCTGTAATGTAACATGCTGTTATTTCTACAGTACATGATCAAACCCTTAACATTTACTTTTGTTGGCCTAACATACCATAGAAAGATTGGTTCAGTCATATAAAAAAAATATAAAAAAACCTGATGAAACATTTATACAGTATGTACTTGTAACTTGATTTCCATACATTTCATTTCAATAAACTAGTTACTTAATATTTTTAAAGTGCCGTGTGTTCAAAAAGAGCCTACATAAAAGTACATTCTAGATTACATTCAAATATATCTGTGCACCTATGTTGACTATTAGAGCACATTATTCAATGCCTGCATGAGCTGATATCAATATTATCAGGCCTACCTCTGCATTGTACCGGCTCCCACTCACCATCCACAAAAACAGGATACAAGGTGAACTCCTCTGAGCCGTAAAAACGTCCTGTATAACAAAAAATTATATCACTGATCATTTATAAGGAGGTGATTTCAAATATCTTTCAATTTGTCATTTGCTGATATGAAAATGTATGGATAAAAATAAAGGTTAATAGCATACGGCAAAGAGAGAGATCCCTTGAGGTGGATTGCACTCTGACCCATTGTATTCTTTCAGTTAGGGACCTGTCCTGTTCAGGGTCTTTGTTCAGGTCTAACCACTCTATGACAAATGACTTAGGCACTGGTTGATCAGATAGTAGGGTCCACGAGAGATAAACACAGCTTGCATTTGCCACTGCACTGAACGAACGTACACATCGTCCTAAAAAAAGAAAAAGGAGGCTACTATTAACTCAAAGGAAACATTTTATCATTGCTATGTGGAATAGAGATTTGCGATTGCACACTTATGAGGACTCATCTAATATCTCATCAAAACCTTTTGAAGAAAGCGTGTACTATTTTGAGAGAAACAAACTATTCTCCATCAAAACAACACAAAGCTTCAATCAAAGCAATTAGTGAGTAAAATAAGATCTGGGTGAGATAAAACAGAGAATGCCATCAACAAAAATGGAAACATATTTAGCTTAAGAAATACTTTATATATATATATATATAAAATGAAAAAGAAAAATAATAGTCCTATTGGGGACTGAAAACGTTGAAAAAGCTTGGGTGAATGTGAAAGATGTGTGACTGACAGGAAGTGTGAAAAGCATGTCAGCTCACGTTTTGGTTGATGCAACAGCGTCATGTTGCTATTCCATTTAGATATGCCCAGAGCATTGCGAGACATTACTGTGACTGTGTGTGCATCCTCCCTCCACTGGAATGAGTAAAATGAAGCCAAAGTTGTTTCATTCGACCACACAGCTCCCCCTGAGACATGGTGCACAATCAAGAGTCCCTCCACACAACTGTATGGATCTCCTGCCAGAGCAGACTGTAAAAAGTATGGCGAAAAAGATTAATTAATTAATTAATAAGTGGTCTGTAAGTTTCTGAGGGTTGTTTAGGGACAAATGCACATTGTGATACTGTTGTACTTATTTTTATTGAATATTCACATATATTTAAGGGACAGTTCACCTAAATGTCACCATTCACTTTCATTGTATGGAGAAAAGACGCAATCAAAGTGAACAGTGACTGCAACTATAATTCATCTTTACATCTCCTGTTGTGTTCCAAAAATAAAAGAAGTCACACAGGTTTGGAACAACATAAAAGTGTGAGGACATGATGACAGAATTTTGTTTTGAGTGAACTATCCCTTTTAGTCTTTCAATAATTGACAGCGTCTTGACCAACCTTGAAGATCAATGTGACATTTGTTGCATTCCTCTCAGGATCCTCTTGAATAATGCGCCAGAAGTCTGGTCCCATCTCTGGAGCTGAAATTACATACCAAACAGTTATCATTTTACACAACAGTTTATGTCCAACCCCTCAAAATTGTTCCACCAAACAAAGCTTAAAGGGGCAGTTCACCTAAAAATAAAGATTCTGTCATCCTCATTAAATTCTTTCTTCCACGGAACATAAAAGGAGATGTTAGGCAGAGTGTTAGGGACTGACATCCTCAGTCACCTTCATTTCATTGTTCAGAGAAAATAAGATATAGTGAATGGTGACGAAGATCTCAAACATAGAACTTCTGTAATCTATTATGTCCTTTTGTGTTCCACAAAACAAATAAGTAATACAGGTTTGGAACAACATCAATGAGAGTACATAATGGCAGAATATACAACTGGCACTATGTGCTAGTTGTATATTATGTGAACTAGCACTTTAGTTGCAAAACTGAAATTAAGAAAGAACATGAGTTTTGTTTTAACCATCCAAAAAGTGATTGTAAAAGGAGTTTAAAATGATTTGCAGCTGTATGCATTTATAGTATGTTTAAGTTTTGAAAGGTGTTTTATAGCGCAATAGCACACATGTTACTTTATGAGTACACACCACCAGGGCTGAACTGGGAAGAGGAATCGGCGAACGTGGTGCCGTTTTGTAGTCCATTCTATATAACGCGCCGGCTCATTTTAGCTTATCGCGGCACATTCGGCACGTTTCGCGGCCGACCCTCTGGCCAGCTCGGTTCTCCTGATGGCCAGCCCGCACCTGATCGTCACAAAAGTGCGGCGGCCCACCATTAAAATGCCCGGTATGCCGGCTTACCAGTCCAGCCCTGCACACCACCACACTACTTAGTAATAAATTATATGAATTGATACAGAAGTGGGTTTGGGTCTTTAAAGCTTTGCTGCAAATTTAATTTATGAGCTTATTTGAAGCTCTAAGCACTTGCTTGTTTTGTAAGCGGTTATTTTTTTCTATTGAGATATATAGTGGTCATTGAGAAAGTATTATTCCAGATTTGTGTCCAGATCTCAGAGTTGGGGGAAACAGCTACATCATTTTCCCATGTTGTAGTTGGGAGTGTTATGGAAGTATCTATGTTAAATTTGAGTTTGTAAAGTTTGGAGATATTTTTTTTTAATTTGTGAATTTTGATATCTCATCATGAAATTTTGCCGGTTGTAGTGTGTTATTAGTAATGTTAATTTTGGATTTAATTAAGAATTTTAGTTGTTAGTAGTGGAGGAACTATAACATCCAATTCCCCAATAATATAATACATCATACCCAATAAGCACATTCACAGACAATTTCCCCTTCCTTCTCTATTACTCTCTTTATATATCTCTTATCTTATTATTTGTATTAGCAATGTTTTAGTTTCATTTTGTTTTGTGCATTAACCATGTGCATGTAAAATTATGAAATATGAATGTGACGAGTAGGAGGATGTGGCCGGACCGTGATGACGCACATCTAGCGCTGAGTTGTCTAATCAGAGGGAGAGAGAGATATGATGGGACCGGCTGCCAGTTCGAGAGAGAGAGAGAGATGTGTAGTGTGTGCGTCTTTGTTTGTTTGCTGGCTAAACAGTCAACGTAAGTTTTAATGTAATAAATTAATTTAAATCAATTTAAACACAAACATACGGACACACACACAGTGGCCGCATATGGCTCTCTCTCTCTCTCTCTCTCTCTCTCTCGAACTGTCTTTATCCCCCTCCCGGCTGATTAACCCGATTCAGGACAGTGTGTGTGTTCTCACACTCACAGATTTTCCAAAAACACTTGACTGAAATGTTTCTCATGATCTTAAAAATGCTTAAAAAATGCTTAAATGTTTGAAATGAGTTTTGTAGACAAAAATATAATTGTGCCAACATATTCATTTATTTCATTATAAAGCTAAAATGTAATAATAATACAAAAAAAACAACTTTTTTTTAAATTAATGACTTGGACCAAATAATAAAAAAAGCAGCCAACAAGTACCCAACATAGATGGGAACTGCTTCAATACTGTTTAAAAAGCATACCAGGGTGATACCCCAAGAAGTTGATTGAGAAAATGACAAGAGTACATATCTGCAAAATCTAGGCAAAGTGTGACTACTTTCTAAATGCTAAAATATAACATAGTTTTGATTCATTTTGGATTTTGTTTTGTCACAACATAATTCCCATAGTTCCATTTATGTTCCATAGTTTTGATGATTTTACTATTACTCTAAAATGTGAAAAGAAAAATTATAATAAAGAATGAGTAAGTGTTTCAAAACTTTTGACTGGTAGTGTATATGGTAGGTAGGCTGATTATAGTGAAAAATGTAAAAGATTTTAAAAAAAGAGAAGAGAAAAATTACGGTGATCAATAAATTATGAACTATTTACTGCCGTTGCCTAATTAACATGTAATCCTTAAGAAAGTAACTGTATTCTGACTGATTACGAGTATTTTAAAATATAATTTAATCTAATTACAAGTACTTGATTGTTGTAATCTGATTACATAATTGAAATGATATGTAATCCGTTACTACCCAGCACTGTGTATATCTTATCATAAATTATAAATGTTAACTTAAAAATTTATAACATTACCTTTTCTGTTGTAAACAGTGGAAATGTGACTCTTGCTCCAGTCACTCCAGTATCCAGAGCCATTGAGTCTTCTACAGCGCACTTGTACCTTATACTGAACACAGGACTGCTCAAGCAGAATCTCTGCTTGCTGTTCTAATAGAGGGCCGATAACCTGTAAGGGACACAACATGCATCCATAAATGCCACAGAAAATTATTCTCCCTGCTCAGGAGATGGCGATATGCATGAAGAATGTGAATAACCAAAAATAAAAGAAGAATGTGAAAGTTAAAGTGGAGATTGACTGAGCAGGGAGGAGAATTTATAGTAAAAATTGGCTTCAATATTAATCGTTTCTCACCCAACAAATCATATCTCTTCTGAAGACATGGATTTAACCAATTTTCCTACCTCCCATTGCATATCAGCCTTTCCACGCAAAGCCACGAAACGCAGCTCATACTGCATGTCATAAACTGGTAAAGAGGGGCGTCTCCACCACAGACTTAAGGTTTTATTGTGTAAAGTGATCGCTTTCAATACTGTGGGAGGTGATGGTTTCACTGGAAAAAACACAGAGGGAAATTCACCTAACTATGTGATTCTTTTCACCGATGTCATTATCCTTAACACAAAATAAAACTAAATATTTGATAACTTAAATATGAATAAAAACGAAATATATAATTCAATATATATAATTCAAAATAAATAAATGTGATCTAAATTCAACACAATACTGATGGAAAACCTTGGAACTCACCATAGTCAATGGGTGCAACATAGATAGGAAATGACCTCACTTTGCCACGCCCACCTTCCACCTCCACCCACATTTTGTAGCATGAGAATAGGCTAAGGTTGCTTAAAGTACACTCTCTGTGGTCTCCTGGTCCTATGCCTTCCTTTATCAAAGACATGGTCTCTTCACCATCTTCAGTGTACTCCATCTTTGGTATATCTTCACACATTGATTTATATTGTCTACCAAAAAACAAAAACAAATTACGATCATCACAATGTCATCTGTAGAACAAATAACCTGTCTGAAATAGACCTTATTCACGCTAGTGCCATCTTTTATTTTTAATGGGAATGATGAGGCTGTGAGGGGTAGACTTACAGTCTCTTCAATGGGCTGTACTGCAGTTTAAAATGTTTTTGTGTCGTTCCATAGACAAAACATTGATAAAATATCTGTCCAAGAACATCCAGTATACAAAGAACTCAGTACAACAAGAGTTGTGGAAAATCAGATGTGATCAAGGAGCTTTATAAAGTTCCTGCCATTGAAAAGATAGCAAGTCTATCCCTCACAGCCTCATTTTCATTCCCATTAACAATCAAAGATGGCGCTAGCGTGAATAAGGTCAATAGCAAACTGATGAAAAATTAAGTGTGCATACCTATAAAGGAATCTGACCATTGCCCAAGGACTCTTATTCCATTCACAAGTCATGGTGTCGACATTTGAATTCTTGCTTTGGCAGGTAATATTTGCATTAAACATCCCTAAAAACAAAGAGACACACTGTTCATATTTTTATTTGAAATTAGGCACCAAGACTAATGAGATTTGTACAAATGATGTCTGGTGCCAAATGTTTGGCCAGCTTTTCAAACAAGCAGCAAAGTTTCATTAAATTATTTCTTCATTAAAAGGTTTTACACATAGAGAAATGAATAATACTTTGGAATACAATAATGTTTAACCTAGGGCTGCCAATCAATACTTTTTTTTAAATCAAATTAATTACATGACATGCCGATTAATTACTCAACCTAATCGCAATTAATCACATACATCACTATATGCTGAGAAAGGCCCCCAAATAAAGATAATTCATATAATAATGGATTGAAATTCAGTTTGAAATAAAGTGCATTTTTGTGGCAGATGAATAAAGCATTGATTAGACATTAAAATATATTCTCATTTCATTGAACAAGCCAGTTGACAACAATCTGTTTTGCAATTATCAGTTTGTGATCTTGCGCTCTGTCTGCGATATTTTTAATTTTCGCTCTATGTAAATGTCTCAAACGGACATGTTTGGAGCGTCACGCTGGTATTCAGCATCATAAACGCCACGGTTTTAGGATGCTTTTGTCAAGTTAAAAGTAGTGGAAACCTTGAAAATCGCATCTCAAGATTCCTGTATTCTGTTGTGCTAAGTAAGCAGTTCTCATTCTGTGTAGTGATGGGTCGTTCATGAACGATTCGTTCATTTTGAACAAATCTTTTATGTGACAAAGAAGAACGTGTAGTCACAGAGAGTGATTCCTTCATTTTATGTCGGCCGCTCATGCACATTGCGCAACCTCTGTTCGTTAGTTACATGAAAACCGCATAGGCGCTGTACAGGAAACCGAAATGATCACTATAGTTCACCTCTTGAGTCATCTGGTCTGAGTCTTTCGTTCTTTTGGCTGTCACGTGACAAAAGAACGAAGGACACAGACCAGAAGATTCCAGAGGTGAACTACTCTTTCTGTTTCTCATAATTTGTCCTTGGCTGCATTATAATTTTTTCCTTATTGGGACTATAATCAAAGTTTACAAAAGTAGACGAGTTGGAGGGGATTTGGCTATTGAAAATTTGTATTTTATTCTACTCAAATGAATGAAATGACTTGAATAAAGATTCGTTCATTTTGCTAAACGAGACTCAAATATCCAAGTCAGTAAAATTATCCGATCACTATCACTAATTCTGTGGCTGCGCTGCTTGTGAGGTTTGTTGAGGCGTGCTCGTAAAAACAGATGTACTACAAGCTTGAATTGCTCATATTTGAGAAAATCTGTACTTTTATTATGGAATTTATATACGAGTCAGGGGGCTTGATTAATTGCGTAATTTTTTTTAACGCATTATATTTCAATATAATTAAATCGCACTAAATTAATGGGTTAAATCATCAGACCCGGTTTAATCATGAACACTTACATGTGATGAAGACTTAAGTCTTATCAGTGGCCTAATACAGCTAGGTTACCTCATGTTGGCTGACATGTTAAGATCACATAAGCAGCCTAACAGCAAATATGCCATTTCTACAATGGCACTGGAAAATGAAAACTGCTTTGACATTATGCTGTATTCACGTCATTAGGAGTCAGAATAGAATAAGTTCAAGATAACTCTGCCAGCTCAACATAGTGCAACATTAACTGTATGGTAGATATGTCCTTACCTTCTGTATAAATTTTGGCATAGGCAATGCTGCCTTTGATCCCCTTTCCTAATGAGTAGCAGCACATCAAGGTATGAAACCCTGGCTGGTCCGCCTTCAGAGTGACTGCGCTAACCTGCTCGTTGATGACCTTGTACTGGCTTTCTGGAATCTCTACCTGCCCATTCAGCATCCACACAGCTTTGCGGGCACTCCAGCTGCGGTTGTGGAAGACGGCATAAACAGTTACTTCTGGCCCAGGTATGGTAAAGACCTCAGCAGGAATGTAACTAACTTTGAGAAGAAGGGAAAGATGAAGAAAAATGTAAAACTGAGGTTAAGTGCATTATTTCACATTTCAGACAAACAAATGTCTGCATGTGAATATCATCCATACAGGTTTCCAATACTGATCAACCACCACTTCAAATATGTTTGTAGAGTCTTTTCTTTTTCCCTTGGAGCAGTGAGACAGACATATATTTTAATGCTAGTGAGCAACCTACAGCCTCTAATTTGGTTGCCATGGTGACTTGCAGCATGGATTTTGAAAATATACTACAACTCAACATATAACTCAGCATATCAGCAATCAATGCATGAACTACATTGAAAAGCTCTAAGGATCATGAGTGGCAGGTGGCCTGGGTATTGCATTAAAAGTAGGAAATCAAGTCTCTTACACCCTGTCTATGCTGATAAACAAAAGAACTCCATTATAATCAATGATGCTGTTTACACTGGAAGCGTCTGTCGCAGCGCGTCAATTGCGCCAATAATAAACTGATGTCACATTTCATTTTGCGCTGGAAGTGCTGGCACTACTACACAAATTAAATGGTTTAGAACGTTCATGCTGACATGTCCCGTGTATAAAGCCTCAAGTCGGTGTAGAAAGGGTGTTAAGGCTGTCATGATGTTAAATCAAGTTAAAAAGTTGAAACTTTAACTAATATGCACACAGAGCAACCTATTCACTGTTAAGTGCGTCATTGATTGAAAACAATGCCTGAGTGTGGTTACTGCATTTTATTAGTATTATTTGGCCGTCTCCTACATTGCTCATGTATAGTGCTTTTGTGTGGGCATTTAAAAGCAGAAGACACAATAAAGAAACACCCACCTGAACAGTGTCAGTATTCAGCTTAGCTTACAAATGAAACTCTATACTAACGTGGGAGTTTGTGTAAGAGAGAGAGATTAGAAGATTTCAAGCTTCTCAAAATGCTTATCAATTCATATTGCTAAAGCACTGTGAGGTCATGTGAGTGCGTGTGCATATCTGAAAATGGAAGCTTAAACCTAAGAGTCATAAAAGTTTCTTGGATGCCATTATAGACCTTTCACAAATAAATCACAGTAGTCAGATGCATGTAATTCTTTAAATGTTTTATTTAAATGTACAGTAATTAACAGTGTATTGCATGTATACCATAGCTAACGCTATAGACCTGTAAACAAGGGATTTTGGACATAAGACACTCAATTTGAAATTCAGGTTTCTTTTTGGTAAATGCATGATGCATGTGGCAATGGCATGAATGTGTACATAATTTTTGTCTTTGCGTGTTATGAATTCATGTCACATCATCCAGTTTGAAATCAATCTTAAATCAGTTCAGCAGCGCTGTAATTAGGTACGCCAAGCAAGTGTTATAATATCATCAAATAAATGAATATAGGCCTACTATAAATAATATTCATCCTACATAACTGCATATAAATATATATTTACATTATAAATCTATATTGCCAGGAAAACTTTTATTATTGTTATTATGCTGTATATTTTTTTCATAAAGGCCTATATAGATTATAACAAATCCAATAAACTAATCATATAAAATTATATTTATTGTGAAGCGCAAGTCAACAGCAGCAAACATTTGGTTCAACGACCACACGCAAAAGCCTCATTTAAATATGGGTGTGTCTAACCAATTTGCACAAGAGCAAAAGTTTGCACATTTATTCTTAATAAATTACCTGCAATATGCCAACAAAGCACACAAGCAAACTTATATTAAGAACACAAGAAAAAAAAGTGCCCTTTCTTTGGGATCTTAGTAAATCAGGGCCAATGTTGAGTTCCTAAGTGTATGAAAATGATTTTGGTTTGTTTTTCAAACCAAATGCAGTGTCTGACCTTGGCTTACTAATAAATTACATTGTGGTGTTGGGGGTGTGGTAGAGCGCCGGTTTGTGAATGGAGAGCGAGGTCGGGAGAGGAGAGTGTTAAGGATTGACACCTGGGGGAAATTATCTCTGACACTTGTTTTGTGTTACAGAGAGAGCTGGAGGGAGATAAAGGAGCAGCTAGAGACACAATGGGGGGAGAGAAGAGCCAGAGTTCTGAGACAACACTCTCTATGTTAAAGAGGAGAACTTACTTTTGTGTTTAAAACTGAGTGTTTATTATTGGTGTGTGTGCGCTGGAACGCGACCTGTAATAAACAACGCTAAAGGGTGTGAGTTGGTTCCCGCTTCCTCATTTTCCATGAGACTGACCTGAGACCTGTCACAGACATATAAAAGCTCCAGTACAAATTCATAAAAAAATGGACTGTTTAGCATAACAATTAATAATGAAAAGCTCTAAGGATAATTAATTCTTGGTATTTTTTTTAGGAAAACGTTTCAAAGAAATATGCTCAGAGTCAAAGTACTTTACAGAGTAGCATTGTGTAGACATGCATGTAATTATCAAACATCTAATGGGATGTAAATGGAACATGAGCAGATTAGGCTGGAGCATTTTAAGTACCCTTTCACAAATGTTGTATTTGCATATATTTACCCATTTTCTAATAATTTCCTGTACCTCATTAGCCATTCACTTTTACAAAATTGACAGAACTCATTTAATTCAAATAGCTCATACACAGAGCACAAATTTAAGTAGTATTTAAAGGAACAGTTCACCCAAAAATAAAAAATGTCATAATTTACTCATAATTTAATCTTTGCAAACCGTATGACTTTCTTTCTTTTGATATTTAAATGAATATTCGGAACACAACAAAGGATGCAAGATTTTCATAAAAGTAGTCCTTGCAACTCATGTGTCATATTCCAAGTCTTCTGAAGTCATTTGAGTTCATGTGAGAACTTATTTAAACATTATTTTTAGGACTAAACAACAAATAAAGTTCTCACATGAACACACAAGTCACTGTGAACAAGCTTCTCTCATGGCACTTATGAACGTGCAATAGATTTCAAGGTTTGCACTGAAAAATTACTTATGTCTTTAAAAGAATTAAAACATGATGCACAAGTTGCATGGATTAATTTTATGATACTTTTGGGTCCTATTATAAGCTTTAAAGTGTTTTAAAGTAGGCATTGAAATTATGAACCACAAAATAATCTCCTTTGTGTTCTGCAGAAAAAAGTAAGTCATACGGGTTAAATTAGTGGTAGTGGTGGTGGCGTAGTGGGCTAAAGCACATAACTGGTAATCAGAAGGTTGCTGGTTCGATCCCCACAGCCACCACCATTGTGACCTTGAGCAATGCACTTAACTCCAGGTTACTCCGGGGGGATTGTCCCTGTAATAAGTGCACTGTAAGTAGCTTTGGATAAAAGCGTCTGCCAAATGCATAAATGTAAATGCAATGTAAAATGTAAATTAGAACACAATTCTACTTTTTGGGTAAACTATTAATTTAAAGCTTTCAGGGTAGAGGTAATAATTTTCTATCCAACAGAATCCTTACCATCCAGTGTGAAAGAGAAAGTCTGGCTCCATTCACTCCAGTAGTTTAATTGGTTTTGGCAGCGCACTTGAACCATGTATCTGATCCCAGAACTGAGCTCATTCAGAGGCATCCATGACCGACTTGTGACTTTCATCACCTAAAAGTGCCATAGTTCACACAGACTCGTTTCAATCAATGTGTTGGATAAATCAATTTGCCAGACTAGAGAATATATACAATAAAGAAACTAGAAGAAAAAAAAAATCTTTAAAAGTAAATTGTGTTGTTAACTACACAATAAGTTTCTATACATTTAACAGTAAATGTATTGGGTATTAAATACAAACAATGGACAATATTTTTTACTACATTTATTAATCTAAATGCTCTGTTATACATGGTTAGTTCATGTTAGTACATAAACTAATGTTAAAGGAATATTCCGGTTTACAAAAAAAGCTCAATCGACAGCATTAGTGGCATAATATCGATTACCACAAAAATTTATTTAGACTCTTCCCTCCTTTTCAGTAAAAAAAGTAAAAATAAGTATTACAAAGAGGCACTTACAATGGAAGTGAATGGGGGCCAATTTTTGAATGTTAAAATACTGACTGTTTTAAAACATTCAGTATTTTAACAATCATTCTAACAACCTGCATCACCTTCTGGTTTGGAAACTGCAATGCTCCAGATCGCAAGGCCCTTCAACGCATTGTGGAAACAGCAGAAAAAGTCATCCGACTTTCACTCCCATCCATAACAGACATGTACCAAAAAAGCTGTCTGCACAAGGCCCACAGCATCATATTGGACCCCTCCCACAGACTCTTTGACCTGCTACCATCTCAAAAGAGATATCATTTTATACAGGCCAAAATAGCTTTTTTTCAAAATGAGCTTTTTCCCTCAGGCTGTCAGGCTCCTCAACACCCTGACACCCCTACCACCTACAGGACAAGAACTTGAACCTGACTAAAAAAAGAAAAGAAAGTTTGCAATACTTTCAGCCTGTATATATGTTTACGTACATATGTATATATAGATTTATATTGCTCATAGTGTTTGTTTCTTAAGCTCTTGTTTATTGTTTATTATGTTTGTGAAGTGTGCTTTGTTTTTTTCTGTAATTGTTCACTGCAGACCTGGTAAATCGCCATTTCATTCCACTGTATACTTGTATATTGGCTGGAATGACAATAAAACTTAAAACTTGAATTTGAAAAGTATAGCCACAAGATGTAAACATTATGCGTGAAGATATCCTAAAGGAAATGTGTAAAGTGAATAAAAAGCCAGACTGTCTGGCTTTTAACTCACTTTGCAAATTTTTTTAGGATGCAAATTTAATAAAATATATTTTTGCTAGACCCTTGTCATTCTGTTTTGCAATTCAGTATGCGGTTAGCAACTTTAGATTTTTGACACACTTTTTGGCTCCACACACCTGAAGCCAAAATATTTTGATTAGTTTTGAGCACAACATCTCCTTCAAGTCCAAATATAATGTGTGTTAAAATGATTTTAGTATGATAAAATCCCTTACTAACCATTTCTGTGTAATGTTATAGCCCGTTTTGGTGCCATGACAATGATATGTCAACAAACCCTAAAACACTAAAACTACTGTAAAAATGGTGATTTAAACAAATTTACAGCTCAAATAATACATAGGTTTTAACAGAAGAATTAATGTAAGTGCTTTTATCAAATTATAAACTTTGCATTTCTGTCATGATCCTGCTAATTTAGTCTTAGTTTATTTTTGTAGTGGCAGGATCATGACAGTCTCCCCCTCCCATTGGTTATGTTTGTACATGTGCTTGTGTTTTCTCTCTCCTTCCTGTCTCCCACAGGTGCCGCTCATCAGCACTTGTTAATAGATCGGCAGCACCTGTCTCCTATCTCCTTTCCCCCTTTTTAAACCCTTCTCTTTTTCAGTCTTGTGCCAGATTGTTTTTGTGTCAGTCATAGTCAGTAAGTTCCTGTTCAGTCCTGTCTTCAATATGTTTTGCTTTCTTTTTGTTCTATCCTGTGAGTTTTTGTTTTAGTTTTCTTTCTTGGTGGTTTTGTATTTTCAGCTTCCTTCCCTTTTGAGAGGTTTTGTTTATATTCTTTATTTTTTAAATAAAGCCTATTGCACTTGCCTCCTGCATTTGGTTCCTTCCATCACTTTACACTTTGGCATATCGAGACAGAACAATCTGGCCACTTTTTGACCCAGCAGAGGCAACATGGGCATTCTTTCGAACCCTGCTCCAGACACCACCAAGGTTCTCAGTTTCAGTTCTCAGCTTGGTCACCCCATTGGTGTTTATGCAAAGAAGCTTTGGAGGCTGTTCCCTAGACGTTGTCAGTGCCCATAGCCATGGAGGCCGTTTCCCTGTTGCCAGTTTCCCATAGCCATGGAGGCCATTTCCAGTTTCCCTGGCCACAGAGGTTGTTTCCCTGTTTCCAGTTTCCCTGGCCACAGAGGTTGTTTCCCTGTTGCCAGTTTCCCTGGCCACAGAGGTTGTTTCCCTGTTGCCAGTTTCCCTGGCCACAGAGGTTGTTTCCCTGTTGCCAGTTTCCTTGGCCACAGAGGTTGTTTCCCTGTTGCCAGTTTCCCTGGCCACAGAGGTTGTTTCCCTGTTGCCAGTTTCCTTGGCCACAGAGGTTGTTTCCCTGTTGCCAGTTTCCTTGGCCACAGAGGTTGTTTCCCTGTTGCCAGTTTCCTTGGCCAGAGAGGTTGTTTCCCTGTTGCCAGTTTCCTTGGCCAGAGAGGTTGTTTCCCTGTTGCCAGTTTCTTTGGCCACAGAGGTTGTTTCCCTGTTGCCAGTTTCCTTGGCCAGAGAGGTTGTTTCCCTGTTGCCAGTTTCTTTGGCCACAGAGGTTGTTTCCCTGTTGCCAGTTTCCCTGGCCACAGAGGTTGTTTCCCTGTTGCCAGTTTCCTTGGCCAGAGAGGTTGTTTCCCTGTTGCCAGTTTCTTTGGCCACAGAGGTTGTTTCCCTGTTGCCAGTTTCCTTGGCCACAGAGGTTGTTTCCCTGTTGCCAGTTTCCTTGGCCAGAGAGGTTGTTTCCCTGTTGCCAGTTTCTTTGGCCACAGAGGTTGTTTCCCTGTTGCCAGTTTCCTTGGCCACAGAGGTTGTTTCCCTGTTGCCAGTTTCCTTGGCCAGAGAGGTTGTTTCCCTGTTGCCAGTTTCTTTGGCCACAGAGGTTGTTTCCCTGTTGCCAGTTTCCCTGTTGCCAGTTTCCCTGGCCACAGAGGTTGTTTCCCTGTTGCCAGTTTCCTTGGCCAGAGAGGTTGTTTCCCTGTTGCCAGTTTCCTTGGCCACAGAGGTTGTTTACCTGCTGCCAGTTTCCTTGGCCTGACCTTGCTCCTCTCCTGGAGTCTCCTCCCTGGCCTCCTGATCCCACTCCTTCCATTAAGCTCACTCCCTGGTCATCTGATCCTGCTCCTTCCCATAAGATCTCCCCTGTGTCAGTCCCTTCCCCACCGGCTGCCGATTCAGTACCTATCACCTTGATGCCCATCACTGCCTATGCCCGTTTCTCCTGGCTGTCCGCTGGATCCTCTGTGGTCTCCTGGGCATCTGCCGCCTCCGCCCTGGTCTGTCATGCCAGCTCCGCCCTGCTCTTTCCCACCGGCTCCGCCTAGTTCTTTTCCTCCGGTCCTTCCTCCTTGCCTGGACTTATGTTTTTCTTTTTTTGTTTTGTGCCATCCACCTGTTTCGACTGGTAGTTGTTCTTGTGCTTGTGTTTTCGCACTCTTCGTGTCTCCCACATATGCCACTCAGCAGCACAATAAGCTGGTTCGCGCTGCTTGCTAATAAATCGGAGGCACCTGTCTCCTATCTCCTTTTTCCATTTATAAACCCTATTCATTTTCAGTCTTGTGCCAGTTTGTTTTTGTGTCAGTCATTGTCAGTCAGTTCCTGTTCAGTCCTGTCTTCAGTCGGTTTATGTTTTGCTTTCTGTTTGTTCTCTCCTGTGAGAGTTTTTGTTTTAGTTTTCTTTCTTGTTGGATTTGTTTTTGTACTTTCAGATTCCCTCCCTTGTGAGAGGTTTTGTTTATATTCTTTATTTTTCAAATAAAGCCTCCTGCCCCTCACTTTACAGGTCCGGTACACTTTGGCATATCATGACAATTTCTGCCTTTAAACCCTCCAAATATTGGCCCCCACTTTCTTTGTAAGTACATCACTGTAACCTTGAAGGAGGGATGAATAGAAAATATTTTTGTGGTAATCAACATTATGTCATGAATGCTGTTGATTGAGCTTAACTGGTATTGAACCCGGAATATTCCTTTAAGGTAACTTTATAAAGAAAAGAAAAGGTTTTAGTACATGTAGAAATCGATATATCAAGAATCATCAGTAAATAGATATCCATAGCAATATAACAGGAAAACAAAAACTATGGTAATAAAAATAATAATTTTGTATTTACTATGGTTTTACTATTAATATGGTATTTGCAGTAAAGCCATAGTAACCACAAGATTAACCAAGGTTAATCTAATGTGAAACCATGGTTACTATATGGATACAGTATACTGTATTAAAACCATGGTTTCCACCAAAAAAACATGGTTACTTGTCAAAGTTTCTACAATATTACTATAGTAAAATCTTGGTTTCTACAAAAACCAAACCTTGGTTTGCATATTACAGTCATAGTTACTATAATATCACGATTAAAAATTATGGTTACTACAGACTACATTATTACTATAGTAAAACTATGGTAAATGTATTCAGAGGGAATGCAAAAATATCGTTAGGGCAAGCAAAACAAATTTTGGGGAAATGCAAAACTTTGGGGCATGCAAAACTTTTTCAAAAATAAAAATTTCCACTTTGTTCTCTAAGGGGCTCCGTAGTTAAAGGTAAGTGTACTGCACTCTTATTTATTTCTGAAATGTTTGTATATTTCTAACTCCTAAAAGGGTTGGAGTGGGGGTTGGGTTGTAAAATTTTGTGGGTGACGGGTGTTCCAATTCTGCTGAGCTTTCTGTGGAATTCTATGGACGCAATTTCTGTGTAGACCTCACAAACCTTACTGCGTAATACAACTACAACACTTGAGAATCACATTCATACTATCACACAAAACAAATGAGGCTGAATACCTCCCAATGACGAAGTGAAGAGTTGGATGAGTATCGGATCTCATAGTTTATTGTATCACTGTCAGTTTGAGTACCGTTCCATCCAAGTATCACTTCACCCTCATTTGTTACATTGTAATGCAAATTTACTGGCGGATCTGGTCTTCCTGTAAAAAGACAACAAATCACAAAATATTAAACCACTTTCATGAGGGAATCTTAAACAAGCCACATGCAATCTGGTAATGATGCTAGGAATAGAAATGAACAAAGCATTGAAAATTACATTCAATGTATTAGTCCAACAACATACATTTTATGCACATAACTGCCTAATTATCACTCTCAAAAATGAACAATCAGCGTTACTGATTAATCATATAAAGAACTTCCATAATTGCTGTAGCTGCAGCCCCTGCACACATAACACAGAACCGATCATGAAACTGCACATTTCAACTCACAAAACTAACAAATTTATGTTCTATCACGTGATCCTTACACAAACCATTTAAGATTCTGGAATACCGTTAACATTATTGTCTGTATGGCAGGTCACCGGCACTGCCAATGGTTGTATTAGTCTACTACGGTATCATGGTCAAGATTCTTATTTGGTAAGAATAACCTAAATTCAAATTATTATGATTCTTCAATAAAAAGCATACAACTTAGCTTTTATGGTTCAATATAAGCTATCCAAATTTCAAAGGCCAGGGAATAAGTGCTCTTTTACTTAGTTGGTTGGTCAGACTATATAATGCAATATAAAATCCATTATTTTTACAAGCAAATAATGACTGTGACAACTGAAAAAATGAACAATTGATCAATTATTAAAGATCAACTGAAAGGGAATTAAGATTGAGCACTGAATGTCTGTTAAAACTTTTTAAGCGTTTTCACATAAGCCGAAAGATTTGAAAGCAACACAGAGCGTATTTACACTTTTTAAGAAAATCAAACTACAGCTGGTTTGCTTATGCAGTTGTTTTTGCATTTTAAGCTGAGACGTGCATTTTCTCATTGAAAAAATGACACACTTCACATTAAGATAAAACCATGGTATTATGCCTTTTGTAGTATATTTTAGTTCCTACATTCAAGCTATTTTTGTTCCATAGAACAAATACATAAAACACCTGTCACACTGGTACCTGCCACCAAGAGCTTGTGTTTATCAGTCCATGAGTTTCATAGTAACATTTAGGTGACAATCATGCATTTACAGGTGATTGTGAAAATTAATTTCCCTTAAGTATATTCTAACAACTAAAAACTGTGAATAAAGTACAAAATATCACTTTATCAATGCGTTACAAGATACAGTATACACTTATTTGGTCAGTCATCATGAAAACGTGTCGCAATTTCAATGAACGCTAGTAAGTAAGTGGGGAGAACTCTGGTTCATGGTCATTTGAATAATCATAAACAATTAATTACTACATAAGTTTGGTCCTTTCTACTTGAGTTTCCAAATAAAGCAGACAGTTTAAATGAATGTTAACCAAATAATTGAGCAATGTTCTTCAAAACACAGATGTTTGGGGGGCCTGGGTAGCTCAGCAAGTAAAGACATTGACTACCACACCTGGAGACGCAAGTTCGAATCCGGGGTGTGCTGAGAGGCTATAGTTAGGCTTCCTAAGCAACCAATTGGCCCGGTGGGTTGAGTCATGTTGGGTTAACCTCCTCGTGGTGGCTATAATGTGGTTCTTGCTTTCTGTAGGGAGTGTGGTAAGTTGTGCGTGGATCCTGTGGAGAATAGCGTGAGCCTCCACACACGCTACACTTCCGCGGTAACGCGCTCAACAAGCCAAGTGATAAAGTGATGTGAGTGATGGTCTCAGATGTGGAGGCAACTGAGGTTCGTCCTCCGCCACCCGGATCGAGGCACGTAACTACGCCACCACAAGGACTTAAGAGTGCATTGGGCATTCCAAATTTGGGGAGAAAAAAATTTGGGACCATGATGAAGATCCATTTATAGAGGAAAGTCAAATCCCATAGTCTGCAGTACATGTTGCCAAAAGGAAATAATATTCTGCTAACATTATAGTCCTAAAAGTAAACATGTACAGGAAATGAAAGCTTGATGGAAATGTTATCACTTTGATAACAGCAGAGTAGAACTATATCAGCCCTATTACCAGAAACATTCTGCAACTAACTTCTGATGTTCAGTGACCAAACGTTATGCAACTTTCACTTAATGATATAACAGAGAACATCATAGCCAGCCAGCCAGATAGCTAGACTTACGTAGATAAAATGTGTTGATTAGCAACTTTGGTGAGACCACAGAAGTCCCGTTCACAGTTATACTGATGAATAGTGAAACAGTTTCTTCATTGCCATGAAGAGAAGTAGAGCATGTGGCAGTCTCTTCCCCAGCACACTGAGCAGTATGCTTTGTTTCATTTGACAGTAAACCCATCTCTAAACTGCAATGAGAAAAAAGTTGAAAAAAAGTTGTTTCGTTCGGTTTAATTTCATTTGACATTTGTTAGTACACATATAACTAATAGGGACTGTATACAGTACAGAAATAAAGAAAAAAAAAACTTTTATAATATAGTGTCCTAAGTGTGGGATCAACACAGGCACATCACATGGGAAATAATCTCAAAGCCAGGATCTATACATACTGAAATATTTTCCACATTAGTGATCCTTAAGTAAATGAGAAAGGAAAAGTACAGCAAAACAAATCTACAATAACAATTCAGAGACACAACAACAAATCAGAAAACACAACAGTAAATCAGAAAACGACAGAAAACAAAAAGTCAGACAAAACAAGGGCCAGTCAGTCATGAGTCATGAATCATAATAGCGGGCATTTACTATCAAGTCTTATAGGAATGTAGCTTCAAAACCAAGTGTTTCTAACAGATGGTCAGAATGAGGGTAGAAAATTATCATGTTTTAAAAATATCTGACTGTTTTTTGTGCAATAAACGTCTATTATAAGTAAACCTCACGAAACATATTAATATACACTTTAAAAATTCTGTAAATTTGTAGCTGAATTCTAACAGTAATCTACTGTCATTCTTAAATACAACAGTTTGTTGTAAAAAAAAAAAAAAAGCATTTTGGGAGATAAAGAGCAGGCTCGTTGTGAAGTGACTAGTTTAACAGTAAATGCTGTTATTTGCCAAGCATTTTGGGAAGAGGAACATTAAAAAACTCCTAGTACCATCTTGGTGAAAGCTAGTGACATTTTGAAACATATATTTATAACCCAAATTGTAGTATAGATCTGTGGCTTATTGTTAATGTTCACATTGTTGACACATAAAAACAATATTGAATCCAACCGTCACCCTCATTCTTCACTAGTCTAAATGCAATTAAAAAAGTTTAAATGTAAAATAACAGCATTGACCTGCATTGTGGGATCCTAAAATTGTGAAATACAGATCAGAACTTATACCGCTTGAATAAGTACTTTCTGCTTGGGTAATGCATCAGGGTTTTATGAGGACATGTACAGAAGTTTTAATTCATAATTAATATAGTTCTTATCACTATTTAGAGTTCTTTATCCTAAATAGTTGTTTTGTTTAAAGTCACCATTTTGGTGATTGGTGTTCCCTTGGGCTGGTACCTTATTTCTTTTTTTTTTCTTCTTAATGTTCTTCCAGCTAGTGTTAATGTGCTGTAGTTTAATACAATCATGTGCACTGTTACTTGGGAAGGACAAAAGCTGAACTTAGGGTCAGACTATTAGTCTGATGATAACTTGCAAATGCCACTAAATGAGGCAATAGCATTATGTCATTATACACTACACAAGTAATTGAATTATACGCATTCAAAGAGAGTGCAGATTGCACTCACAATGCAGATTTTATACTACATGTCTATTGTTAATGGTGAACTTGTCAGTTGTCAACTAGACACACAGATATCAACACTCAGCATACAAAACTCAACAATGGTGACAATTAACAATCGTAACTTTAGATAAAAAGTAAAACCTGACCCTTAAAAAAACAAGTAACTAAAACTGCAGCAACAACAACAACAACAACAGCAAACTAAACAGTAATAGTAAAAGAAATTCCTGTAATTTCTTCGTGCCACAGTGCATGCTGGGAACTGAAGCAACAACATAGTACTGTAGAACAGTACTGTAATTACTTTGAAAAACAGCAGCTGCCAGAATTTGATACAGTAAAAAGCTGCATTTGAGCTTTACATTCAGCGTGCTGTATATATGCAGTAAATTGCTGGTGAAATTGCCAGTGTTTTACTCTAAATATAAGATAATTTTTTTTAAGTTTAAGGCAATAAAATAATAACAATATAAAAAGGCATGTCATGATGACCCCTTTAAATTAGAACATGTTAGTCAACTGAAAGAATGCTTGGAAGGCACCAATGTTTTGTCACAGTTTGTTGACTTTTAGACGGTCACTTATGTTTTCAACATAGGTGAATATTGTACCTCAAACTAACTTTCTCCCACTTGCTCCTTTTGCTCTGTATTCTTAAGTGTCCCATTACTGTTTTTCTGTGTGAGAAACCACTCCAAATGATTAAGATTTTCAGTCAGTCAGCTTTTCCCATGGATTTTAAAATAATTAGTGAACCAATCAAGAAGAAAGGATTAGGTATCATCCACACAGCCAACAGGTGAGAAGCTATGGGAACTATCATTTTCCATTTCAACTGACTTGCCGTTTTGTTTTCTGACGTGCCGTTGTGTTTCAGGATTTGACTTTGTGTTTTCTAATTTGTTCTTTTGTTTTGGGATTTTCTGTATTGTTTTGCACTGTATTACTGAGACAGAGGCATAGAAATTGAGGGGGAAATGGGGGGACATTAACAGAGACGACATGCATTATGCATTATATGCATGGGCATCAGGCATTCAAACACCCCAATCCCACCAATCAATCATATTTAAGCACAAATGGGACCAGCAATGCACCAGCAGCCATTTAATGCAATGCAGTGAAGAGGTGAATGAAGAGAGGAGACTTACACTAATTGTTGTGGGCTAACAGGGACCACAATTTCTGTGACTGGAACTGCTGCTCTGTGGCTCTTTGCATTACAAATTATATTTGGCAGATCACTTTCGAACCAGCATAGAATGTCTACACAGTTTCCTGAAAACAGATTGTATTGTCTTGTTAGTGTCATTCTTCACAGCCCATTGCAATTACAAGCCTCTATTTCTAAAAAAAAATCCTGTAAGAACAGAGTTTCATTAAATGCTCTGCAGATCATGTGAAAGAACTAAACACCATCATATAAATCAAACAAAAGGGTAGTATGGTACATCCAAGAGTCTGGTTGAGATTCTAGAGATATTACATTCTTAAAAAATGGATAGTTCACACAAAAAATTTAATTCTGTCAGAATGTTTTAGGAACTTAAATGGAGATGTTTAGATGATGTCTTTTCAATACAATGGCAGTTGATAGTGCCTCAATTTAAAGCTTAAAAAGTACCCAAAGATGTCATAAAAGTAGTGCGATTTGTGTGTCAAGTCTTCTGAAGGCATAAAGTTTTGGTGAGAAATAACTAGAAATTAAAATAAAAAGAAAAAAAAAAGAAAGATTGCATATCCATTTCACAATCATGAGTGCATGAGAGAAGCTTGTTCACAGTGACACTTGTTCATGCGAGAACTTGCAGGCTTTTTGCCCTAAACAATGCAAATTCTTGAATGAACATACAGTACAAGCCACAGTGAATGAGCTTCTCTCATGACAAGGAATGACATGAGGGTGAGTAAATTATGACAGAATTTTCATTTTTGAGTAAACTATTCCTTGATGCTTTCACTATTGCTTCTGCTTTACAGAAGGAATGCTTTGAAAGCATTAAACTCCTTGTCTTTCTGAATAGCCATTTTGCACTTTAGTAGGATTACTAATTTTCAAATTCAACACCATACATTTATTAATATTTCATTATTGTCCTGAGGCCTACCGTAGAGAGGAGAAAGTAACGGAGGAGTGAATTCTCCCCTACATTGTTCACCTTCTTTCGCTATACAGCCTTAAACTTGTTAACAGTCTCTTTCGGTGCATTTTTTGCCAAGCCAAAGTTTACAAGACCTCTCCATCCAATTAACAACATCAATTTATGCAAATATAAATAAAAAAGCCCTGAGTTATGAAAACGATCCATTGTCTTTAAGAAATTCAAGAAGTCTCAAAACAGCAATGGCAAGACTAATTGAGAAATTGCATTTCATTTTCAAACTGGCCTGTATTCGTGAAATACTCAGTGCTTTGTGCTCCTTAAAATTAACATATGGATAAACGGACACATTGTTTACAACAATGAAAACGTACATATAGTTCAGTTATTTGTGAGAATTCACTCTCAAAATCTTTAGGTAGTGACACATTTTTTTTTTTTGTTAAATCCATGCAGTGTACAGAATTAAATGACACAACTAGTTGTTTTCATATTCTTAAAAGTGCATCTTAGATGTCTTCCTTCTCCTGGAGCACTGCAAGCAAAATTCAAAGACAGAAGTGTATGTCTTACACAGCGCATGCTGTATAAATGCAGCAGTTTAACAAACATAAAGAAAGGCAGAGCATCTGTTGATGGCAGTTTACTAAAAATTGCTGGAAGTCAACATGTTTCTAGTCGCTAATATTACTTTGGTCAGAAATAATTAACATTGAACAGCTTAAACGCTATATTTCTTGTTTGCAAACACTCTCGCAATTTCGGAAGTTACTATTTAAATGCGGTTGTCACTCCTAAAACTTTGCAGTGGCTATGTGGCCAATGTTGAAAATGTTCTAGACATAATACTTTATAATACATAATATAATTTTTTTGCTAAAAGAGCACTTATATAATCCTACTTCAGTCTGAAAATTTAAGTGTTCATGTGACAACCCCTCATAATAATAAAGAGCAAGCAGGGAAGCTGAAACTGCAAATAAACTGATGACTTGATCATTGTATTATCAGCAAGATTGTTTTACCAGAAAGGGTTTGAGATTTACTTGAAGGTTCCGGGTTTGTAGCATTTAGCAGTTGGCACTGTTTTGTGGGTGGGATTTCGGAAAGACCACTGGTGACAGTAGTAAGCTCACTGCCCACTGTCTGAGCTAAGGGCAGCTCACAGCATAGCTGAGTCTTCCACTTTAGGTCTTCATATACACCACCCTCGCCATCAGTGGGACTCAAAGCGGCAAGACCTGCAACGTATTGATCTAAATGTGAGTGATGTGCTTTTATGCATTTTAAAACAATATCCTAATATATACTGTACAAGATCCTAACTTATATATTGTATATTTTTCTAAAGCCCTGTCTTATGGCCAAAAATGAACATATAGAAACTTATTCAAGAATAATTCAATACCTTATTCCAGATTTACACTCTACATTATCAGGAAGATAAGACCCTTCCTCACTGAACATGCCACACAACTGCTTGTTCAGCCACTTGTCATAAAGCTTTCAATGCAGGCCTCCCTGCATGTGCAATTAGACCTCTGCAAATGATCCAGAATGCAGCAGCACGTCTGGTCTTTAATGAACCAAAGATAGCACGTTACACCACTCCTTGTCTCTCTCCACTGGCTGCCGGTTGATGCATGTTTCAAATTCAAGGCTCTGATGCTGGCATAAAGAACAGTCACTGGGTCTGCTCCAGCATACCTAAAATAATTTCTGCTTTTGGCTAAGGAACGTTGCAAGACAAATCAAGGTGCTGCAACACCATCGTGATTTCCTTAACTGGCCATTTGCTCCCCGAACTCCCCGCCCGATAAGGAATATGTGTTTCTTATATCCTGTTATTTCCAAAAATAAAAATAAAAATAAATAATACCATTTTCAATCATTTTTATTGACATATTAATTGTAATAAACTACTGAAAAACCCATATCCATTGATAACTAATCTGAATAGCCTATAAAGAGGAAAACATTCCACTATGGTGTTTCCCTGGAGCTCAGAAATGTACTAAATCCAGTGTTTCTTAGTCAAGAGCATCACTGTTTAAGCTCATCCTCTGGAAACCGAGCAACTAAATACTATTATAAGAAACACATATAATAATTTTAACTGTCGTACTTTATAGCCCTTACCCGTTATTGAATTAAAAGCTACATTGGACTTGACAGCATACCTGCAGCTGGTGTGTGAGCAGACACAGAGAAAGTGTTAAAAATTGTGATATGACCCCTTTTACAATTCAGTTACCAGTTAAAATGCTGTCACCCTGCAGGTCTGTAGAGCATCAGTTTATATGTGAAGCCACTTGCTGACCATTAAAAGTTTATGTATCTGATTCATGATGTGGGTTTAATCTCCCTCTCCCTCTCTCTCTCTCTTACTTTCTCTCCCCCTCTGTTTATTCTAATCTCGTTTATCAGCCTACTGCTCTCTGTGCGTTTAACCATATCCCACACTAATGCATTTCTGAGGTGGGCAGAGGGATTGCTGACAGCTGGTGGGTGTCCAAGACACTTTTTAGGTTGTTGCCTTGGCAGCAAATGGGAAATGGAAAACAATGAAAAAACGCTGGATTGTTGGTCAGGTTATGACACACTGAATTTGAAAAAAACAGGAAGAGTAAGTTCTATGAACTTAAAATAGTGCCTAAATGATTTACATGCACAGACTAAGATTTGTGAAAGGATAAATCAAATTGCAAGCGTAAGAAAAAAATATCAGCAATATTGTAATGCTTTGCCTTTGTGTAATTCATGTCAAATCAAATCAATCAATCAATCAATCAAATCACTTTATTGTCACACTACTATGTAATAGTAGGCGAAAGTCTTGTGTGCAGTTCCAAGCAACATAGCAGTCATGACGGTGACGAGACATATACCAATTTACAATAAACAACATATGTGTTGTGAATCTGTAATTTTGTATAAATACAAAGTATATCTGACTACTTTTTTTTTTTTTTTGCCCTTACACTTTACTGTACCTAAACATGGCCAAAAACATTGCAAACCTGCAATCAGTGGTATGCAAGCAAAGAAATGGCTGGACTGGGAAGAGAAATCGGCCCTGGATTGGATGTTCGCAGCCCTTTCAGCATAACACGGCGCCGTTTTGTGGTCAGTTCTGCATAACGCGGCAGCTCATTTTTGCTTTTTGCGGCCCATTCGGCACATTTCGCGGACGCACTACTGGCCTGCTCGGTTCTCCCGCTGGCCAGTCCACCCATGATCGGCCCCAAAGTGCGTCGGCCCACTGGGAAAATGCCTTGTATGCCAGATTGCCAGTCCAGCCCTAATGAACAGCAAAATGGATTGGCCACGTAGAATTAGTCTATAAACTATAAATAAACTACTGCAAACGTGTAAATTACTTGGGTTTGTGGCATAAATATTTTCCAGAAATAATCTGAAATACGCCGTTCTGTCTTCCCCTTGTTGCGCTCACACTTTTGGCATGAATTTCTCAATGAAAAAAGTTTTGCAAGCGCGAGGGGGAAGGCGGGTCTACCTGTTTCTAGCAACCAATCAAATGAGGTTTTCCTTGACCAGTTTACTCTGACCAGATTGGTTTAATAATGTGACAGACCGCTTGTTCTTCATATGCCTCAGCGTCGTTCCTCTGGGTATCTCGCCTCTCTTAAATATTAAACTGAAATATACGAGGTCAATCCATTTAGTTATTCGTGACACTCTTTCTTTGCTTGAATATCGATGATTGCAGGTTTGCAATGTTTCTTTCTTTGCTTGAATATCAATGATTGCAGGTTTTCAATGTTTTTGGCAGTTCAACAGTACCAAAACTGTAACCACAAAAAAAAAAGGAAGTCAGAAGAATACAAACCAAATCTACTTTGTGTTAATATGTAATTACATATTCACAACACATGAATTAGACTAAAGCAAAGCATTAAAGTATTGCTATACAAGTATTTTTTCTTAAGCTTACAACATGATATACACTTTTACAAAACATTACGTGCACATGCAATATATTTTTACGCTTGCAATTTGATTCACGCATAACAAATCTACTCTGCGCATTTAGGCACAAATGTACCTTCATAATGTTCAGCAAAGTAGGGAAATGGAGCATCCACTCACCTTGTGAAATGGCAATGAAGTTCACAAGAAGTGCAAGCCTGATAAATAAAGACCTGGGGAAAGAGAGAGTATCTGAAAAATGGTTCAATATGGATATGACTCACTTCTTACACCGTGGGATGGTCAAATCTTTGAGTTTATGCAGCGTGACAGTAATCTTCTTTGGTTTACTCATATGCAGCAGAGACTCGTTTAAAATGGTATCTTGATTCAAATGCACTGCTTAAAGTATAAGTATGCTTAATTTGTCTAGGAATTAAATCAGTATTGATCATCAGACATTAGAATCACTATTGATCAGAGAAAGGTGCATAAAGTATGATTCACCTCTAAATATATGTGATGTGTTCTACTGTATATGTGAATAATGAGATTTGTGCCAAAAATATATAAAATATGTACCTGGGTATGCACTGTAAAAAAAAAGTTGACAATCTGCAATTCTTACCTTAATGTGCTATTTCTACCTGATCTAACTCTTGTGGAAACCTATTGTAAAAACCTACTCCATTCAGGTTGATTCAGTTATGTTAAAGGGATAGTTCACCCCAAAATGAAAATTATCTCATGATTTACTCACCCTCCTGGCATACCAGATGTGTATGACTGTCTTTCTTCTGCAGAACAGACATTAAGTAGGTCCTCACCCTGTAGGTCCTCACAATGCAAGTAGATGGGTGCCAAAATTTTGAAGCTCAAAAATCTACATAAAGCGAGCATAAAAGTAATCCATACGACTCTAGTCGTTAAATCCATATCTTCAAACATGTTATGAAAGGTGTAATTTTTTGGGCCAAGTCATTTTTTTTGCATAAATTCTTCCCCCTGCCTAGTAGGGGGCGATATGCACGAAGAATGTAAATCACCAAAAAACAGAAGAAGGATTAGAATGTGAAGTGGAGATTGACTGAGCAGAGAGGAGAATTTATTGTAAAAAAAAAAAATTATAAAAAGAAAAAAGACTTTAAAATGTATCTGTTTCTCACCCACACCTATCATACCACTTCAGAAGATAACAATTTAATCACTGGAGTCATCTAGAGTACTTTTATGTTGCCCTTATATGGATTTTGGAGGTTCAACATTTTGGCACCCATTCACTTGCATTGTGTTGAGAAATTATTCTAAAAATCTTAATTTGTGTTCTGCAGATGAAAGAAAGTCATACATATCTGGAATGGCATGAGGGTGATAAATGATAAATTACGTGAACTAACTAACCTAAATATAATTTCTTACTCGAATAAAACATTTTAGCACATGGACATTTTTAGGTTAACATTTGTTAATCACAATTTTAGATGTACATGTACAGTATACAGTATGAATGTATAAGGGAAAGTGCATATCTTAGGTTCTGTCATGTCATCCTTCTTTCTATGAAGTTTTAACCATTTTTAAGTGTCTAAATTAATCTGAGCTAACAGCTGCATGTATAATAATAAAAAAATAATTAGCAAATTGCAGTTTAAAATAGTTTTAGATAAGAGTATATCCTGTCACATCATTGGACATTTAAACTTTTAAAAGTATTTACTATCAACAACCAACCTATGACTGAGTTTAACTAAGAGTATTAGGAGAAAGTGTCAACAAACTCTATTTCTCAAAGAGCAATATGAACATTATCACATGAACAGTCAAAAATAACTAAACTGATTTACTCACAGCAATGGCATATTTCCTCTCATTAACAATTCATTAACCACTAAACAGGTAATTAATAATACACAGAAGTAATAGTCTACTGCTTGCCATAAGCAACAATGCTCAAATTTAGGGCAATCATTAAATTCCAATTAGAGATACTTACATCATTTCACTTGATTCTGAACATCATTTCTCTTGTTGATGAAGTAGATCTTTCTGCGATGAGAAGAGAGAAAGGGACACAGACAGAGAGAAAGATAGAGTAAGAGAGGAGAACAGAAAATAAATGGCAATGAGCAAAACATCTGTGTGGAAAACTTCTCAGACAGACAATTTTGATTGAACATTGAGTCTGAATGAGTATACTGAAGAAAAATGTGGGCTTCAGATTTACTCTCTTAGCCTTAACAGATCTCATTTCTGACTCACTTGATGGAAAATAAACAGTAAAGCACAGAGGGTTTTATCAAAGCAGGGACAAAAACGTTTTGGCATGCACTGAACACATCAGGCAGTAATGTGACACCTGTTTCGGAGTGAATTACTCTGCTCGATCACATTAGGTTTTGTTCTTTCAATACACTGGCTTTCTCTCCCTAAGGAGACAAATCACCTTTCTTGCTCAAGTCAATGAAAAGCATGACTGCTTCACCGTTTTCACCTTGATGAACCAAATTTAAAGCATTTTATCTTTATTCCTCACCCAGCTGAAAATTTTACTGCTCAGAGATTGCACTTTCATTGCTCATGGTGACATAACGGAGTTCTCAGTTATGTATTATAATTTTTTTTGCAGATGTTTCTCAAAAAATCCCTTAGAACAAATAAGAAATCGTTAATGATGAGACAATTTTAATATACAGAAATTCTTCAGAGCTATAGAATTAATGTGATTAGTAAAGCTCCGGTAATTTAAAAATCCGAATATTTTGAAATTGCTGACTTTTGATTGTAGATAGGTATGAGATTACTGATGTCTGATTCTCATCAAAAAATTATGAGAAGCAAGAGCAGACTTAAGCAAGTTTTTAATCTCCCGGAGATCTTATTTGTGATTTATATTTTCCTTGATCAGTGCCTCTGAGTTTCTTCAAATGCTACGTTAAATACACATTGCACAACATTGTTTAGTTTATAAGCCTGCATAATCCAGTCAATGGCAGCAACACCCATGTTTAAACAGAATTTCCTGCCATTTTATTCTGTATGATATTACAAAATCTAAAACCTGTTTCAGATTTCCACAATGCTGTCATAATGTGTCAGCCAGATAAGTGCCCTACTGTGAAAAACTACTCATCAGGACACCCTCCATATGAGGTAAATGCATAAGAACTAAGAGGCACAGTATATCAGACGTCATGCTGCATTGCCCTGCATTCAGCAAATATTCCATAATGCAATGCTTTCCACACATCTGTCAGAGACACCTGGAGCATTGTGGACAAAGCTGCTGAACCAAACATCATATAAGATAATCTAACACAAAAACAGATCAGACATGAATATAGAGGGAAGCAGGCAAGTAGCCATTCACTCCAGTAAAGCCTTTTTCCAGGAAGGCTCTTATGATAATAAATCATACATAAATAATGTAGCCTTATTTCAAATATCAAAACAACTTTGATGATGTTCCATTTTGAATTAACAACATAACACCAAATGCTCACCAAAATGACTATTAACGCAGCATACTTGATATACCAATCTAGTTCTATGCTGATAGCTCAATGGTTTGACTATCTGAGCAGAAACAAACTTTGATTATCTAGTGAAGCCATGATAAACATGGCCCAGAGGCTCTTGGTCATTAGGCTCATGCTTTACTTAAAAGCAACTTTACTTAATACTGGGACAGTACCTCCTGTAGCAACCTAGATTCTTGCTCAAAGGCAAAATGGTATTAAACAACATAATTTATTTAATTGAAATCCCACTCCTTGGGCTAAATTCCTCTTCTGATGTTCTCCACCAGTCACAACATTTTTTTTTATACATTATCTCCTTTCTACACTGACATAATGGAGCAGGAAATCCTGAAATTTCTCCAGATACAGACGGGGGAAAGCCAAGAACTCTTGGGCTGTTCAGACCAAACACGTTTTTGGGCTAAAAAAAAGCTAGATGCAGCGAAGCAAATAAAACAGAACGCAGGCGTCTTGAGAAGCATTTTTAAAAGTTGACTATAAATACGGTGCTGCTGAAAAACACTGAAATGTCCCGCAACGGTCAAAGACGTTGGTTTATCCAAGCGCATGGGGCCCTGAGGCCCCCAAAACAAATTTGTTGCAGATTAGTGGACAGGCGGTCAATGCATTCCTCTCAAGCGATGAGCTGTTTCCTCACAAAAGTAGTTTATTCAGCACACTGAAGCATCTCCTCCACAGACATCCATTCAAAAAAACTGCCTCTTGTCTCCTCACCAGAGTACCGCCATGGATGTTATGCTATTTTATGCTAAGCTTGCAGGCTCCCCTTATTAGAACGTAGGGATTGACGATACCACTTATTTTCTTTTTGATCCGATACAAAGTTCTTTTAGGCGAGTATCGCTGATATCGATACAAATACCAATATATCTAATACGTTGAATTTCTTATGAATTCTTTGGATCAAATTAGTAACTTAAATTATTACTTAATTTTTTGTATATATATTTATTAGGCATAAGAAGATAATTATTAGGCTGCTTTGTTTAACTTATAAAATTTTGTAAGTATAAGCAACATATAAAACCACAAAATTAACCATAGATATTAATAAATGGCTACTAAAACCAATATGGATATAGTAATGCAGTAGCAAAACCATGTTTAATTCTATCAAAACCTTGGTTACTGACAAAAAAAAAAAAAAAAAACATAGTTACTGCAGTTGTGGTTACTAGTCATGGTTAATACAATATTACTACAGTAAATCCATGGTAGATTTTCATAAGGGTATCATATATTATTGGAGGATTAAAGATCATTATCAATGTTTTAACGCCACTGGATTTTAATAAGCCTGTAAAAATGGTCACACAATTCCATTATAATACATGTCATGTCATTACTTGGTGTGAATAACTCCAGATGCTGTTTTTCTGTCATTACCCCAGGAAAGCACTGATCCCTCTTTCAACGAGATCTGTGTCTGAAATGGTGAGCCTGTCTTCTGGTGTATTTTAGCATTTCTGTGCGTCAAAATTAGCGGAAGAAAAAATAGTTCCGGTGTCATTCAACAATTCGTTAATAAAATTATTTTTTTCCACTTTGAAGCTTATAAGATACATTAATATTCACGTTATCTAAATAATAAGACTTCTAGTTAAAAGTAAAAACTTCGTAATCGATATTTGTATGTGAGGATCGATATTCTTGAGACCGCATCAATATCGGAAATATCGATCCGCCCATCCCTATTAAAAGGGTTCTGGTTACGCTCTCTCCAGTGGTAAAACGCGGAAGTTGCAGTCTCAGTAAAAGATCTCAGCTTCAACTTAACAACAAGTACGTGTTCGTGTGTGAACGGCCCCTAAGAATGAGAATAACGTTACTCTGATATAACTCTGGAAGAAAGACCAAGATATCGCATCTACGTGTAAATAAAGTTGGGCACATTATACTGAAGGACACGTTTAAAACGCATTGCCCAGTTTACAGCATGCATGTTTGTAAAATGCAAAACCCCGTCCTAACAAAATAACAAACAATCAAATAACTAAATAGAAAAAACGAATACAAATTTGCTGAGGAAAGGAATATGATTCAAACATCGCGATCGGAATACGGACTTGCTAAAACTCCACGACAGTCTTACCGCTAGAGATCATGTGCAGAATATCACACCTGGGATCGCACACTCCGTGAATCTGATTGAAATGTGGTCAAAGTCTTCCGTGTCTTAATTCTCCACCCAGAAACTTGGACAAAGCGATCCAATGTAACGTTCAGCCCTTCGTCCTTAATGTAATGACTGTAGAGGCGAATGCAGAAGAGCAGAAGCGTGTGAATTCTGAAATCATCCGCGTGATTTTTCAGAGCTGTGATGTGGAGTTGGAATCACTGCTGCTGTGCTGAGTTTCCCGGTGGAGGGAGTGGCATCGATCTACTTGAGCGTGTTGCGTCACACCATCATCATCATCATCGCGATTGTTTAATTTTTCGCATGGAAAGAAGGCATGCAAGAAAAAAAGGAACGAAGGTATGCGCTTGTTTTATAAATGTAAACATGAACTTAACTTCTTATTTATAAGTACTTATTAATCCCATTACGTAAACTAAGAAACTATCAAAATAAAAAAGCCCACTTTTCAAACTACTGAACATGTTGTTGAACATTTGGGTTATTTTTTTATACCCTATTATTGAATTGTTAACAAGGACTACATAAGGACAAATTTCTCAAGAAAATGTTTAATCTGCTGAGTTGAAATTTCTCACTAACCTTATAATCTCGTAATAATGCGTTTTTGCGTCTGTCTTTTATTTATTTTCGTTTTTTACAGCAACGCATGCGCAAGGCAAACGTCTTTTGTCGATACGTCGTGTCTTGTCAGTTTAAAAAGAACGTCAACATTCAAAAAGGCGTCTCGAGACACCTGCGTTCACTTCCATTTGTCCGTCTACCTTGTTTTAGACGCAAGGATGCGTTTGGTGTGAACGGCCCTTTAGAGAGCTTCCAAAATAAATAAACAGCAATTGAACAATGTGGGCTCATCGAAAAGAACGCCATCTTGAATACGGTGGCGGGCTGTATGACTTCACTTGTTATGTTGTAATTTAGTAGCATTAAGTCATCCACATGATCTCATCATGCTGTCATCCTCTAAACTCAGCGCGAGGATGCCCCCCACGTGACATGATGCTTTCCTCACATGCCATGCTCTAACATGATGTAAGCAAGAAACCGTCTGAGCTGTTGAAATTAAATTTAGTACACATCTCTTTTATCTCTCTCCACAGAAAATCATTTTAAAATAAGATTTAAACTTCATTAAACATTTAATAATGCTTAATCCGATATCTCATTATTTATTGGCATATTAAACGTTTAATAACACTTACTTCTATGTCTCTCTTATAGCATTATATAAACTTACTATTAAACCTAAATATTATAACAACAGCAAAGTTTTCATTTCTGCCTCTGACATCTAGTAGACCTTGGATGATGTTGAACCCACAAGCTATTCTGCATCTTTACTGTAATGTACACACAAACATTTTCCATTTGGCACACTATATGTGAATACAGATAACTACACCAAAGCAGCACAGAGGTTAACACGGATGTTCAGTGGCCCAAATGTTTATCAACCTTTTCCAGCCCTGTAAACACAATGCTTCTTCAACCAGTGCTCAAAATTACTATTTAAATGCACAACATGCACTATGCTACCCCTCATGCTGTGACAGAGCAAGAACACCATTTATCTCCCTCAGCAGCTCACAGCAGGTTGGACACTGCCAGCGGGATGCAATTTAGATGTGCACGCCCATGCTTATCAAATCCAGACTGTAAAATACATTACCACAGAAACATGATGATCTCAAAATGATCTCAAGATCATACATGCCGAGTATGGCTGCTGCGTCGCGAGCTCCGTCAAAACACTGCAGTTTATTGTTTGTTTTGTTTACAGTTCTGTGTTTTTTTGTCTTGGATGTTGTCTGCCTTATTGTGTACGACAGACAAACGCTTTTGGACATTGGTTCGGCAATCACACACCGAAAACCGGACTTCACATTCCTCAATGCCGACCCGCGGTTTACAAACACGCCAGCGGAGCCCTTTGTTTGGGCTGCCCGGCCACGGAAACGCAGAAGGAAAAGAGGAAAAAGAGCCGGCGTTCTCATCAGATTAAGACGTCGCGCAAATCGCCCCCCGCTACCCAGTATACTACTGGCAAATGTTCAGTCTCTGGACAACAAGCTCTGCAAGCTGAGAGCGCGGATCTCTTTCCAACGAGAGACGAGAGATTGCTGTGTTATCTGTCTTACGGAAACCTGGTTGTCCGCGGAGATTCCAGACTCGGCCATCGAACCCACGGGTTTCTCCGTGCACCGAGCGGACAGAGCGAAAGACCTCTCAGGTAAAAGCAGAGGTGGAGGTGTATGTTTTATGATCAACAAATCATGGTGTGATCAGAGGAATGTACATTTTATCAGGTCTTTCTGCTCTCCTGATCTGGAATTTCTCATGCTTCTGTGTCGACCACTCTGGCTACCGAGGGAATTCACAGCGGTCATTATCACTGCTGTGTACATCCCCCCACAAGCCGACACAGACCGGGCACTTAGGGAACTGTATGGGAGTATAAGTCAGCAGGAAACCGCGCACCCTGAGGCCGCGTTCATTGTTACCGGGGACTTCAACAAAGCCAACTTCAAAACAATAGCACCAAAATACCACCAACACATCAGCTTTAACACACGAGGGGACCGGGTTTTGGATCATTGCTATTCTCCTTTCCGGGATGGCTACAAATCCCTCCCCCGCCCACCATTTGGCAAATCTGACCACTCTTCCGTTCTGCTTCTGCCCGCTTACAGGCAGAAACTGAAACGGGAATCACCCGCCCTCAGAATGATCCAGTGCTGGTCGGACCAATCAGACTCTGCGCTACAGGACTGTTTTGATCACGCGGACTGGGAGATGTTCCGGTCTGCCTCCGATGACGACATTGAGGTTTACGCTGATAGCGTAACGTGTTTCATCAGGAAGTGCGTAGAGGACGTTGTTCCGACGAAAAACATACGGATCTACCCCAACCAGAAACCCTGGGTTAACGGCGATGTTCGCACGGCACTTACTGCGCGGACCACCGCTTTTAATTCCGGGAACGCGGAGGAGCGTAAACAAGCCAGTTATGCCCTCCGTAAATCCATCAGCACAGCCAAACGCCAGTACAGGCACAAAATTGAAGGTCAGTTCAACACCACTGACTCCAGAAGTATGTGGAAGGGAATTAACATCATCACGGACTATAAACAGAATAAAAACTCCGCCATGAACACCGTTGCCTCTCTCCCGGACGAGCTTAATACATTTTATGCTCGTTTCGAGGACAACAACACCGCCCTCGCGGAGAGAGCACTCGCGGCCGATACTACAGATGATGGTTCACTCTCCGTCTCTGTTGCGGATGTAACCCGATCCTTTCGACGGGTGAACATCCGTAAAGCCGCGGGTCCAGACGGCATTCCGGGCCGCGTCATCAGAGCATGCGCGAACCAACTGGCTGGTGTTTTTACGGACATTTTCAACCTGTCCCTCTCCCTGTCTGTAGTCCCCACATGCTTCAAAACATCAACCATTGTGCCTGTACCGAAGCAAGCCAAAATCACTTGTTTAAATGACTGGCGTCCTGTTGCTCTGACCCCCATCATCAGCAAATGCTTTGAGAGGTTAATCAGAGATCACATCTGCTCTGTTCTGCCCACCTCTTTGGACCCATTGCAGTTTGCCTACCGTAATAACCGCTCCACTGATGATGCTATTGCATCTACAATACACACTGCTCTCTCCCACCTGGAAAAAAGGAACACATATGTGAGAATGCTGTTTGTAGACTACAGCTCAGCATTTAACACCATAGTGCCCTCCAAGCTTGATGTGAAACTCCGGGCTCTGGGCTTAAACAGCTCGCTGTGCAGCTGGATCCTGGATTTCCTGTCAGGCAGACGTCAGGTGGTTAGAATGGGCAGCAACATCTCCTCATCACTGACCCTCAACACTGGAGCCCCGCAGGGCTGTGTTCTCAGCCCACTCCTGTATTCCCTTTACACACATGACTGTGTGGCGACACATAGCTCCAATGCCATCATTAAGTTTGCTGACGATACGACGGTTGTAGGTCTGATCACTGACAATGATGAAACAGCCTACAGAGAGGAGGTGCACACTCTGACGCGCTGGTGTCAGGAACACAACCTCTCCCTCAACGTCAGTAAAACCAAGGAGCTTGTGGTGGACTTCAGGAAGAAAGACAGAGAACACAGCCCCATCACCATTAATGGAGCACCGGTGGAGAGAGTCAGCAGTTTCAAGTTCCTCGGTGTCCACATTACTGAGGAACTCACATGGTCCGTCCACACTGAGGCCGTTGTGAAGAAGGCTCACCAGCGCCTCTTCTTCCTGAGACGGCTGAGGAAGTTTGGAATGAACCAACACATCCTCACACGGTTCTACACCAGTACTGTAGAGAGCATCCTGACTGGCTGCATCACCGCCTGGTACGGCAATAGCACCGCCCACAACCGCAAAGACCTGCAAAGGGTGGTGCGAACGGCCAGAAACATCATCGGAGGTGAGCTTCCCTCCCTCCAGGATATATATAACAGACGGTGTGTGAATAAAGCTCGGAGGATCATCAGAGACTCCAGTCACCCGAGTCATGGGCTGCTCTCACTGCTTCCATCAGGCAGGCGGTATCGCAGCATCAGGACCCGCACCACCCGACTACATGACAGCTTCTTCCCACAAGCAATAAGACTTTTGAACACTTGATCCCTCACGATCAACAATCAGCACTGCACTTTATTAATCCTCATTCTGTCAATATATTCTCGCTCCCAATTCAGTCAGTGTATATATATATATATTTATACCCTTCTCTAGTGTGTATTCTACATTGTGTGTATTGTGTACATTTGTTATGTAAATTGTTGTGTAAGTATGTGTACATTTGTTATGTAAATTGTTTTGTGTAATATGTTGTTTATTGTAAAGTGGTTTATGTCTCGTCACTGTCATTACTGCTATGTTGCTCGGAACTGCACACAAGAATTTCACCTGCTGTTGCACTCGTGTACACAGTAGTGTGACAATAAAGTGATTTGATTTGATTGATTTGATTTGATTTGATTTTTGATTTGATTTTGATGTGATTTGATCAAAAACACAGGGGACATTAGGATGATTAGTCATTAATGTAGCTGTGGCAAATTACTATAACATATAGGGGGATGATCTAACAATGATTTTCAAGATTTACGGTCATCACAGATCACCAATAGTATTTTTTGTTTGTTTGTTTGTTTTGTAACAATACAATAAGGTTGTATTCATTCAATATATGTTAAGCTTAATCAACAGCGTTTGTGGCATACTGTTGATTACCACAAAAATAATGTCAGTTCGTACCACCATGGTTGGTGGGTTTAAAAGGCAGAATTGTGAAGCTTATAACTTTATAAAAGCACTTGCATTAATTTTTCAGTTAAAACTTGTGCATTATTTGAGCTGTAAAGTTGTTTAAATCATCATTTTATTTTTTCATTTGTTTTAGGGTGACAACATTAGGTCGTCATGGCAACAAAGTTGTAAAAATAGATATAACCACACAGAAAAGGTTAGTTAGTGATTTTATCAGACTAAAATCAGATTAACATGCATTTTGTGTACGTCTTGTGCAATACATCTGACATTTGTGGATTGGCCCTGGTTCACTTCCATTTTAAAAAAGTGAAAATTATCTTATCATTTATTCACTCTCATGCCATCCCAGATGTGTATGACTTTCTGTATTCAGCAGAACACAAACAAAGATTTTTAAAGAATATCTCAGCTCTGTAGGTCTATACAATGCAAGTGAATGATGATCAGATCTTTGTAGCTCCAAAAATTACATAAAGGGTACATAGATGTAATCCATATGACTTTGAAATACATCTGAAAATAAAGTTAAAGGGGAGATCTAGATAAAAAAAAAAGAGTCTTAAATATTGTTCTGTTTCTCACCCACACCTAGTATATTGCTTCTGAAGATATGGATTTAAACACTGGAGCCTTGTTGATTACTTTTATGTTTCATTTATGTAATTTGTGGGGCTACAAATGTCTGATCATCATTCACTTTCATTGTATGGACCTACAGAGCTGAGATATTCTTTAAAAATCTTTGTTTGTGTTCTACAGAAGAGTGAAAGTCATATATCCCATTTTCATCTACATTTGCAGCATACATGAATAAAATTGACTGTAATGCAGTGCAGATGCATGTTTGTTTACAGCATTTAAACATTTAATTTTGTTTTCCACATAGACTCTCCAAGGAGACGTGTTTGTGCAGATAATAGTGACTGCAGAACTGATTTCTCACTGTGTGGGTGTGTGCTTACACGTGGGCTGCACAATGTTTGCATGAATCTCAAAGAGAGTGTGTTCAGTGACAGTAGGGGTGTTGATGCTGTCCCAATGCCCGGGTCTGACCCTTAAGAATGAAACTAGTCATGCATAGCATGAGCTATGGATAAATCACTAGCTCCTGGGAGGTCTTGCTCAGTCTGAATGGCGAGGCCAGAGGAGCATTATAGACGATACAACAAGGTAGACATTTGGAATGAGTCACAGCATGGTAAAGTCTGCATTATTACTGCACAGCAACTGTCGCACTGATATACAGTGATTGTTATAAAATGAAACCATAAAAAAAAAAAAACATCTGAAACCACTGATAAAACCTAATCTGAAAAAAAAAAATGCATGCTGTAATAATAGCTTTCATTAAATACATCAACGAACATCATTACATTACTGTATGTAACACTTTAGATACAGTTATACTTAATGTTCTATCAAAGAGTTAAAGATGTCATAAAAACGTAAGAGCATTTTATGTTTGATATGGTTGAAAACAAAAAAGCTCACATGAAGGCATGCACTATACATTCCATTTGTTACAATATTGCAAGATGTCAATGAAATCATCTCCCAAAATCATACTGGAGGGTTAAACACATGATGTCATGGACTCACTATGTCATATCCCCAAGAGATTTCCCACATGCAGCATTTATGAAATATTCATGTGTTTTAACTCATCACAAATTTATACGCCTAGTTTTGGAAATAAAGGAGGACAATTGCTCCTATATTCCAAGAACCACCTTCAGAGGTGTTCATGTGTGGCTGTGATATATGATTGGACATTAAGCTAAGCCCTTGTAAACAGAGAGGGCTCTGTCAGAGATTTGTTCCTTCTTGGGAAGAAATAAATGCAATTGGTGAAGGAGAATTTTACAGTGTGTATAACAGTGTAAGACTAAAGGAGATTTACAACCAATGACAGAAACAATCCTTTGGCAACGGATACAGGCACCATTCACTCTGTGAGCAAGGGCTCTTATTTTCTCAGAATTGAGATATCTATTACAAGGGAAACTGCGATTTATGGACTAACTAATTGAAAGGATAGTTGCCTTAATGAGTTTGCTAAGCATCATTTAATCCTGCCCCTGCATTTGGTGGACAGACCAAGGGCTGTTGCTTAATATAATATTGAGTATTCTTGGTGAAGGGCAAAGTTGGCCAATCTTAGGATTTATACAGATTATCTTGTTTTTTACTGCCCAAAGTTTTCTTTTTCAGCATGTTTTCATGCTTCTTACTAGATATCAAACTGCTAATGCACACGTTGCACGTTATCCGAGAAACCAATATAAACACTTTGAACTTCGCATCTCCTTGCAATGCAGTGTGTGACCTGCAAGCCCTGAAAAAGGTCAGTTAACAGATTTAGATGATTAATTCTGAACATGAAGCCATTGTTCCCAGACAAAACTGACACATATTTGAGATGTAAGTCACCATTCCAATTAACCCCCTTTGATGAGCTAACTCATAAATGCACCTGGCTCATCACTGAATGCAAAGGGTTTTCAGTGGCGATCAGGAGGATGTTTGCTACATTTTTGATATAGTGATATTATGTCAGACTATTGTATAGATTTGTGATGAGTTGCAGTGTTTCCAGTAATTGAGACCATAAGTGTTTCCTGCAATTTGCAGACTGTTTATAATTTATTTGTTTGCTTGTTTTTTTTTTTTTAAAGACTTTTTTCTTTTGCCTTTTGTGGGAATTAGTGTTTTAGAATTTGGACTGAGTGACCCCAAAACGTTTTTGGATGCATAAACCAATCTTAAAAATGTAGGAATTTCTTTGTATTATTGTGGCAGGGCAGAGGGTCGGGCCGGGTCATGATTCCACACACCCAGCCCCATATCAGCCCTTGAGAGGGATAAAGGCTGACCAAAGACACCTCTCTCTCTCTCTCTCTCTCTCTCTCTCTCTCTCTCTCTCTCTCTCTGTGAGAGAGAGATAGATATATTAAACTATTATTTATATTGTCAAGCCGGTTCTCGCCACCTCCTTTCCATTAACCCCTTTACAATTATATAACAAAGTGGAATTTATTTGAAAGAATATATAGCAAAAGCACACTTTTGGTTTTATATTTTATCTAATTAAATGGCATTCATACATGTTTCACTGTGACTTATTTTAGGAATAATTGTATTAATTACTGAAGAATGACTGGTGAACTGACGTCATATTTTGCATTTACTGATAATCCCGAACCAAAGGCAAAATGAAATAGAGGACTTCCATGAAAGAAACAACTCAGCATAGGCACAGGATAAGGGTTGATTCAAATTATGTAAATATTGTGAAAGAAAGAAGTGGTGCTGGAAGCCTAATGCTTAAGGATCCAGACTGTAAATGCAAAGCATGTTAGTACCTCTTGCTGTGTTATTATGGGGTCCTTGAGCAATGCACTTATAACACAAAGATGCTGCAGGGTGCCAACCATTTAAATTGGTGATCTGTAGCCCCCTTTGGAAAAACAACTTATGCGAAATGACGGGCACTAAGTAATGCGTTATCCTTTCTTCCTTTCATGTCTGCAAGGGTGCCAGTCATGGACAAAAAATTTTCCCCTTGAAATCATACGAGAGGGTTTGATGTGTGAAGGCGTTTATGGAAGGTCTATATGCTAGTATTGCTGGGCTTGTGCCATGTTCCTCGATGGGGCTAGTATGAATGAATCTTTGTGAGGACTTGGATTACTCACATTGAGATGTTAAAGGAATGGTTCACCCTTAAATTATTGAAAGAACGTCATTATTTACTCACCCTTGTGTCATTCAGAACCCATATAACTTTTTTGGAACTCTAAAGGTGAATTTTTAAGAATAACCTAACACTTTTTTCCATATAATGTAAGTGGATGAGGACTGGGGCTGTCAACTTCGAAAATTAAAAAAACATCTTCAGCAACATATCAGAAACGTAGTCCATATGAATCATGCACTATAATTATAATTCTATATATACAGTATCTCACAAAAGTGAGTACACCCCTCACATTTTTGTAAATATTTGATTATATATTTTCATGTGACAACACTGAAGAAATGACATTTTGCTACAATGTAAAGTAGTGAGTGTACAGCTTGTATAACAGTGTAAATTTGCTGTCCCCTCAAAATAACTCAACACACAGCCATTAATGTCTAAACCGCTGGCAACAAAAGTGACTACACCACTAAGTGAAAATGTCCAAATTGGGCCCAATTAGTAATTTTCCCTCCCCGGTGTCATGTGACTCGTTAGTTACAAGGTCTCAGGTGTGAATGGGGAGCAGGTGTGTTAAATGTGGTGTCATCGCTCTCACACTCCCTCAAACTGGTCGCTGGAAGTTCAACATGGCACCTCATGGCAAAGAACTCTGAGGATCTGAAAAAAATAATTGTTGCTCTAAATAAAGATGGCCTAGGCTATAAGAAGATTGCCAAGACCTGACACTGAGCCGCAGCACGGTGGCCAAGACCATACAGCGGTTTAACAGGACAGGTTCCACTCAGAACAGGCCTCGTCATGGTCAACCAAAAAAGTTGAGTGCACGTGCTCAGCGTCATATTCAGAGGTTGTCTTTGGGAAATAGACGTATGAGTGCTGCCAGCATTGCTGCAGAGGTTGAAGGGGTGGGATGTCAGCCTGTCAGCGCTCAGACCATACGCCACACACTGCATCAAATTGGTCTGCATGGCTGTTGTCCCAGAAGGAAGCCTCTTCTAAAGATGATGCACAAGAAAGCCCGTAAACAGTTTGCGGAAGACAAGCAGAGTAAGGATATGGATTACAGGAACCATGTCCTGTGGTCTGATGAGACCAAGATAAACTTATTTGGTTCAGATGGTGTCAAGCATGTGTGGCGGAAACCAGGTGAGGTGTACAAAGACAAGTGTGTCTTGCCTACAGTCAAGCATGGTGGTGGGAGTGTCATGGTCTGGGGCTGCACAAGTGCTGCCGCCACTGGGGAGCTACAGTTCATTGAGGGAACCATGAATGCCAACATGTACTGTGACATACTGAAGCAGAGCATGATCCCCTTCCTTCGGAGACTGGGCCGCTGGGCAGTATTCCAGCATGATAATGACCCCAAACACGCCTCCAAGACAACCACTGCCTTGCTAAAGAAGCTGAGGGTGAAGGTGATGGACTAGCATGTCTCCAGACATAAACCCTATTGAGCATCTGTGGGGCATCCTCAAAAGGAAAGTGGAGGAGCACAAGGTCTCTAACATCCACCAGCTCATTGATGTCATCATGGAGTGGAAGAGGACTCCAGTGGCAACATGTAAAGCTCTGGTGAACTCCATGCCCAAGAGGGTTAAAGCATTGCTGGAAAATAATGGTGGCCACACAAAATATTGACACTTTGGGCCCAATTTGGACATTTTCACTTAGGGGTTTACTCACTTTTGTTGTCAGTGGTGTAGACATTAATGGCTGTGTGTTGAGTTATTTGAGTGAACTGCAAATTTACACTCTTATACAAGCTGTACACTCACTACATTACATTGTAGCAAAGTGTAATTTCTTCAGTGTTGTCACATGAAAAGATATAATCAAATATTTACAAAAATGTGAGGGGTGTACTCACTTTTGTGAGATACTATATATTTATGAGGAACAGAACAAAAAGTCATTATTAGCTAAGAATCTTTACATACACCATAGTTCCCAATGGCATGCTCATGACATTTCATAGGAGAAATAGCAATATCTGATTTCTGAAGGATATCTGAATTATTATTATTATTTTAGTCAAATCTTTTAATTGCATTGGTTGTAGATCCAGTTATCAAAACCAGTCTGAATTATTAAATCGGTTAAAGTTTTATTAACTAACTCAGTGCTTTGGTCACAGCAGTTAACAGCTCACTGTAGGGGAGGATTTTCAGTAAATAATGACTTAAATCTCAGCCTGTTCTGCACACAAAGCTATCGTATGACTTCTGAAGACTTGGAACAAAGAATTTTCTGATACTTTACATCCTTTTTGAAGCTTGAAATATTTTCTCCTTTTGTGTTCCATGAAAGAAAAAGTCATAGAGGTTAAGAACAACATGAGAGTGAGTAAATTCATTTACTTTTTGTGTGATTTAAACTTGAAGTATTTACTGGCCAAAAGCTGCACTAAATAAAGTCCAGTCACTGTGGAACAAAAAATAAATGAGTAAATAAATTAAATAAATATATTTTAAGCCTCCATCACAGTTTTGTGGGAAAAAGTAGACGCAAAATTAACCCTTTAAATCATGTGCCACCAAATTTCGATCAATGAGACTAAAAAATGTCTGTCATTAGCCGCTAGCTAAATGTTCAGATTTCACTCACTTCAACTCTGCTTTTGGTTAAACTGTTCAACAAACTGTTTTCACAACAATTTTTGTTTGAACTCACATGACTTTTCAGACCAATGTAAAGCATCTGTTGGATTTCAATAGCTACAGAGAGTTAAAGTTTGGTTTGACTCGTTCTGTGTAATGTGCATCCAAACATGAGATTAATGCAATCCATTTTCATTTTATAAAGACTCTATTAATATCTTTTCTGTTATCAGTTGTTGATCAAAAAATAAAAAGAAAGATCAATTATAATCACACATAGTATAGATGTGGTAAAGAAACCACAATTAAAACATTTGTATGAATCTTGCTGAACTGTTGCTATTCTTAGAGATAGTACAGTTTTAGCACTATACATATGTATATACATATATACATATGTATATAAACATACACTGATCAGCCACAACATTAAAACCACCTGCCTAATATTGTGTAGGTCCCTCTCATGCTGCCCAAACAGTGCCATCCCGCATCTCAGAATAACATTCTGAGATGATATTCTTCTCACCACAATTGTACAGAGCGTTATCTGAGTTACTGTAGACTTTGTCAGTTCGAACCAGTCTGGTCATTCTCTGTTGACCTCTCTCAACAACAAGGCATTTCCATCTGCAGAACTGCTGCTCATTGTATGTTTTTTGTTCTTGGCACCATTCTGAGCAAATTCTAAGGACTGTTGTGTGTGAAAATCCCAGGAGATCAGCAGTTACAGAAATACTCAAACCAGCCTATCTGACACCAACAAATATCCATGTGATTATCTAATTAGCCAATTATGTGACAGCAGTGCAGTGCATAAAATCATGCAGATATGGGTGAGGAGCTTCAGTTAATGTTCACATCAGCCATCAGAATGGGGAAAAATGGGGAAACAGATTTCGACAAGAAACACCCTATCGGGGCAAAGGGGAGACAGATTCTGACTACAAAAATGTTCAATAAATTCACTCTCACAAAGTGTAGTGTCACCAAAATCAGTTCACACATCAGTGGTCTCCTGTTGGTTATACTACATAATATAGGCCAATTTCGCCAAATCATCATGAACGTTGAAGGCAAAATCTGTCTACCTAGAAAGGAACCACTTTATCAACACATCGGTGCAGAAAGCTGGAATTCCAGGCTCTTCTTGGTGTTTAGAGCACTCAAGCACTGGAAGAGATCTCCACATCAAAACCTACTTCCAGGACATGCAGCTATGCTTGACGACAGCAGAGTACACTACAGCATGTCAAAGGTTGGAAGTAGGCATCATGGCAGGATGTACCATCTCCCCGTTAGTCTTCACCATGGCCATGGAGGTCATCATCAGAGCATCATGGTGGGTGGTGGGAGGAGAGCAGCTAAAATCTTGCCTGCGGCTCCCTCCCATCAGGGCATACATGGATGACTTGACCACACTCACTACAACCAAGCCATGCACAATGCGACTGCTGAGAAAGCTGCAGGAGAAAATCGAGTGGGCCCGGATGAAGACCAGGAGCATATCAATCGTTTATGGGAAGCTGTCAGAACAATGCTTCCACATTGGTGACGAGCCCATACCATCTGTGAGTGAAAAGCCAGTCAAAAGCTAGGGACGCTGGTATGATGCAACCCTCAAGGACACAGATCAAGTGGATCAGCTTAGGAAAGGACACCACCAACAGCCTAGAAAGTATCGATAGGTCCTTGCTTCCTGGCAGGATGAAGCTCTGGTGCCTTCAATTTGGTCTCCTACCCAGGCTAATATGGCCATTGACCATCTGCAAGGCCTCAATATCAAAGGTCGACAAGTTGGAGAGGATGATCAGCTCATTCACCAGAAAGTGGCTAGGTCTCCCCAGGTGCTTTAGCAACATAGGGCTCTATGGAAATGGCATCCTGGAACTTCCTATCTCCAGTCTTTCAGAGGAGTTCAAGTGCACCAAGGTAAGGCTGGAGATGACACTGACAGACCCATGTGTAGCCCAAACTGCTCCAACCCTGGCAGCTGGGAGGAAGTGGACCCCATCAGCAGCTTCACAGCAGGCAAAGTCAGCCCTCAAGCACAGGGACATTGTTGGCCACAAGGGGGAGGAGGCCTCAGCCTTGGAGAGAGCAAACCATCCTGGTACAGTACAACTCCATCTCAGCAACGAGGTCTCGTGGTCGAGGAGGTGTGCCGGCAAGAGCAGGCAGCAAGGTGCGCAAAGGCTGTTTCTCAAGCAAAGCAAGGGCAGTGGATGAGATGGGAGGGAGTTGAGAAGAGAAAGTTCTCTTTGAAGGAGTTGTGGGACATGGTAGCATTTCAAACCAGTTTCATTATACGAGCCACATATGATGTCCTGACATCTCCCAAAAAACCAATGGCCAATGGTACGGCGAAGACCCTACATTCCCACTCTGTCCATCCCCAGAAAACCTGAAGCACATTATCGTCGGCTGCAAGACAAGCCTTAAACAAGGCCGCTACACCTGGCGACACAACCAAGTAATGAAGTGTCTAGCAGCTACGCTGGAGAGCAGAAGGACAGCCATTAAACCCCTGCCTCCTCAGTCATCCCATCCTGCATCGGCAAGAGAATTTGTTCGGGAAGGTGCGAAGCAACCCAAGGCCAGCTGGGAGTGGCACAGGACTGGAAGCTACTGGCAGACATGGAACAGAGGCTCTGCTTCCCAACTGAGATCGCCACGACCAACGTCAGACTAGACCTCGTGCTCTGGTCCACCTCAATTCACACCACTTACATCATAGAGCTTACAGCGCCCTGGGAGGATGCTGTGGATGAGGCCTATGAACGGAAGAGCCTTAAGTACGCTGAGCTGGCAGCGGATGCTGAACAAAATGGCTGGAAAGCTAAGTTTTGTCCAGTGGAAATTGGCTGCAGATTCTTCATAGGCATGTCAACTACCAGGCTGCTTAAGGACATGGGAATCCAAGGCCAGGCCCAACGGCAAGCCATCAAAGCCCTTTCCAGTGTAGCTGAAAGGGCAAGCCAGTGGCTCTGGATTAAGAGGAGAGACAATACCTGGGCTCCAAAGTAACATCAAGAACAACTTGACTTCAAGAGGGGTGAGCCTGGGACGCCAGGCCTCATTGCTGAACCCTCTGGAGGTGTAGTGGGTTCATCAGTGAAACGCTGATGAAGGAGGGTGCCCACTTGAAAACCCTGAGATGTCATCATCATTCCCACTCATAACAGCAAGGCCTCAAGGTATGTGCAACACACAAGGGATTGTATCACCTAGTCCTAAATAAAATCTACAACACTTAGTTTGGAGAAATATGTTTTGACATAATGTGGGGGGAATTTTTTTTTTGAAAAATATTCAATAACTTCCAGAAATCACCAAAATCACTTCACACATCGGTGGTCTGTTGGTTTTACTACAACACTTATTTTGGAAAAATTTACTTATACATAATTTTGGGGAATTTTTACTCAATAACTTTACTCTTCTGCAGTGTAGTTCCCCCAAAATCACTTCACACATCAGTGGTCTCCTATTGGGGGTTTAATTGCTTATGGGTTTTCGAGCAGGGAAATCCATTTTTTTTTTTTTTTTAGTATTGAATTGGTACCGAAGTACCAGTACTTTTGACAACACTATATTCAGTATATGAATACTATATATGCAGGGTTGGGAGGGTTACTTTTAAAAAGTATTCCACTGCAGAATACAGAATACATGCTGTAAAATGTAATTTTAACGTCTTCCGTTAGATTACTCAAGGTCAGTAACGTATTCTATATTCTTTGGATTACTTCTTCAGCACTGGTAGATTTTTTTTCACTTGTTTTGACAATAAAAATACACATTGAAAATATATTCTCTGAAAAACCTAAATATCTTACGCAGTGTTGTTTCTAAAACAAGATCAATCACACTGATCTTGTTTTGAGGATTTTTAGATATTTTTACAGGAATAAAATACAACAATTATTATCAAGAATAAGATTTTTGCCCTAATATCAAAGGTCTTACTAGAAAAAAAGAAATTATGTTCCAACGTGAATTTTCTTGATAAAAAATATGATCGTGCCTGGTAACATGTGCATGTAAAATGGCTAGAAATAGCATTTTAGCTTAGCGTAAAGCTGACAATTTACACAAGGTTTATTTCAATACCTTCTGCTCCAAACATACTTCAAACTTTCTTCTCTGTCTGCTTGTATGAATGTAACACATCACAAGAAAGTGATTCAATGCTGTTCAAATGCACTTTGGATCACATCATTTATATGTCTAAATGTTTTCCATCTGAAAGGATTAAATATTAAATGAAACAAATGACAATAAAATGCAAATTAATCTCTTCAGTAATCAAAGTACATTTTGAATGTAACTGTATTCTAATTACCAATGATTACTGTAGTGGAATACAGTTACTTATATTTTGTATTTTAACTACGTATTCTCATTACATGTATTCCATTACTCCCCAAAACTGTATGTGAGACACAGAGGTTTGCACAGTATCTTTTTCAGTTTTCTGTTGAATGTCGCTTTCATGTCATGGCAAAAGTCTGACATGACACGAAAAAGCAAATATTTACTTACCAATGGCGATTCTTTCTCCATGTCTGTAGATGGTTGGTCCTTATCCCCCTGCAGATATAGGAAAGCAAATTGCATGTCATCAAATCAATAATCGGATTTTGTTTAGGGGCCACAGGAGACAATAAGTAATGCTGTCTTCTTAACAAAGTAAATTTCCTTTAGCCTAAAGGTTAAGCACTCTGTTTATGTCATAGAAGGTAAAGGGCTAGTCTTAAAATCTTGGTTCAATGATGCTAATGTATTTCCAAGCTGCAACTGGTTCAGATGAAAACATGTGAGAAAAAATCTACAGCTGCCCTCAAATTTGTTTGTGTGATTTTATATCACTGCCTGACGAAGACCCAAGTGGTCAAAACATTGTCTTTTCTATGAAATAACATGGGAGCATTAATAACAGTGTGCCATTCTCTCCTTTTTTTAGATGGGAACACCCATATGCACTTTTGATCTTAAGGGAAAGGGTAAGAGCATGACGCATGTCTTAAAAATAAAGTTAAGTTAAGCATGTATTTTCCTTGATGATAATGTTCTAAATTGCATGCTTCCCATCTGTTGATCCCAACAGTCTCATTAAGTAAACGATCTTCCAGCATATAAAACAAGAACAAATCTTATTGCAAGTTATGTATTTCAGGCTTGATAAACTAACATAACATATTGGATTCACCCTCATAATCCTACATTATGCATGACAAGGGAATGTGCATTCAGTCTTAAGTGAGCACCATTCATCTGACAGGCAGGGGAATGCAGGGCCTGTTTGACTCATTCATGTGCAGCACTGCTCCATTTTTCTGAATGACCTGCTCAAGTTATAGACAGATTAAAAAACGAATGGTGTGTGAGGCACGAGTGGGCGATTACACACAGAATGAGTTTGAGATCTTGACACTGTGTGTACGGGGGGGAACACTACACTACGGGGGAAAACATTTATATACAAATTGTTTTTGTGAGCAATCTATTTTATTGCCTGAAAGTGCACCACAGTTATTAAATTAGTTAGTGTAATATAATATGCTTTAGAATCTTATGACAGGAGTGAAAAACATAAAGAGTTATCCATTTAATGGAACTTCATAAACAGCTGGAAAGGATCCTGACACTGGAGAAATTTAAAGACCCCAAAGTATGGCTTGTGAGTGCAGTTTTCCTTCCTGTGTTGACCTATTTTAAATTTTAACAGGAAGTTGAGTGGGACATATCAAAGGACGTGTAACACTAACTGTCTATCCCTCACCGGCGGCTGGATAGGGATAGTTCACCCAAAAATTGTTTCATCATTTACTCTTTTGACTTTTGACATTGACTTTCGTTCTACCACAGAACACAAACAAAATTTTTAGAAGAATATTTCAGCTCTGTATAAATTTCTCACACGATCAACATTTTAAATCGAAGCCATGGATTCCTAACAAGCCATTCACTGCAGGAGCCGAATCGCACGACAACAAAATTGGCAAAGTTACGCGCCATCTTTCTGTTGGCAAATTGACACTTTGCTAACAAGTGTGTCCATTTATTTTTCTTTGTCAGGAGATGAAATGCCCTGGCCAATAAAATATGAGCTTTTACCATAACATGCGGTATATAGTATTCATACCGTATAGTATACTGTTCTGTTGACTTGTCCAGATGAGGACATAGAAGGAAACATCTCAGTGCTGACCACACGTCAATATTTTCAGGCAATTTACATGTATATGCCATTTTAGCCACTGACCCAACCAAATTCCGTTGGCTGGATGATCTTCGGAAACAGCACACCAACCCACGGTGGACTCCATAAAACAGATATGTTTCCATGGTAACAGGGTTCGGCAACATCTGTACATGACTTTGAAAGGACCGCATCCCCAAATTGCATCATCCATGTGCACCCTCTCAGAACGATACAGAAAGAGGCAATAGGGGAAAAATGGGTCCATCTTCTCTACCATCTGACAACGAATCCTCTTACCCAGCGTTTCCTAATGGTAGCAGACTGTGAAGACTGTGAAGCGCACATGTTCACCAGGTTTTCGTGCACATGTTCACCAGAAAATTACTGCAAAGCTGGGCTGAATGCCAGCTCTTATGGGTATGTCCAACGGGCGAGGCCGTAGAACTGGATCGTCAGGGGATAGTGTCTCATACCGAGAAAATGGTGAGCCTCGATGAAACGCTGTTGTTTTCTATGGCCCATTGCAATGTGGCAAGCCGCATAAAAAATTAGCTCTATTATGTTACACTATTTCCAACAATGTCCTTATGTGTTGCCACTCAAAGGGAGAACATAATTCTCACTAAAGTCACTAGAACAACATGTGCTGAGACAAAATCTTGCACTTGAAGTGAAGAAAATCTGCTTATATATATGCTTATAAGGAGCCAGTGTTGTAGCTCCTTATTGGATATCAATTAATCACCATCAGCCAATAAAACTGGCTTGATTATATGGGGCTTCATACATCATTACCAAGTATATGTTTCCCATGGCATCATGGGAAGTGGAAGTAAACTATGAAAGGGTACTTCCATCTTGTAAACACTTGACAGCATTATATCACAGCAGATGGATGACGTGAGCGCCACTGATACAATTTTCCCTCCTATTGGTAGTAGTGGCCTCAAAGTTGCTCCTTATTTGCATCATGTTAAACTTTTCTCAACTTTCTGAAGTCACTGGACAAGGCCACATCTAGTTGCCAGTGGTTGTTGTTGCTCATTAATGAACAAATCTGGCACACTGTTTCTCCCAGATGCAGTTGAAATTTAATCCAAGCACAAAAGCAACATTTAGAGCAAAATTATCCATTGTTTAGTGCAGTGCCTTTGTTGGCTGAGCTTCAGATGTTTGTGCCTGTAATCTTGGTCCCTGCAAGTTGATATCACACACACTTAAGAGGATCCATGAAGTTCTCGTGCTTGTGCATGCATATTCTTTTTCAAATTTTCAGATCAGATTTACGTTTAAAGCCACTCCTAACTTGCAAAGTTTAAACTCTTGTTTTAGCGCAGTGGTTGATTGACAGGTGAGGGGTGGCGCTTCACTGCTGTCTGGGACATAATTAGGATGGATTAGCGTTTACACCTTAAATGCAATGTAGTCATATGTTTTGACTACCTCCAAATGTGTTTTTGTGATCCGTTCACAAAATATTTTAAGACCGTGTTTAGACTTGTAATTAGTGCTTGCCACTTGTGATTGGATCACTGAAATGCGTTTATACCAGGTGTAAACGCAGTCATTGATTGTGTTATTAGATTAGGCGGACTGTTTTTGTCTTCTGTTGTGACTTACTTGAAGGTCAGATAATATTTTATGACCAATTTATGCAGAAATCCAGGTAAACATAGTTTTTGAGTTGAAAACATGAGTATTGAATAATGGTCTTCAGCATGGGATGCTAGTGTGCTGATGTTCCCATTGCTGGTTTGTCCTCCAGCCAGACCAGTACTAACTAGTCTAAACCAGCCTGGAAGGAGAAACTGAACAACAACCTTACACAATGATTCAGTGATACCTCAAGTCATCATAGCTCCAAAAAAACAGCACTTATCAGCATGTTAGTGCTGACAACACAATGTGCTTTTAGCGGCCTCTAAATTAGGTGCAATTTTGAACCGTCTGCTCTGAAGCACCAAGCACCAGATCAGTAGCTCCGGAGGGCTCTCACACGGTCTCTGTGTCACACTTTTTCTGTCATTAGAGGACAACAAAACAATCCTCAGCTCTCATAGGACATAAAGAGCAAAGAGCAGGAAACCACTTAGCAAACATATGACATAACATGAGTCTCAGTAAACTGGGCTTCAGTTTGGCTCAATGAATCATTTGAAGGACTGAAGCAATGGATCAGTGAATAAATGGACAGCCCAGTGAAAGCTACATATGTACAGTACAGTAGGATCTGTTAGCCAAAACTAAATCCAATAAATTCTTAAATTAATTTTCTATGTGGGATTGCATCCACCCAATATACGTTTACATTCACCAACTTTCTTTGTGTCCTACTTCCGAAGAATTAAATGATACACCTTAGCAAAAACAGCAGATGTGTTAGCAGAACTCGGTAACTCAAGAACAATCTTGTCTGAAACAAGGGCTTAATGCTTCCTATTTGTCTTAAGAGATAAGGAACTCACCTGGTAAGTTTGTATGAAGCCTGTGGACTCAAAAACCAATCACTAAATATTTGTGGGAAAGTAAAAGAGCTTGGTTTTGTTCCAGTAAATTTGTAGACCCCATCTCTCCCTCCCAGCAGGTCTCCTGGCAAACATGTGGCTATTCTGAGAGGTAGTGCCAGAAATACACACCAATCAACTATTAGTATTTATATATGTGCATGTGAATGTATGTGTATCTGATTTAGGGAAAGAGCCACTGTGAAACTTGCTAGGCAACAAACACTGGTTTTAAGCGTGATAATCCGCTGGAAAATACATGCTGTGTGTGTATGAGTGTTTGCTGGGCTAACATTTGGGGCGGGGGGGGGGGGGCGGGGGGGGTGTTCTTGTGTTCCATAAAGTCGTACAGGTTTGGGACCAACATATGGGTGAGTAAATAATGACAGAATTTTCATTTAGGATTCAGCCAATATCAGGTGATCTTTGAATATCAAAGTTTTATATTATTTATGCACTGACTAAATAGCCAAATAAAAGCTGCTGTGTATAATCCATAAACCTGTTATTTTGGCTCTGATGAGACATTTTCAATAAACTTCCCACAAACTATTATTATTATTTACTGTTCAAACTAGTTTCCACAGCAGCTGCAGTATGTATCCTTAATGTGTTTAACAGGAAGAGAGGATTTAGAACTACTGTACCTATTTTTAGTTTTCCAGGAACAAATTCAAAAGTGTGTTCAATATCAACTACATTCACAAACTGTATGAAAAAAAAGTGCTGTGGGGTAGTTGAAACTACATGTCAAGTGTCCTCATAAACCAAAAGGCTTAAAAAACATAATAAATGATGTTTGTTTGTTTTTTAATGTAAAGAATGCAGAAAGTTTTCTGTGAGGGTTAGGTTTAGGGGATAGAATCTATAGTTTGTACAATATAAAATACATTACGGCAATGGGGAGCCCTCATAAACCACAAATACCAACATATGTGTGTGTGTGTGTGTACACGCATGTGTGTGTGTGTGTGTGTTTGTTTGTTTGTTTGAAAGAAGAGCTTTTCATTATTATTAATAATAGTAAATGAAGGAATATAATGTAGTATTAGTTTATAAACATATTTTCTTCTAAATTGTGTGTGTGTGTGTGTGTGTGTGTGTGTGTGTGTGTGTGTGTGTAAATGTGTACTAACACACATATAATGTTAATTGTAAAAATAATAAAAGAATAAAAATACCAGGTAACAAAATATGGTAAATCTAAATTAAATGGTTTTATTCAAGTCAAAAATATTATTAAATATGATTAAACAGCTGGAAAGGATATTAAATATAAGTCTACTTGAATTAAGTTGCACCAACAACAAATAATTTGAAGTTTAGAAATAGCTCCTTAATGTCACAGTTACATCATGTAGACTTTTTTACAGTGTTAAACACACTTTAAGGGTAAGATGATGTAGAAATAGCTCCTTCAGGTAATAATTGCAGGCTACCACTTTTTACAGGTTGGAATCTGCACAAGTGACAACTTTCTCAAGATTTGTTTTTGCTACTTCCACAACAGTGGTTCCTATGTGCCAACCTGACATCTGCTGTATTCATGTTTCTGAAAGAACACAAAATTATTTTCCACATTGTACTAAGCAGATTTCATTTTACTGTCTCTTATAAAGTTATTCTGGCCTGACTCATCTCCGGCCTTGTTAAAACTTCATCCAAACAGTTCACTGACATGAATGAGACTGCAATGCCAATTTATAAGACTGAACAAAGGGTTTAATGGAGGACAAAGATGGTTACATATTCCCCATCTATGATGAATTTCTGACATTAACCTTCACAATAACAACACATTTCCATATGAACACCCATGCAAGCACATGTCTGTTTTGCAGGTGCACAACAGTGCAGGTGCATGATGATTAAAATGTCTGTATTTGACAGAATGTGTTTTGCCATCTTGTTCAAACTCTGTTATGCTGTAATTCTGAGATTTTTTTATTATCAAAGAAATGAGCAGGGACTCAAATGCTCTTATGCGACCCATGCATGCAAAATTACACACAACTGGAAAATCAGGCAATAGAGGTCAGTATAATCTGAGCCATTTTTGCACCATTTATTCTACCTCTCTGATTTTTAGGTGAGCTTTATTTACATAACCACCAGACATTAGGTGAGATATGGAGCACTCATCAGTGTGTACAACAAAAACAAAAGCTTTCCTCTGCATTTATGAAAAGTTTTGAAAAGTCTGAAAAGCAGTAATTTCAAAATAGTTTGAAGAGTATAGAAAACAGACATAAACATGTTAAAGGTGCAGTCAGTGATTTGTTTATGTTGCCCTGGCAGCTATCTTGGTCTTATATTGACACCCAGTTGTGTGAATGCTAAAGAAATCCTTTTTGTTTACCATTGTAGAAATGCACTTTGCAGTCAGACTTGATTGATTGTGTCGTCATGGCAACAAAGTTTGATTGAATATAGGCAAAAATTGGAAATAACTTCACACAGAAAATGGTTGTTAGGAAGCGATAATGTACAGTCAGCTGGTTGTTATCTCACATTAAACCCCGACAGGGTGATCAGGACCATGACATCTGCTGATGTATGTGAGACCGCTCAGCTGTTAAGCCAAGAGTCAAATGTTTTTTGTCAGTTTTAACCCCACCCCTTCCCTCCCAAATCCCTGTCTTCTACCCCAAACTACTATGGATACAGGCCCACTGGCTTGAATTTTTAAATGTACAAGATGACGAATTTTGGGGTTGTGCTCGAGGCATTTCATGGCTGAATGTTTCCAGAGGTGACCACTTCTATATGAAAGACGAGTCAGATGTGGAAAAGTGGCTTGTGTATATGCATATTTTTTAATACAGACAGTTTTTGGAGGAAACTTGGTATGTGCTGTATAACACAAGTAAGCACTGAATTATTTATATTTAGTATATATTTATTGTGATTAAAAAAGGAGAAATATTGTGATAATTTTCTCACTTGTTTCTCATTAATCTGTATTGGACTTGCACAACGACTCCAATCTTCCCATAAGCAAAGGCTGCAATGTGCTATGTGTGTTTGTGGGCTGGTTATGTATTAATGTTGTTAGTTAGATCATTGCTTGGTTGTCAAGAAAGTGGAAAAGCGGGTTGGTATATAGATCAGTTCTCAGTTTCGGTAACAGTCTATTTGGCTCTGACATGAGAGGCATAGTGGAAAGGGGTGTGTGTGTGTGCATGCGTGTGTGCTGCAATGTAAACTAAAGCCTATTTTCTTTTTTTTAAAAGGACAAGCCGTTCGATATCCCACCCCCACTACCTGTTTCAGTAGGAAATACATCAAAACAACAAATAGAACTGCGCTCGTCAAGGCATTTCACTGTGTCTTTAAGGGGAATCATTTGGAGTCTTCATCTCATGTAAGAGAGCTTTACTTTAAGAAAAAATTATTTCATAAGTATTATTCATTTTTAGGGGTAAAACTTTTTCAAATTGACGGGGAAATAATACTCAGTGAACTTTTTTCATGCCCAATTCCCAATGTGCTTTTAAGTCCTCATGGACGCGTAGTGATTTGCCTCAATCCGGGTGGCAGTGTACAAATCCCAGCTGCCTCCCACACATCTTATCACATGGCTTGTAGAGTGTGATGCCACAGAGACATAGGGCGTGTGGAGGCATCACAACATCCACCACGCACCTCACCGAGAACGAACCACATTGTAGTGACCACGAGGAGGTTACCCCATGTGACTCTACCCTCCCTAGCCAATTTGGTTGCTAAGGAGACCTGGCTGGAGTCACTCATCACACCCTGGAATACGAACTAGCGAACCCCAGGGGTGGTAGCCAGCGCCTTTACCACTGAGCTACCCAGGCCCCCACTCAGTGCACTTTTAATGATTTTAATAAAATATTACATTCCATCAATATAATGGACAGGACAAACAGAGAAAAACTCAAGTGTTGTGCTGTAATTCAAGTTGCAAGAGCAATATCATAGTTAAACAAGGGCCAAAAGGGGCATTTTAACATTAGATTAAAACCTAAAAACTGCAGGCCAAAAAAATTATCAAGAATAGAGATCAATATATGTAAACACTTAGAATGAGACTCAGAAGCAGAAAGGAGAAACAAAACACAGTGAAGGACACTGCACACTGAACCAAGTGCTGAGAAAATTAAATGACATGTGTGCACTGTAAAGATTAACAAGGTAGAGAAGTGGTCTTGAGCAACAGATCATGAATAGAGCTGAATTTCACCCCATTACAGCCACTTGCATGGGGATGACTCAGAGTTCCCTTATTTTAAGGCCAATGCTCACACAAGAGCTTCTTTGTTATGGGCCTACTGAGGAATGACCCCACTTCTCATAATGGACCGGTTGATGAACTTTGTCTATAATGTGAAAACACATAATTTCTGTAAATAAAAATCGAGCTTGTCATACTCTGTCTGCAATAAAAAAGATTGTAATAATGTAGTGCATTATGCTGGATTGTAATATCCTTACATGTTTCTAGCACCTTGTGTTGCTTTTCATAGCAGTATGCATGTTTTATTTAGAACTTGAACCTCCTAAACTAAAAGTTGTTTCATTATGGTACATATATTTGTCCCACCAAAAGACTTTTATAACTAGAGTTGATTGTGGAAAAGAGGAGATGATCACAGTATTGCTGACATCCAGTGGGCACTCGCTCTAATCACAGGGTACGCCTTGGATTGTCCTTGCATTCCAGTAAGATTAATCATGACTCATGAGCCTCTTTCTTACCCCTCACATGGTCAGAACTTTATCTAAACAGCAAAAGATCTGGTCCACATCAGATTATTGTTGCTAAGAATTACAATTTGTTTTATAGGCTATCTGGAGCATGACACTGGGTTGAAAAAAATATTTATAAACAATGCCATAGCACTCTCATTTATGATCAGAATTCCTAAAAGTCCAATTTTTGTCCAAATATAACAATTCCCAGCCAAATATACAGTACCTTTCTAACAGCAGACTATACAGGTCTGCTGTGTGCCCTTACTCCTGAAAGTTGCGTAAAGACAACCAGTCAGATTAGAGATTTTCGGATCACAAAAGCAATTTCCATTTTTTTTATTTATTTATTTTTTTCAATATGCAATTGGATAGTCAGCAAATGTGCTGTCTGAGTCTGTTGTCAAGGAGTCAGAGATCAGGCTTCCACAAGTTTAAAGTTAATTTAATTTTAAAGTTTCTTAGGGTGGGTTGCACCAATTAGGATTAATTTGAGATTAAATCAAGTTTATCTATTAATTCTGTTGCACAAAAAGTTTAAACCTTGTTTAAAAATAATCATGGTTAAATTTAAACCATAATTTGAATCCTGATTTAGATTTCACAGTAAATACAGATTAACTTTAATCTTGTTGCTGCTCCATAACTTTAAACTCAGATTTATAATTCAGTCAAAGATTAACTTTAAATTTGCAGCTGAGGAGGTTTAAATATAGAAAATGGCAACAATTTTTGGTTGATTGGGGACAATGAAAAATATGGGACAGACTGAACCCTGTTGAATTTTATGACAATTAGGAATTTTCAAAGAGGAATAGATTCAACAAGGAATCTGTAATTATATTAAATAAAAAAATTGGACCCCTAATTAAACATAGCTGTGACCGAAATGTAGCTATACCACCATTTCTCTAGCTTCTGATAGATTTGTGCTTTTATGCCACTGGTTGTTTCCAGTTGGTGGATGGGGACCTTTCTGGAGTTCATAAATCAACTGTGAGCAGAATTGTTGGAAGGGTATCAGGGGCAATTGCAACTCTGAAAGATCAGTATATAAGATTTGCACCGACAGGCAGAACACCGGCTGGAATTTATATCAGAGCTGGTTTCCTGGAGTTATAGGAGCGACTGACAGTACCCACATTCGGATTCAGAACTCTGATGGAGAAAATGGAGAGTTGTTTTGCAACAGGAGGGGCTACTGTTCTATCAATGTTCAAGTAGTGTGTGATGAGAAGAGCTAAATCACCAACATTGCGGCTCAAAGGCCAGGATCAACACATGACAACAGGATCTTTGACAATAAACGCCTGTGTGCTTTTCTTGAAAGCCATGCTTTCCAAGGTCACCTGGTAGGCAATAATGGCTATCTCTGTCATGCCTACCTAATGACCACCATCTTGAACCCTATAACACCATCTGAGAAATGCTACAACACCTGCCACATAGCAGCAAGAGATCTTGTGGAGAGTGTGTTTGGTGTTTGGAAAATAAGGTTTCCTTGCATGTAGAATGGGCTTCGAACAAAGCTTGAGACAACACTGATGGTCATTGTTACAAGGGCAGTATTTTAGAACTTTGGGAAAAGACTTGGAGATGAGCTAATACAGGAGTGATACAGCAAGATAAATAAAACACCACTTTTATTAAGAACACATTTAAAACCACATGTGAAGTGACAAGATTTTATTGCACAATATTATATAAGACGTTTACAAGTTTAGAAATATTATAATAACTTCTAATATAAGTGGTTACAATGTAAGTGTTGTTAACAGTTGGAGCCAGCAACTATTTTCATTTTCAACAAACATATAATATTTTTTTCTGCCATAAATGACACAAGAGTTGGTTTATGTTACAATATGATTCAATAAAGTAATAAAACACTCAGGTGTGCTTATGTATAAACATTAAATGAGCGCCGGTGTGTAATAGCCTTTAGCCCGTTAGCTGCTCTGGGCGCCCGGGCAGATCATGCTCTCCCGCAGTACATTGAGTATTCCTCTCAAAACTGTGTGGAACTTCTACCAGATACATTAATTTATCCAAAGCACCGTATGTTGGCTTAGATCCATTTCAAAAAGCAGTGAGAACATTTTATTTCTGGTCCAATTGGTCATGCACACACAGTAGCAGCAGGAGACATTGTGCCTCCAGGCAGCTTGGATGTCAGGATCACTCCTAATGATCACGTTGTTGATGCCAAACTGAGAAATGCCAGCCCATGTAACCATGGAAACCTCACACTATTGCCTACATGACCTACCAGTTAAACCATTACTAGAGACCTATTGGCCAGACTGATCAAGGCAAATAGCCAATGCACATTTGGTAGTACCACAGTGTGTCTGATCTGTGTTGAATGAGGCTACGCTCAGCTTAGTTAGGTGAGCGAGGGGAGATTCTGTTGACAGACCCTCAACCCCTCGATTTAGACCACAGGAGCGAGCCTATTCTAATGTACCCTTCAGGCAGCCCTATATCCCACAATGCAACTCAATTGTGACGTGACAGCAGATTGCACTTCATAAACCCCACAAAACTCTAATGTATGATGGAAGTGAAGTTAAGCAGTTTAGAAAAGTTATATTGAGATTTAACATCACAATACGTGTAGCTACCTTAAACTGTTTATCACACAGTTATAGCCTATGTGTTCATTGTTTTGTTCAAATTTTAATTTGTGTAAATCTTGAGTAATCCTTTCTAACAAGTCATTCTAATGAAAAACAAAATTAAACATATGAGATTTATACATAAGTCTCTGAAATCAATCTCCAAAACATTGTTTTCTCAGGTGCAAATATCACTAACTAATTCCACAAATTGACATCAGCCTTCAAGATGCTCCATTTGATCAAGGGTTAATGGTGTTCCAGTTATACCCATTGCATGTTTTCCAGCAGTAGTGGACACTCACGCAAAAAAAGATGTGACGTACATCCGAGTCCATGATACAGAGTGTAGTCTGCAAGGGTAGGGAATACAAATTTTAAATGGTATGCAGACTGAGAGCTCTTGGTGTGAATCACAAATCAAGGTGAGGGTGGGCTCAAAATATGCTATTTTCCACAGAATAGGGGAGACATCAATTTTGATACCAATTCATTTTTATGCTATCAATATTTTATTGAAATTAGACATTTTTAATTATATGATAACGTAAAAATAGAGGATCAGTCAGGTTTTTTTCCATATTTTACCCCCTATTTTCGATGTTTTGGATAAAATAGTTTAGCCAATTTTTATCAGTGGACCCTCACAATGAGATAAATGCTGTTCTTTATTCTTAAATCATTGGATCATATCATAAGCAGAGAACATGACACATAAGTATTGTCGCTTACATGCCGCATGCTTTAAAAATGCACTCTTTTGACATTTTAAAATATGTTTTAACTGTAATGTTCTAATTGCAGAAGATGAAAGATGAGTTTTTAAGCTTTAATTTGATATCAAGTTTGTGAACATTGATGAAGTGTTTGATATCAAACAAAGCATTTGTTTTGTAGCCACACTCAAACGGCCAACTTGTTGGCCAGTGACAGTTAACAGGTTTAAAATGGGCGTGAAAGACTGCCTCTGTAACACCCTCATTTTCACCTTCAGTCACCAAAATTGGTACATATATTGTTCACATCAAGCCATAATTATAGTCATTAGCTCTGCCCAACATTAATTCTGCCATATTGGATTTTTTTTAATATTGCTGTCTCTTTTAAATACTCCTTCTAGGGGATTCATGAGACTGTCACCACATTATGCCAAGACATTGAAGATGTTAAATTGTGAACATATTTTTGATATATATCAAACGGTGTTGTCAAGGCTAGGCATTAAATTAATGTCGAAAAATTTGGAAACAAGAAGTGTCTGATATCTTCTGTGTGCAATGTGTGATATAGATCAAAATTGAGATGAATGTTTAGTCTTGGGGGCTAATCACATGGATGTGACTATTTTGCGTCATGGTTATAGCACCACCACTTGGCAGCAGGAAGTGTGTTTCTTACAACAGACTTTAAAATAGTCCTCTTATATTTACCCATATTGCTTCAAAAATGTTTAGAATAATATCAAATGACAAATGCATGTGTCCACCTTGCATTGTTTACTGAAAGCCACCGAGTGGAAATGGACCCATGGTGCTTGGGCCCGTCATCGCTGCTTGCAGCTATATTTATTTTTATTATAAAAATGTTTTAAAGGTTTCGGGGGCTTTTTGGGCACTTAACTTGCTCAAAAACTCGTGAAATTTTGCCCACACTCTATAGAGTTGTCTGCAATTAGGGCTTGACAAAAGTTCAAACATGGGTGTGTAGAGGGGACTCTGTAGCACTACCTAGAAGATGGGCATGTTCAGGGGCTCTGTAGCACATCCCTTTTGAGCTGTCACCAATCTTTGTACATATATAGATCTCATCAAGCTGGACAACTTTCACACTGTCATAAGATCCGCCCAACAGGAAGTCAGCCATTTTGGATTGTTTGAAAAATGCATGTTTTGAATTTTGAAATACTCCTCCTAGGGGATTCATGATACAGATACCAAATGTGGGTGACATCATGCCTAGACAATGAAGATGCTAAATTGTGAACAGATCTTTTATATATCGAACGGTGTTGCCATGGCCATGCATTAAAGATTACAATGGACCCATGGTTCCTGGGTTCTTCTCTATAATCAAACCATCGAAGTTTAGGACGAAGGGTTAGGTGAACCGAACACTGTTCTTCAAATGATCATCCTATTATTTCCCTCAAATATTAGGAGTAAGTTAATTGCTAAAGGTAGTGATAAGGTTAGGAGGACTATATTTCTTGACAAGATTGTTGTTCAAGAATTAACAAAATATGTTGATCCAAGAACGTTTCTTAATTGGTGTAATCAAAGATCATTGCCTGATAAAGATGAATGCAAACACATATGCCAGAGAGGATAGAACAGGCCCAATGAATCAGCCAATAAAAGGGGATACAATGACTCAACAGTATTAGTCGGTTATTTCATTACATTCTTAACTGCTTATGTGTAACACTGTAAACTTCTAGACATTTTGTAATATGCATCATGCTTCACAGGCTTTTAAGAGTGATGATGACACACCACTTGGTTTACTTCAAAATAACCTTTGAAGTTCAGTTGCTTTATAGATTTTATATTTTGATCAACTTACATCACAAACAAAGCTTGCTTTAAGAGTCTGTTGAATACATTTTGTTTCCCATTTATTTGTGCAATGCACATAATCATATGTACAGCTTCATACGGAGAGTAGGAACAGAAAAAAAGACAGAAAACAAAATTTGTCTCACAATAATACTGATACAGCAGACAACCACAGAGCTGTATCCGAAACGTTTCACTTCCTTACAAAGAACAGAATTATTAAGAGCACCACACTTTCATTACTGTATGTATTGGTTTGCTTTATGATATCCTTAGATTAAAGATAAAACAGCTCAGTCCACAAGAGGGTGTGGAAAAGTTCCATTGATAGGGCACCAGTTTTTTGCTAATCTAAGATAATCAAAACAATGTTTATCCATTGTGCATTCAAGTCCTTAGAACTGAATTGTATGAAAGGAAAAGGTAATTGATGGTAAAATGTAAGAGACAGAGAAGACTGTTCTAAACTGCATGATCAAAAGCGCTAAAAGAGGAAGGCGAATCATGGATGAAATGAATGACAAGTACTGCAAGTAACAGCAAGTGTGTGCTGTTTTTCTCTAATGACATTCAAGTGCAAATATATTGTGAAGAGAAAGGGCAGATTAGTGGCTGTGCACTCTAAGGCTGTGTTCCACTTCACTTTTAACATCCAATAGCTATCTCCCCTAAGCACTTCCCCTCGGGGGAATATCTGCTGCCATTTTGGAAGTCTGTTCCACTTCGTTAAGTGTGCGAGGATAGTTTCTGTTGACAGAACCTCAACCCCTTGATTTTGACCGAGGGAGCGAGTCTACTCTGATGTATGCTTCAGGCAGCTCCATATCCCACAATGCAACTCAATTGTGACGTGACAGCAGATTGCACTTCATAAACCCCATCCCCACACGACTCTAATGTATGATGGAAGTGATGTTTTGTCAATTAAGCAGTTTAGAAAAGTTAGATTGAGATTTAACAGCATAAAACTTGTAGCTACCTTAAAATTTTAATCACACTGTTATAGCCTGTGTTCATTGTTGTTAACATTTTCGTTTATGTACATCTTGATTAATCCTTTCTAACAATTCATTCAAATAAAAATAAAAATAAACATAAGAGATTTATACATAAGCCTCTGAAATCAAGCTCCAAAAACATTGTTTTCTCAAGTGCAAAAATCACTAAATAATTCCACAAATTGGCATCAGCCTTCGACATGGTCCAAGAGATCAAGGGTTAAGGGTGTTCCAGTTAAATCCATTGCACGTCTTCCGCCAGTAGTGGACACTCGTGCAACATAAGCAGTGATGAGATGGAGTGAAGTTTGCGAGGGAAGGGGATACAAATTTGAAATGGAACATAGCCTTGAAACCTTGTCTAGCCTTTGTACCACTTACAGTCAACATGCAGTACACATGCTAGAGTTGGAACTCTAAAATCAGTTGATGAAAATATTAATGTTATGGTCCACTTTGATGATATATTCATTTAAAGGACACCAATAGAAATGAAACAATGATAATTGAACATACTTTCCAATACTGGATTCCAATTTTCCATACAATCACATTCCTTATCAGAAGGTCTTATTAACACACATAATCAGCAATATTGTAAATACAGGTAAAGTGGGATGCTCAAGTTTTTGTATTTTATAATTCTAATCCTTTTCCTCAGTATAGTTTCGTGCATACCTTTAGCTAGAAAAAAATATTTTTGTGTTAGGGTCCGACTTTACCTGTATTCACCCTACATAAACGTAATCCTTCCATTTGAAAAACAACTTAAAGTAAACATAATCTGTTTCAGAGTTCATGATAACTGCTAAGCACTTGAACAAAAATATGAATTCTGTAATCAAAACTAACTTAATATGCCTTACAACTGTGAAAAGCTCATCAGGGCACAGTAAACCAGTTAAGCAATGTACAACATCAGGTTAAGATCTCAATGTATAGCTTAAACCAGAACCTTGTCATATTTACTTTGAGGTACATATACTATTTATATTTATATAATTTTTTATGAAATAGTGTCATGAATAAACAATATTTTTAAGTCTTTATGATAAACTTTATGATAAACAGTATGTTATAGAGCAACATATACAGACAGATCCGTACTCAGTAAAAAACAAAAGAATAAAATTATCATTCTACTACATTTTTAAAGGTCAAGTTCAATGTTTCACCAATTGCAGTCTGATTATCCCCAAAAACACAGTTTAAACAGTAATATGATAAAACTCCCAATTTCCAATACAAATCTCTCATTCCTAATGTGCTTTTGCCCCCCAGCAACAAATGTAATCTGAAGCTTACCTCAGTTGCCGGTGAATGCTTAGCTTCTGAAAGCAGTTATGTGACATGATACAACTTTTCTTTCAGTTGTTGCAGGTTTTTGTTGGAGTGTTCTTTCACTTGTGCATATCTGCCTAAACCTCTGGCCCCCGACTGACTGGGAAACCACAGAGCCTTAGCGCCCTTTGTCTGATACCTACTTGCATTTTCTAATATTTCTCAGCTGTCTTGAAGAAATTATTCTGGAGTATCTGGACATATTTTTCCAGTTGTTAATGACAGTTCACCTCTCATCCACGTAGATCTAACATTGTAGATTCCCCAGCATTTAAACACTTAGATGAATGGAAAACTCATTTAGACGCTGTAGAATAATTTCTACAAGACCTGGATGACTGAGAATCTTTGCAGATATGCACTTCATGGCCAAAAGTATGTGGAAAGTGAACACCCCCTTTCAAATAATGGGTTTAGCTAGGCCTCTTAATTCCAGTAAAGATGCATCTTATAGCTAAGGCATACAGTGACATTCTAGAGAACTGTGTGCTTCCAGCATAGAGAAGTGGTTTACTGAGTCTGGTGTGGAAGAACTTGACTGGCCTGCACAAAAGCCCAAACCTGAACCCCACTGAACACCTTTGGCATGAATTGGAACACCAACTGCAAGCCAGGCCCCATTGCCCAACATCAGTGCTTGACTTTATGGATGCTCTTGTGTCTGAATAAGAGCACATTCCCACAGCCAATGGTTTTGAAATTACAGTAACTGTTCAATAAGCATAAATGGGTGTGGTGTTTAGGGCTCCACATACTTTTATCTTTGTAGTGTATTTCACAGCTGTTTAAAGACTGGTTCTTGACTTTACGTCAGTGTTAAAGTCAAGGACACAAAGAATAAAGGTTGTAAAGAGCTCTAAAACAATGCTGAATGTTACTTTTTCCTTAGCAGTCTTCTCAAAACAGCAGTTATGTTGGCCTAGTGCATGATCGGTCCTGATACATGAATCAAAAAAAGAGTCACACAACTATATTGTATATGTAGGCTCTGAAGTCTCCATGAAGCAGGATCCTGGAGGTGGGAGTGATGACAAGGGTGCAAGGACTTGGGTTGCAGGATGATCTGAGCAAGAATCTCTGACTGGTTGTGATCATATACTGAAAATCAGGGCCTTTTTAGAACAGTTTCTGGGTTTTAAGTCTTAGTATAGCGCTTTCTGTCCTTGGCTTTCAAATTCTGACCAGGCATCATTTAGTTCCATAAAAATCATCTTGGCATATTGTTCGTAGGGCTGTCCAGTAGCCTGTAGATAGGGAAGAGAGAGAAAACAGACACATTTTGTCTTTGAAAAGCTTCAAACAGTATTTTTTCAGAAAACATACTTGTGATACCCTAACAAAAATATACCATGGCATTATTGTGTTATTTGGGATATGGTACCATGGTATTACAATGATTTTTTGGAGATTCTTTGAAGTGCATTGGAGTAACACATAAATACCATGGTAAATGATTATTGCAATCATTCAGTATATGTACCAATCATGGTATATGTCAAAGTATTATGGTATTACCATATTTTATCATCACTGTACAATGGTACCGCCACAGTACTTTCGCGCATTAGCCAATGCAAAAACATCAGTATCCTCCCTCCTCCACTGCCTAATGCAATCTGTAATATATTGTTTCCTGAAAATGGTGTTTTCATTCAGTGCTCGAAAGTTTGAGGAACAAACAAATACATTTCTCACCTTGTCAGGGTGTACTACCAGGGCAGCTTTGCGGTAGACCTTCTTCACCTGCTCTGGTGTGACAAGGTCAGCCATGCCTACAGGTTTCCAGCGCGTCTCCCCTTCCCACAGGACTGTGTGCATGGTGGAAAGCAATGCTCTGATGTTCCTCTCCTTTCCTTCAATCCACTCCAGGATCTGTCATATATAACAGACATCATTTTTAAAGGTATACAGTAATTCACCCAAAAAGTCTCATCATTTACTCACCCTCATGGCATCCAAGATGTGTATGACTTTCTTTCTTCTGCAGAACAGATTTTTAGAAGAATATTTCAGCTCTGTAGGTCCATTCAATGCAAATGAATAGTGACTAGTACTCAGAAGGTCCAAAAAGAGAATCAGGGCCACCTAAAAGTACTCCAGTGGTTAAATCCATACTTTAAATCTACACTTTCACTTTCACTTCCACATTCAGCCAACTACTGTTCGGAGCTGGTCAAAAAGTGGAGATTTATTGTAAAAAAGAACTTAAATATTGATCTGTTTCTCACCCACATCATATTGCTCCTGAAGACATGGACATAACATGGTATGTATTACTTTTATGATGCCTTTGTGCTTTTTGGAACTTATGAGTTCTGGTCACCATTCACTTGCATCGTGAGGGCCAACAGAGCTGAGATATTCTTCTAAAAATCTTAATTTGTGTTCTGCAGAAGAAAAAAAGTCCTACACATCTGGGATGACATGGGGTTGAGTAAAGAATTGTCATTTTTGGTTGAACTATCCCATTAAAGGTAAAGTGATTGAGACAAGGATTACAGCAAAATCTTTAAAAAAGACTGCATGATTTAAGATATAATGTACAATCAGATGGTCATTATCACAAAACGCCAACAGGGTGATTAGGACATGTACGGTTATGATAAATAAATTAATGTACATTTTTATTTGAACTCAATATTGTTTTGAGTTTAAATTATCTTAGAATGTAAGAACCACAGAGTGGTATGAGAGACATGCATCCAGCTCTGCTATGTAAGAAAATCAGAATGGCTGAAACTTCTACAGTTTTGCAGTCATTATAGATGCTACAATTGACTAGTCAGAATCAGGTATTCAGCTTTGCAGTAAATATATATAGGTATCAGCTTGTATTTCTTTGTGCAGGTTCTTTTATAGATATCATTGATCGTTTGTTTTTTACCTTGAGTTTTTCTGGGTCCATCTCTTTCGCCATCTCCTCTTTTCTCATTTCTGCTATGGTTTTTGGCCCTTTCTTCTCTTTAGTGCCAGCAAAGCCCTGGCCAGAGAGTAGGTCATCAAAGTTAGCATTGGAAACTTTCGGCCTGGTTCCTGGAAGAAACAGGAAAAAGGAAGCCGTTTTAATCAATTAACATGCTTTAATTATTGGCTGGGAACTACATGCAGAAAAACAGAGTTATTTACGTTGAATAGAATAAGAATACTCCAGTGTGATACTTATGAGAAGGTTATACTTCCACCTGATCACATGAAAATTACTTGACAATATCAACTTTTTTGCACAGTGATGTTACATGGTTCATTAAATGTATCACGGCAGTTCCAAGGTGAAATGTCCCCTGTGTGGTCATAAAAGTGAATTAAATGTTTTCCCAAACTGATGAGCTTTTTAAGGTTAATAGAGTTCATAAACAAAACTACCTCCGTACCCTAAAACTTAAACCTAACCGATAGTGTCATAAAAGCAAACGTGAGATGAAAATGCAATTGCCGAAGCAACCGCATCATTGTGTGGTGCTCCTATGACAATTTCGGGAGTCTTTGTATCACAAGAGCACCGCTCTATCAGTTGAGCTAGCACGCAATTTGATCACACCGGAGCAAGCTTGTAAATGTTGTGGTTACGTATTAAAATGCATTGCCTGACAATTCATGCACTATAAGATTATTATGCTGCATTATATGAGGAGGATAGCATATGAAATAGCATTGTGTGAGGATAAGATAGCATTGAGTGTTATGACAGCATTGAGTGTTTATAAACTGATAATCTGTCCTTTTACTGGTGATTTGTGTGAAAGATAATAGAAGTCGTTGTAGCACATCTAGTGTTTTATTTCACCAGGAAACTGCTGCAATGCATACAATGAGCCACAATAAAATAATTGTGCACAAATGTAGGTATAGTAATGTGATTCTAAGGGACCAGGTTGTTAAAATTACACCAATGACTTCAACAGATGATATTATAAATTATCAGTTGCTATTTACAATATCCTCTGTTGACTATATAAATTAACATATTAAGAAACTAGAGTTTTTACTTTTTCAAGAGAAAATGTGAGTGGTGCTTGCCCTTGAAAAACTTGCTGTCATGAGTGGTTAAATCATATTATTTGACTTAAATAAATATATAAAATATTCAAACGTATTAAGAGCCAGTTTCAATTAAGCAAGTTACATACTGCTGTCAAGATAAATGTATGTGATGGAGAGCCTGTGAGTCAGTCTCCATCATGGGATTCTAATGTGTCTAAAGGACTTCTTTCTTGATTTACTCATCATTGCAATATTTATTGGGATTTTGCAATTTTAGATATCCTGTTTTTAATTAATGAGCTGAACCAGTTGGAAGAGCACACCTGTGGGAACCGCTTTAGCTATTTAAGGACATATTTTCCATTTTGTTTTTTTTTTTTGTTTTTTTTTGCAAATGTATTTATCTGTTCCATTTATTGTAGTATTTGTTGTTCGTTTTAACTATCGTTTTAACTCTCATTCTTATTTATTTATTCAATAATATTGTATTTAAGAATGGAGAGGTGAGGTTTGATTTTATTTAAAATAATGGTATGGTCCAATTAGAAAAGGTGAGAAAAGTCTGTATTTAAAGGGATAGTGCACCCAAAAATGAAAATTCTCTTATTATTTACTCACCCCCATGTCATCCCAGATATGTATGACTTTCTTTCTTCTGCAGAACACTTAGAATATCTTAGCACTTTTGGTCCTCACAATGCAAGTAAATGGTGACCACACCTTTGAAGCACCAAAAATCACATAAAGGCCACACAGAAATAATTCATAAGACTCCAGTAGTTAAATCCATATCTTCAGAAGTAATATGATAAGTGTGGGTATTTTGCCATCAATCATAAAACCATAAATCTCCACTTTCAAAATGTGAAAGAATGTGAAAGTGGAGACTGGTAGTGGAAAAGGACTTAAATATTGATCTGTTTCAAATTCTTCTAAAAATCTTTGTTTGTGTTCTGCAGAAGAAAGAAAGTCATACACATCTGGGATGGCATGAGAGTTAGTAAATTATGAGAATTTTCATTTTTGGGTGAACTATCCCTTTAATAATCGCACACGATAGGGCTGAAACGATTAGTCGACATTAACAACAACGGCGACAATAAACATTTTCGTTGTCGAATAGTCATTTGATCTCATTGAACGTAGCATGAGATCGCATTAAACTCAAATGATAACGCGCGAGAGGAACACTACAGTTCGTGCCTGACTGAGGAGAGGAAGAATTACACATCTCACAGTCCAGATGCACTCTAAACTTTCCAAAAGGCTTCAGGTGAGGTAGATTGCGAAATATGAGGGAATTATTATACAAAAATACAAAATAAGTAAATACAGAAGCACTCTCATTATCAAATAAGTGGAGCCGGAGCTCTTTAAAGGAAACACCCTGGCGTTACACCTTAAATGCAGTTAGAATTAATGAGTTATTGCTTTATTAAAGTTCAAATAATAAGGATGCAGGTCAAGTAAATAACTACAAACTCCGAAACTGCCATTACTCTCTGCAGTCAGCACCTCTTCTTTAAGTAGGCCTATGCGAATGTCCCAATTTGAGTGGGAGAAATTGAAATGCACCCTGGCTGATGCAACTAGGGTGGGGACGCTCATCCCTCGAGCACACATGCTTAATGCAGCTAGATTATAACGTGATGGCTCACGAATTGAATCATAATATATGTCACTGTGAATTTCTTATTGTGAAGAAAATATTCAATATTCAGCTTTATTAATGAAAGTTTTTTTTTTAGTGAGTTAAAGATTGATTTAAGTGAACAGAAAGGTGAGAGGTGTTCGCCCCATTATACACTGCAACAAAATATGTTTTTGATTTTTTTATTTTTTTTGGCTTGTTTTCCAATATAAATATCTAAAACTCCTTAACACTAGAAGGGCGGAGCATGCGGTTATACGACCATTGTGCTTTAATTAAGAAAAAATGAATCTTTGCACTCTACTTTCTTGACTTTTCCTAGATATTTTATTGCCCAGTGTGCTTAAATTTTCTAAATCGCACCAGTAAAAGCTAAAGGTTTAAAGGTATTTTGCTTCTAATTCTGTGAATTGACGGCTGCCTCGCATCTACGCCATGTTTATTTGTGCCGTTCAAGGATGTGATTCTCTTTTCTCCCAGCAGATGGTGCAGGGGCTCACTTGTAGTCCTACAATAATTTTGTACGCATGTGTGTAGCATAAAAATGTCTCCCATTCACTTGTCGATATTTAGATTATTAATTGATTATTAATTACAGTTAAGGTAATGACAGATTACACACACATGTATGTGTAAACACACGCACAGAAAAGAAAGCTTTTATTTCAGTTTATTTCCATGTAAATACATGATAAGATGTTGTGAATTGAACTAATTACGAATAACAGCACTAAAATTATTATCATTTATACTATATACACACTACATTTATTATCGATTATATTATAATAATGTTTATTGCAAGACAAAGCACGCCTTTGCTAAAAACGAATATAAATGATAATTCATTAATAATTCAAACAGATACAATTCAGATTCTATTGTATAAAACAGATTTAACGAAGTTAACACAAATAAATGAGCAGAAATCGTGAAAGATTTCTCAGTGCTCCAGAAAAAAGTTTCTATGATGAAATTGTTATATTTACTCAATCATATTTTGGCTTGTATAATGGTGATACATATTCACATCACCCTCGTGCTCCTCTAGCTACAAGCCTTCGATCACAATGTATTTTATGCCAAACGAGAACCAAATTATACAAACTAAATATAGGAGCATATCCTAAAATAAATGTAAGACAATGTTACCAGGAAAAATGGATCTCGATCAACCGTAAACAGAACGTCGATAAATTCGGTCAATAGGCTAACTGCTGCCTAACTCGCAGTGACATTGGCTACGCGCCATTTAGTGATCATTATGTGTCAGTAGCAGTGTCCCTGTCTGAAGATTAGGTGGTCTTCTAACCCCTTAAGAGGTTACAGTGGCTCTGCGCTTCTAGTGTTAAAAACAACGTACATTTTCTTTAGCAGCTATACTGCAGAAAACAAATTGTTATCTGAGAATGTTGAATATAATATTAAAAATACAAATATTTTAAAATATCTAAAAATCCTTTAGATATTTAGAAGCAGCATATAAGATATTTAGACTTGCTTTTAGAGAACAGACCTTGAATATAAATATATTTTGTCTTTACTGCACTCGCAGAAGTATAACCATGTGGGAAAATACACTTATATACAAAATACACTTGTATTTATGATAAATTCTCTTTAGCAAGTCTCTTTAAGCAAGTCTAAATAGCTTATATGTTGCTTCTTAAATAAATGTATCTTGTTTTAAGGATTTTTAGACAATTTTAAATGCAGACAAAAACACTTGATAACAATAGGATTTTATGCAGTGAATTTTTTTTTACTGAATTAAACTGAATAAAAAGTTTTGTTTTTCCCTTTAATTCAGTGAATGTCATTTAGAGATATTTTTAAAAGATGATTTTGTTCTTTTTATTGTTAGTAAGCAAGTTTATTAAAACCTTTTAAATCGAGGCACAAGCTGAATAATCGATTAAGAGCTAATGATTAATCGTTGCAATAATCTCGGAATAGTCGAATAATCGTTCTAATAATGGTTAGATTAATTGATCATCAAAATAATCATTAGTTGCTGCCCTAGCACACGTAGGCCCTGATTTATTAAGACCCCAAATAATGGATGCTAATTTTCTTCATTTGCATTCACCCTTTGTTTGCGGATTTGGCGGCATGCCTCTTCGAAGAACACATCCAAACAACATGAACAGAACCCAGTTAAAATATGCTAAACAAGATTGTAAAATTGAGTCACAAGAGGGCTGTGTCCTAAGGTACTGTTACCCAAGTTAGGCTGTGCTTTTGCCCCAGTGCTCCCTGGTGATGACCCGCCCGTGGTGGAGAAGCTGACATTGTAGTTGGGTCTGTTCTGTGGTGAGGTGTGGGGCATAGGTGGTCCTGGTGCTTTGGGTGGGGTCTGATGATGTGCACCCTGGGCCTGAGGCTGCCATGGACCCCCACCGCCAGCCTGCCATGAGGGGAAGCCTGTGCTGGGGTGCCACCCTCCAGAGGTAGTGTGCTGGGGGGAGGGAGCCGGACGCTGGGGGGAGCCCATGGGCGGTAATGCTCCTCCTGTACCTGTTGGTGTGGTGGGCTTGCTGGAGAATCCTGAACCTAAATCAATGCAATTTGAATGCATGCATAGACATTATTGAATTCATGATGAGTGCACCAAAACAAGACTCTAAAAAATTAGCTTTTTCTCCTGTACCTCCCAGATTGCCTCCTAGGTTGGCCAGATCAGCGAAGGGGTCAAGGGTGTTGGGTTTCAGCTGGTGGGTGGGAGTGCCATGAACAGAGCTGGTTGGACTGGTGCTGGTGGATTTACTTCCCATCCCCAAACCACCAACTGATAAGACAAATTATTACCTCCAAGTTCCAACTTAATTTAATTAATTGGAATTAAATAAATATTTATTTATGATGATAAAAGCTGTTAAATGGATAGTTCACACATAAATGAAAATGATCTCATAATTTGCTCACCTTCATGTTGTTCCAAACCCCCTTTTTTATGAAACAAAAGGAGTTGTTAAGCAAAATGTTTGCCTCAGTCACCATTCACTTTCATTGTATGGAAAAGGATGCAATGGATGTGAATGTCACTGCGACTAACATACTGCCTAACATTTCCTTTATGGTTTCACAGAAGAAAGAAAGTCATATAGGTTTGGAACAACATGAGGGTGAACAAATGATGATACAATTTTACATTTTTGAGTGAACTATCCCTTTATGACAATAAAAAGTGTCCAGTTCTTCTGATTTAAAAAACACAATGCCAGTTATATAATTTTTCATAAGACAAGAATAATTATGAGCTATTTGAGCTCACCACTGCAGTCCAGATGGCAGATCAGGAGTGAGTCAATTTTAAATGCAATTGCATAAGTGTCCACCAGAAGGCACTATAGCGTGTACAGTGTCTTGCATTTCTAACCGCACTTGCCTGCAGGTGCTGGTTTGTTCCATTCCCAAGCTCCTATAGAGTTCTGCTGTTGGATGTTGACAGTGGGTGTAGTAGGTGGCACCGGTGAACTGCGGCCTGTGGAGTGAACACATTTATTTTGCAGAACTCATTGCATGCTTATCAAGTTTGGTTTAAGACAAAATTTTAGCATGCTAATTATACATAAAAAAAACTTTGAAAATGTTCAAAAGTGTGTAATTTATTTGGCTGATTTCCCAGAAGAGTGTAAACAATGTGGTTCAGTATCATATATTTCAATCAAACAAGAAATGTGTAACAACATATTATTATATAATAGTAACATTCATCTTCCTCAAAGCCGTTAGATCAGCTTCTGTAGTTTCTTTATTCTAATATTTGAGTAACAGATTGTAATAATCTGCAGTATTTGGTATGCAGTGCTCTTTTCAGCTTTTCCTGCATGCTGCTTGGTAGAAAAACACTGCAAGAGTTCCAGATAAGCATCAGCTTTTTATGATCTTGTAGTGCAGTTTCAAAGCAGGTCATCCAGAGGTAAAACTGTTTGCTTTCTCAGTTTCTAGGCATATGGGGAATGTTTCACAATAACACACAGGGATTTGCTATATGAAGACCTGATCTGTATGCAACCAATATGGGTTAGTTTAAATAAAATAAAAAATGCAAACACGTCACATGCTGTTTCCATAGGCATGCAAACTATTACAAAAGCCAAAGAAAAATGAATACATCTGAAATGAAATGGAATAGGTCAGCAAAAATGGAAAATTCTGTCACTGTCTTCATATCGTGACTTTCTTCCTCAAGTGGAACACAAACTAGGGATGTGCACATTTACCATTTTTAAAATTCGGTTAATTGCTAGGTTTCATGAACGGTTAATCGCGTTTTGTCTGGAGTCGGGACACGGGAATAAAGGATGTTTATTATAACGGATTTTCCTCAAACACTACTCAAAACGGCAGCAAATAAAGTGCATTGTGAGCTATGAGTCTAAATAGCACAATGCATGAATCTTCAAATGATAAAATCTCACATTAAAGACAAACAAAAATATTCAAACTGTCACTACCTGTATATGTGCTCTGCCCATGCAGGTTCACATTTCTGTGAGGAAGCAAATGCCAGTATTGTCATGTGTGTGGAGTCCCACTAATGCCTCTTCAGGGTGCTTTGATTTTTAAATGGTTTAAAATCAATTTATATTGAACTTGTAAAATTATTGTACTAAATGTGCACACCAGGGCAAAAGGAGAAAAAAATCTGTCTTACAGTTTATCATCTGCTGAAACGTTGCTAGGTGAAAAACAGACTGGAATCATGTTAAATGGTGTAACAGTCATTTAAAGTAGGCTACTCTTTTTCAGAACGTAGCATAACAAATGAAACAACGCAGGTGCTTCGAGATACATTTATAAGAATTAAAGTCTTTTTAAATTTACTCTATGTCTAAAAATGTGGTAATCATGTGAGAGGTGCTAAAAGGAAAAAAGTGAGATTCAGCCAGCACAACCTATGTCCGTCCAGTACGTGTCAGTATCACTGAACTATAATACAAAAACAGAGCAGATGCTCACAAAAGCATGTTTGAACAGCTTGAAAACTTGCCCTATACTTGAAAAACTGACCAAACCCGGCCGGAAAACTAAATCGCAATTGGACACGGCATGTGAAAAATGTTGTGCTCATGGCACAAGACACTGAAAAACAGTGATACAATGGTCAAAGACCGCAAAGACTTCAGTGATATGAAAATAAAATAAACAATATATTAATTTCTAAAGCCACTTTTTGGTTTGTCGAGCTCGTCAGGTTGCAGACCTGTATTGCACATGTAGAATAACCAAATAGTGATTTTGATATTCGAATAGTAAATTGGCTAACCGAATGTCAATGAATGTCGACTATCCGTGCACATCCCTAACACAAATGAGCCATTTGAAGACTGTGCTGGTGGCTCTTTTCCTTGCTAAGCTTCACAGATGCAAAAGTACCATAAAAGTGGCATAAAGGCAGACAATATAATTCCATATTTGTTCATTAGTCTTCTTATAAGGTTTATAATAACATCAGTGTGGGCAAATGATGACTTATTTTTTAAGTTGTGGCCGAGCTGTTTCTTTAAGATAAACCAGACTGTATCGCATTTATCAACAGAACATACTGATGGCCCTGCATGACAGGATTAGCTCCTTAGTGGAAGCAGATGTGATTCAGTGTAAAATTTTGTTAGGATTTAGTATTGATGTCAATCTGCCTCACATATTCTCAGATACATAATACTGGGTTTCAACTCTCCTTTACAGAGCACATGCTGTTACAGACCACACTCAAGGACCAATATCAATTGCACTCTCTCCAAAACACCTACAGTCTGCATATTTACTATGCTTACTAGACATTTAATAGATGGAAAATATGCAAGGATTTCTTTTTTTTGTCACATTCTGGAGGATTTAACACAAAAGGGCTTGCTGGTTGTTATGGTGATGTTGCCCACACACTGGCAGCACTGAGTGGCAGAGGCACATGCCTTACCCATGCCCATGGTCTGCATTGTAGGAGATGGAGATCGTGCAGCATGCAGGAAGGGGTCTGGCTGCCCATTACCTGGACCCAGGAAGGCCCCCATGAAGTCCTGCGGCTTTGGGGAGGGAGCGGGCCCAGACCCGAATGGGTCAAATGCTGAAGAATTAAATAGATAATTTAGTTTATTTTTTATAAAATGCACATTTGATTAAATCCCATTCAAATGAGTAAATCAATCATGCAAACTGCTGCTACAGTTTGACACATTTGCACTCTAAACTTTCCAAACAGCTTCAGGTGATGTAGATTGCAAAGTATAAGGGAATTATTATACAAAAATACAAAATAAGTAAATACAGAAGCACTCTCGTTATGGAATAAGCGGAGCCGGAGCTCTTTAAGGGAAACACCCCAAAGTTACATCTAAAATACTGTTATAATTAATGCGTTATAGCTTTAATACATTTCAAATAATAAAGAAATAACTACAAACTCCGAAACTGCCATTTCTCTGTGCAGTCAGCACCTCTTCCATGAGTTGTGCGAATGTCCCAATTTGAGGGGGAGAGATTGAAATACACCCGGCTGATGCACACTCTGGTGAGACGCTCACCTCTCGAGCACACATGCTTAATGCAGCTAGATTATAACGTGATGGCTCGTGACTTATAGAATCATAATATATGTCACTGTGAATTTCTTATTGTGAAGAAAATTGGCAATATGCAGCTTTATTAATAAGAGAGTTGTCTTTTTGTGAGTTAAAGATGGATTGAAGTGAACAGAGAGGTCTTCACCCCATTATACACTGCAACAAAAATATACACTGCTTGTTTTCCAATCTAAATATCTAAAACTCAACTTTAAAACAATGTATATTTTCTTTAGCAGCTATACTGAAGAAGAAAGAAATGTTATCTAAGAATGTTGAATATAATATTAAAAATACAAATATGTTACAATATCTAAAAATCCTTTTAAAAAGATGCATTCACCTGAGAAGCAGCATATGAGATATTCAGACTTGCTTTTAAAAGATCTTGAATATAAGTATATATTGTATTTTGTCTTTACTGCACATGCAGAAGTATAAGCAAGTAAAAAATACACTTATATTTAAGATACATTACTTAAAAGCAAGTCTAAATAGCTTATATGTTGCTTCTCAAGAAAATGTATCTTGATTTAAGGATTTTTAGACAGTTGTAAATGAAAAACAAGACAAAAACACTTGAAAATAGGATTTTTTTGCAGTGGATATCTTTACTTTTTAAATTTCCCTTTAATTCAGTGAATGTCATTTAGAGATATTTTAAAAGAAGATGTTGTCCTCTTTATTGTTAGTAAGCACGTTTAATACCATCTTGTCGGGGCACAAGCTGAATAATCGATTAAGAGCTAATGATTAATCATTGCAATAATCGCTGAACAGTCGAATAATCGTTCTAATAATCATTAGATTAGTCTATTATCAAAATAATCATTAGTTGCAGCCTTATTTGGTAGTAGTAGACTAATCTTAAACCAGTCTTCAAGCAGTATCAATAGTACTGAGTACTACCAACCAAGTACCTGACTTCTGCACCCATGTGCTCTCTCACTGACTGTTGGCTGATTTCTATAAATATGTGTACACTTTGAAGAGCACTTTCGGTTCTGAATGGCCAAATACATTTTAAAAGTCTTGGCCAAGAATTAATTTAAACAGCTGGTTATGTCTTAAATCAATGTAAACAGGCAGAAAATCTGATATGTGTCAAAATATACAATATTATACAGTATATCAGAATGTCACTTATATTTATATTTTATATAATTTATATTTATCAAAAAACAATATTAACAATTGTCTGAATCACTTTCGTAGCTTTAAAGTATAAAGTATTAACTTAAAAGTATTTATGTATTATCTAATAATCATCCAGAAGAGTAGTTTTTTATGAATTTCTGAAAGTTTCCTTTAATACTTCATACTGCTGTTAGATGCCTTAACTTAATTTCTTTGGACGATTGGACGATTACTTAATTGTCTAGAATAACTATTCAGAAAATTGTAAAAATGCTTGCTTAAGAAATTATTTAACACTTTACAGTAAGGTTCTATATGTTAACATAAGTAAAAGCATTAGGTAAACTAACATAAGGAACAAACATTTATTAATATAGGTCAATGTTCATTTATGAATACCCTATACAATTGTTTATTGTTAATTCAGCCTCTGCTTTATAAGCCTGCCAGCTGCCTCTCAATGCTCACATACTTCCGTGTTGTCAACCCCCCCACCCGATCACTCCGGCAGGATCCGATGGTTCAAGCAGGTGTCGGAGTGCAGAACCGTAGGACAAAGCTTACACCAAATGATATAGTATCCTTTTGTTCGCATTTATTCCAACAATCTCAAGTCTTTCTGATATATGTAATGTTCTTTGTTCATGGTAACTAATGTAGTTATTACTGTAGTAAACAATGTTAAAGAACACAACCTTATTGTAGAGTGTTACAAGAAATTTGCAAATTTGATTTGGTAGTATCAAAATCATATTCTGTATAATCATGAAATTTCACTAATATCGGTATGGTGAGAACCCTAGTGCTTACTGCCTCCAGTTCGAGGTGATGGAGAGGGTGATGAAGAGGTTGCAGATCTCCGCGGGGTTGACTGAGCAGAGGAGGAGCCACTGGCCGGCTGTCGTGTGGGTGGAGCTCCAAACAGATCCCCCAACAGGTCTGTGGTTGTGCTGGTGGTGGGAGGGTGTGTGGAGGATGAAGGAGGCTGAGCTGCATCCCCGTCTAGTCCCAGCAGATCCACATCTTCTGCTGCTGGAGGAGGATGGGCCACTGAAGATTGGGGTTCTGGCTTCTTAGCTGCTTTTGATTTCTCATTGCTTGTGTTGCTCTGCTGGCTAGAAAGGGAGAGCATATCATCGTCCGAGGGTTCACTCTCTTCATTTGGACCCACTCTACCTCCACAGCCCCCGTGGCCCTGGGCTGGATCTAAAGGACAGACCGGAGAAACGGTTAAGACCTTTAAATCTAAAGATCACCATAAAAGCACCATTGTGCGCTATATTTCAGTTCTCCTGAAGCCACTGAAAATCTCCACTTCCAACAAAGCTCTCAAATCTCATTTGCACGTGTACATAGTTAATCTTGGCATGTCAAGATACGTCGTGCCAGGTTTTACATCAATAATGCCGAACACCACTGAATCTGGTGCATCATGTTATTGAATGCAATACAGCAAGTTTGAATATGTTCAATAAAGTATGAATGAGATTTGAGAGAAAAGGCAGAGAGTAGGATTTTTAATGAAAGATAACGTCAATTTAAGACTATTACTTTGAAATTGTATTCCTTCCGAATACTTGAAGGGATATGGACTACTTGACAGCCTCTGCTTACTGAATGCTTTCATTGTATTGAAAATGCAATGTTTTCTAAACATCTCTTTTTTTTCTTTTGCATTGAAGAAAGCAAATCAGGCAGGTTTGGAATGACTTGAGGGAGATTAAATGATGACACAATTTCCGTTTTTGATTATATATAACGAGAAAAAAGTCATTACAAAAGTGCCTAATCGCCCAATTTCCCCAAATAATAGATTTACTCAGCCGTCAGCTTTACACAACAACCGTACCAGTAAATCTGCCAATGGAATATTTGTTTTCAATCTTTTTAACAAAAGTGAGTTCAATAATAAACACATCTATGCCACTAAAATAACCAAGATTTCAACTACACATCAAATTATTGCCTAAATCCACTAGTCAACTACACATATTTTATTCCACTATTTAGTGTGCGCTCTCACAGGCCTCCTACACTGTCTTACCTTCCAAGTCCAAGCCCTCCATTTCATCTTTTCAGCAGAGAAGGAAAAGTACATTAAACAGATGGTGTTTAGTTTAATGGTGCACAGAAACTCAACAAAATGCCATGGAGTGACTAATGAGTTGACTCAAATGGCTCACGAAATGGCTCACTAAAGGAACAAACTGCAGAGCTATGAATGGTGAGCAACTCCACAGGGCCATCCTGTCACCCTCTGCAGCATATTCAGAATTAATGCAATGATGACACGAGAAAACAGCAAGTGTCTTTTCTTCATGCTAAAGAAAGAAACATTTAAAATGATGATCTTCTAAAGTTTTTAAAAAGCAAAAATGAAATCATTTGACTTTTTTTGAGGGGCTGTTAATCAATTCAAAATGCTAATCCATTTAATTACATTTATTTGCCAATTAATTCATTAAATTAATAATGATTAATTGCATATATCAAAATCTGCTGAAAAAGGCATTAAATTAAGATAATTCATTAGTGTATTATTGGGACACACGAAAGCATTAGATTGATATTACAAAAAGTTACTTTAGAAATTAATATATTGTTTGTTTTATTTTCATATCATTGAACATAAGCCAATCATTGGCCTGCAATAGCTGTAGACTTGGGGGTCTATCTCTCTATCTGCAATATTTTTGGTAATTTTTGGTATTTATGGACATGCAGACTTTGCAATAGCATGCAGTCTTTAACCGTTGAATTGCTTTCTATTTGGAGTGTCTATTTGCACCCCATTGTAAATAGCATCTGCCACACAGTGCAGCTATTTGCACCCCAATAGTCTGGTGTAACCACAGAAATATATGACAAACGAACCAATAGGTGTCGCTGCAGTGGCGTGGGGTGTTCGGATGGTGTGTGAATGTGTACTGTTGTCCTAGCGACCGCGGTTCACTTCCATGTTTTGTCCCACTCTTTTTCCCATCCGATTTCCTGTTGCTGTGATACCGCCTGCCTGATTGAAGACGTGAGAGCAGACCATGACTCGGGTGGCTGGAGTCTCTGATGATCCTATGTGCTTTTTTCACACACCGCCTGTTATATATGTCCTGGAGGGAGGGAAGCTCACCTCCAATGATGTGTCTGGAAGTTCGCATCACATTTTGCAGGGCTTTGCGGTTGTGGGCGGTGCTATTGCCGTAACAGGTGGTGATGCAGCCAGTCAGGATGCTTTCTTCAGTACTGGTGTAGAACCGTGTGAGGATGTGGTGGTTCATTCCAAACTTCCTCAGCTGTCACAGGAAGAAGAGGTGCTGGTGAGCCTTCTTCACAACGGCCTCAGTGTGGACGGACCATGTGAGTTCCTCAGTAATGTGGACACCGAGGAACTTGAAACTGCTGACTCTCTCCACCGGTGCTTAATGGTGATGGGGCTGTGTTCTCTGTCTTTCCTCTTGAAGTCCATCACAAGCTCCTTGGTTTTACTGACGTTGAGGGAGAGGTTGCCTGGATCTGCCTTTTTTTGTTTTTTTCAGTGTCTCGTGCCATGAGCACCACACTGTTCACATGGCATGTTAAATTACAATTAGTTCATCTTTGTAAAAAGTGTCTTGCGAACCTTATGTTCCATAGTGTTGCGCTTTTTATAGCTGTTTTTGAACAGCTCCTTACTCTATGACCCTGTTTCCACCTGATATTAAGATGTTTTTGTGATCGGATCACATGTGGTCAGTGCTAAATACAAGTCTTAACGGGGTCAAAAATTTTTGTGATTGGATCACAAAAACCACAAACGCATGTGGTCAGAAACGTACCTGAACGCATCACATTTGAGGTGTAAACACTAATCCGTCTGTAAAGGATTTCAATGGAAAGGAGGAGGCGAGAACCGGCTTGACAATGTAAATTCTATTTTAATAATAAACTGAAAACAAAGGACACAAACACACATGACAGACATGTCCGTAAATGATCTCTCTCTCGTCGCACCACCGTCTGCCATCAGCCTTTATCCCACTCGGAGGCTTGATTAGCCTAATACGGGACCGGGTGTGTATCATCACGACCCGGCCCTGCCCTCCGCCCTGCCATCCTAAATGAGTCTCAGCAGCATCGAAGTGCCTTCCCTCACCTGTCAATCAACCGCTCCACTACAACAAGAATTTAAACTTTGCCCTTTACGAGCGGTTTTAAAAGGAAAAAATGTCCAATCGGAAAAATAAAAAAGTGGATATATACACAAGCATGAGAACTTCACAAATGTTATTCAGTGTGTCTGATATCAACATGCAGAGACACTTAAGAGAAGCATGAACATCTGCAGCTCAGATTAATTAATCCACAAAAATAAATGGGCAATTCTGCTCAAAATATTGCATTTGTGCTTAGATTATAGTTTCATTTTCTTTGTCTTTTCTGATTTTGTTGCGGTTTATTATCATGCAGGAACACACTGACAGTGATTGACGTATTGACGTCCCACCCCTCCAAAGCCGATCAAAAGTGGTCACAGAAGATGCTTTTAAATGACCAGGTGTAAACAGCGATGTGTCTCACCTGACCACATGTGATCGGTTCACCCGAATTTATCTTAATACCAGGTGGAAACGGTGTCTATACAGTATGTGCTGCCTTTTCTCGGTAAGTGTGGTTTGATGAGGTATGTTGCCTGTTGTAGCAGCTAAAGCCTGTATTACATTAGGCAATTTCTCAAGGTATTTTCGGGAATAAGCTTCATTTACATAATAGCCTGCCAGAGGAAGGGAGAGGGACCACTTATTAGCATATGCCAGAGGGAGGTTGTTAATCCCTTGACCAACAGGACTCCCTGCTGAATTAATGGCTCTGACAACTGGAAAAGCAGATCAAACTTGTTCAAAAAAATCATTCTGTCGCTGGGCTGGTCTCATGTTGTCTCGTCAAGTGAACAATGAGCTCCTTTTACAGAAGAACTGACATCATGCTGGTCTGAACGCTTTCATCAGCGATCACTCTCACAACCGCTTATTATCACAAACACCAAACGTTTTATTTATAGAGATTGTCGACAAACATTTTACTGGGGTTCTCCTGCACTAAAATGAATAATAAAAGCTTTTTTTACTCACTCAAAGCTACATATGAAAATACACTTTCTACAGCAAGCTCCATGTGACAGGGAATCTGAGAGAGAGAGTCGAGGGAAGTCGTTATGTCTGTAACCACTCCACAGTTCTTAATTGGCAAGTATGTCATAACTCCAACGGAAGAGTTTGTGATCTATGCAAAACAGTCAGTAAGTATGACACCAGCTTAAAGTAATATTCCGGATTAAATAAAAGTCAAGCTCAATCAACAGCACTTGTGGCATAATGTTGATTACCACAAAAGCTAATTTTGACCTGCCGCTCCTTAAAAAAAAAAAGCAAAAATCTGGATTACAGTGAGGCACTTACAAAGGAAGTGAATTGGGGCCAATTTTTGAACGCCAAAATACTCACCATTATAAATGTATAGCCACAAGACATAAACAATATGCATGCAAACATGATTTTAGTGTGATAGTTTATGAGCTTAATTTGTATTGAACCCGGAATGCTCCTTTAAGGCTGCACTGACTGTGGGATTGAATAAACCTGGAGGTAGAACTTTAAGCCTGCTTATTAAGCCTACTTAGTTTTTTTTCTCCTTTTAAATCACAGAATTGATTGTTGCTAAAACCCTACTTTTTTGTATCAGTAACATATGTGTATTTTACCTGCAATAGCAAGTGCATCCTGGTGTTCTTGATGGCAGGAGAAAAGAACATTGGGGCTCAGGTCTTTGGTGGGGAACTGCTCCCACGGTGGGGTGAGATCTTTCTGTTTCTCTGTGCTTTCCACCTCAATGTCTAACAGCACTTGAAACAGCTGGGGGTATTTCTCTGGAGAATCACATGCATCCAGCTCTGTCCTGAACACACACACACACACACACACACACGTAGACACACACACACGTAGACACGCAGACACTTCAGTGCAAAGCTAAAAAAGAGCAGTATAGACTCATACTGTGATAAATGGGTAGTTTGTTGTTTATAAATTATGTCCATAACATGTTCATAAACCTTTCTGTTTTTCATATTTATGGTTAAAATTAAAATGATGTGAAAGTGTGTTTTAGATGTTGTAACAGAACACCAATTCCAAGTTTTTCACCTATTTTTAATCACCTTTGAGCTTGTTTACAGTTCACATAATCCTGTGGTGTGATAAAGTCATAATGTCAATAAATTACTAAATAATTTTCAATCATTGGAAAATTGAAAATCACTCATTTGTGGTTTAAAGTATTATTTTAAATATTTTTTTTATTTTACACTGTGTCCTAGCCAGGTGTGATGTGATAAAGCAAAAAGGAACAGGGCATTTTTTGATCACATGGATTCTATTTCTTCAGAGTCAAGCTAGGTAGCCCCGCCCACTATAAAATCTCATTGGTCTAAAATTCTGCTCCACATACAGTAGCTGTATATTAAACATCAAATATGCTCTGATTGGGTCGGACGTCAGTTTTACATTCAGTGTGGACATCCCAAATTGCAGGGCAAGGATATCGCTGCCTGCCATTTCATGCCAACCATTCAAAATCTAGATAAATTGCTCCGTATGTAACTCTGCGACAATGTGATGCTTACAAAAGCAGTAGAAAGACACACTTACTTCAGAAACTTTAAGACCGTGGTGCCAGGGACAATGAATCCAGTATGGAACTGAATCTGGAACATCTGGGTGTTTGTTACCTGCAGGCACATCAGTATTTAAACACAATTTTGAAGGAACCACTGTATCATGCTACAACACACTGTTCTTGCTGAAGATTTACAACCATTCAGTTGCTAATTACAGCCTGATCACATGAAATTTATGTGAACATTACAACAATTTTGCAATTCAAAATGAATGTGTTGTATATCATGGAAACTGCAGGGAATTGTACTTATAACACATATAACACGTTTTGCAAAAATATATATAGAGTCACGTTTCACTATGAGACCAGGTTGGCTAATTAACTTTACCAAGAACTTTAAAACTTCCTCACGCTTAACTGGTAGAGCATGTAGCTCAAGTATCACACTTGCAATATCAATGTAATGAGCGTGTTTCCAAGGGAACACACAAAATGGTCATTCTTGAATGCACTGTTACTTTGGATAAAAGCGTCTGCTGAATGCATTAATGTAATGAATGTTAATGAAACATAATCATGCCAATTTTACAGTTTTGCACTCTGCAGAAGCTTCAAATTAAAAGAGTAAAGTTGGTTATTGGTCTTCTACCTTTGCTTGTAGTGCATGTGACCGCATATGATAGACAGAAATCACCACGTCTCCTTGGACACTCACTCCCACAGGAAAAACCACTTTACCCTCCTGTATCCTGTGTTCCCTGTAATCACAGAGAAGAGGCGCAACATATACAATATGAACAGATACTCAAAGCTGTTACACTTAGAAAAGCATGAATTTCCTTGATGGTCCAGGCTGGTTTGTGCTTGTTTGGTGCAAATCTGGCTGTTAGACCAGCACCAGACCATCAAAAAATGCTTGTTAACAGGCGTAGTTGACCAGCAGATAGTAAGACACTAAATACAGCCTACCTCATTCTTTCGTAATCCTGAGCTGTAGAAAATATCTTGGTCTCGCCAATAAGTACGTCACAAAAAGGCCGACAACCACTGCGCTGTTTGTTGAAGCAAGGAACAGGACTCATTGTGACAGCTTTAATGACTAGTGGTTTGGAGTGTGGTACCGTAGGCTTCTCTGAGACCATACTGCACACATAACCTATGTACCTGAATAATCAAACATACACACAAGCATATTTGGCTATTAGCATTTTTTCTCCATAGGGATTAACTTGTTTGATGGTTAGAGACATGCTATATGTTTTGATGAAAAATGAGGTTTCATTCCTTCCATTTACAACCCTCGTAAAGAGGAATGGACATTTCAAAACTGCCTAGAAAAAGCGTGTCTGCAAGTCACAAAAAGCAATCTGTTACACGAATTAAAAATCTACAAACGGCTTCCAAAAGCTCTGTATCTATTAATGCTAAACTTGAACTGAACTTGAATGGAGCAACTTTTAATTGAAGATTTGTTCATCATCTACCATTATCATTCAATTTATTTGTATAATGCTTTCCACAATACATATTGTTACACTGAAGCTTTACAAAGAATTACACCACAAACGTTCTAGTGAGCAAGTCAAAGGCGACAATGGAATGGAAAAACCATGGCAAGGGGCCGTTCAGACCAAATACATTCTAAAAAAATAAAAAATAAATAGAAGCAGTGCAATGGATTGAACCAAACGAAGTGCCTCAAGACGTGTTTTAAAAGGTGAAGTTGAAGATGTAAAAACATGACTTCTAATAAAATGTCCATGTGATTTTGGATAATGTGAATTGTAAGTGCAAATAGAATGCTGGTGGTGTATGAAAGACAAAACTGTAGTTAAGCATTTATAGCAGCAGCATAGTTTTCCTTTTTATCAAAGCTAAACATTTCAGAGCTACAAGTTGTTTGAGCATACCTCCTGTGTGAGGGCCACAGGCCAGAACCAGGCCTCTTGGCACTGAGAAGCTGCATGGCTGGCACCGGGTTGGCAAAGAGGTGGCAGAAACAGAACATGGCACAGACCAGCACGCCTGATGGAGCTCTACCATCCTAAAAGAGAGGCAAATAAAGCAGGTTTCTGGACACATTTGGACAATACATACCCTAGAAAATAATGATAAATTATTTACAAATATAGAAGTTATTATGTAAAGTTTGCAAAACAGCAAGAAACTGTAAATCTTAAGTCAGGAAGACTAGCAGCACTATTATCTAAGTAACTCCTAGCCAATCACATGTAAGTCATCGCTTTATAAGTCTGCTAACATCACATTGCTGTTTCAGTGTGCTAACACGGCAACCTCCACCACCCCACCGCCACCAGTTCAGTCCCATCCTGCATGGGGTTAGGCTCCTTGCCTCTGCCTACTATCCATGGCAGGATCTGATGGTTCCGAGAACAACTTCTTCAGACTGCCAGATGGGGCTTACGCCAAAGAGAGACATTACATTCCTGTTTTATATTCATTAAATAAATGTAATCTAAAACTTTACTCAAGTCTGTTAGTCTTCCTGATAGAACAAGACAGAAGGCTACTGGAAACTCTCATGACCGCATTGAAATGCTTGTTTGTTCATTTATTGTGGTAATGGAATTTTTATATAAAAAAAAATCAGCATTTTCTATGCTTGACTTTTAATTATAAATTGGACAAACCGTAAAAAGGCTTTGAGAATATTATATGTGACAATTGACTGTAAATAGTTTATATGAAAAAGAGTGAAGAATAAATAAAATTATGGAGTGAGTTACACCTTCATACCGAGCATGTGATCACACACACATTCTTGGGGTTTTGCTTGAGCCAGTTGTACATGTTTTTACACACGGCAAACAGATTGTGTAGACTCGGGGCCTGTCTGGATGGCCAATTGCATTCGGAAACCTACAGACAAACGAGAAGTGTCAATCGCTTACAACGAGGAATATTTAGGAATAATACTTAGTATTAAACTTCAGTACATCCTAAGGGCATGAATGACACCTCAAAAAACTTGTTAAAGCGATCAGACATATGATTTTCGGCTGGTGTGGATAATAAAAACAGGAATAAATAAACAGATAAATAAATAAAATCCCTTTGAAGACTTTGAACCAGGGACCAGAGTCATATATGGATTAAGAATATATATTTTGTTTCTTTTTCAATCTTTTTTTTTTTTTTCCTGAATATCATATTGATTTGGGGGTGTGCTCTTGGTGTCCTAAGCAACCACCAAGAACACCTTCTAAACATTCAAGCAATGCCCTGGCAACCACCCAAATCACCATAGCAACATCATGGCCAAACACCCTAGCATCATAGCAACGAGTTTTGCAAAGGTAAGTACCATTAACATTGGCTTGTTAAAAATAGTATATAAATGTTGCTGGCATTTTGTTATTAAAAATAATACACTTAAGTAAATTAAACTATATATACATTCTAACAACAACAGCAAACAAACTATGAGTCCTGCAGTTAATCTTTGGAGTTATTTGATTACATGAGAAAAGCAATGTTCTGTATTTAATGAAAGGAGGCCAGATGAGTCACCATAGCCACCAGTATAATTTCTCATCAGAAATAAGTATGCTGCACTTATGTTTAGAAATGTGTTTTTTAGACTCACTTCAAAATATGTTCATGCACTACTGAGAAAGCTTGCACTAGGTTTGCAAGGTGAACTGAAAGTACAATAAGTCAGGAAGTCCAGTTTATTGCACTCACTCTGTTGGCAAACTTTGCCCCCCGATAGTTTTTCTGTGACAGGTTGAAAACAGTGTAGTGGTCAGCATGACTTGAGTCCAGAAAGGAGCGGATATCCTCTGTGTGGTTCCTGTAACCCATCTCCACTACCTCAGCAGGATAGGACATCACTGACAATATGAGAGGGAAGTGGAAATAGACAATTAGGAGAGGATCTTGAAAGCTTTTTTCAGCAAGTTTGTGACCAACATATCAGTGCATTTTAGTGCATATAGCAGAAACATAAACACAATGATAGTAGTTTCTGATATACTACACTTTAAATTGTATTAAAACTGAATTAACATAAAACTGACTGACTGATTTATAACAGTTTAAAAGGAGAGTATGTTTGTCAATGCATGTGTGACACAGTATATGCAAATCTTTATGCATGTGTAACAGTAATTACACTAGCATAAAAGGACCAAAGAGTACCATGCTATTTCCATGCATTGTTGGATATGGTACCATGGTACTACGCTGGTCTTTTGACATGCACCATGGAAGTGTCATGGTATTTTTGGAGTACTTAGAAGTCACTTGTAAATACTATGGTTAATGAAGATGATTATAAATCAGTGCCATGGTTCTGCCACAGTATTTTTTTTTTTAATTTGATTGGCTGTTTACTCACCGATAATACGTGAGGTGATGTAGGCGATGTCCAATTCTCCTTTTGTATACCTAAATTACACATAAAAGCACATCATTGTAATAATACAATTATTTATCCTTAAAGGGATGGTTCACCCAAGAATGAAAATTCTGTCATTATTTAATCAACCTTATGTTATTCCAAATTTCCTCTTCTGTGTAACAAAAATGTAAGATGTAAGGCATTCTGGGGGACTGCTAACCTCAGTTACCATTCACTTTCATTGCATGGAAAAAATGAAAAGGCAACAAAAGTGAATGGTGACTTGAGACTCTCAGTGGAAGAAAGTAAAGTCATATGGGTCTGGAACAACATGTGGGTGAGTAAATGATGACAGAATTTCAATGTTGAGATGACAATCCCTTTAAAGGGATAGTTCACCCAAAAATGAAAATTCTCTCATTATTTACTCACCCTCATGATATCCCAGGTGTGTATGACTTTCTTTCTTCACCAGAACATATTTGAAAGAAAATTGAAAAATATCTAAGCTCTCTAGGTCCTTAAAATGCAAGTGGATGGTGATTCGATATTTGAAGCTCCAAAAATCACAGATAGCCAGCATAAACATCATTGATTTGGAGCAAAAAAAACTATAACTAGTTTTTAAACTATAATCCAATGCTTCCAGTAAGCTTTACAAGAGGGTGGAGATCATGCGAGTCTCTCGTGTGACGTATTCGTTGCCATGTTGCGGACCTAATCTCACGTTCTCCTCTGGTTGAGACATCCCAGAAGATTTAAGTGAAAGTCATACACACATGGGATATAATGATGAGAGAATTTTCATTTTTGGATGAGTGATCCCTTTAATAAAATGTAATAAACATTTATTAAAATGTTCATTAGTAATACATTATATTCAATATTACTTTATTCTATTCTATTATTATTTCAACTAAATAAATATTTTACTAAAATGTTTTATTAAAGTATAATTAAAAATATAATTGTGTTCTAATAATTTATACATATTTGAACATCTATATTCATGTATTTGTGTTACAGTAAACTGAGCGCAAGTCATCTAACCCCTAGACATAGTTGACCACAACTCTCACATCACCTGAGTAATCTGCTGAAGTGTGAAATCCTTTTAATGAGATCATATGTAAACAAGCTACTTGTGGCAGGGGGGGTGGGGCCGGGTTGTGATTCAACACACCCGGCCCCTAATCAGGCTAATTTGCCCTTGAGAGGGATAAAGGCCAACCGAAGATGGCAGTGCCACAGAGAGAGAGATTTACAGACAGCTGTCTGACACCTGTGTGTGTGTGTGTGTGTGTGTGTGTGTGTGTGTGTGTGTGTGTGTGTGTGTGTGTGTGTGTGTGTGTTTGTCTTTTTGGTTCAGTTCATAATTAAAATATTATTTATATCGTCAAGCTGGTTCTCGTCTCCTCCTTTCCATTAATCCTTTTACACTACTATTCTAAGCCTCTGTGCAAGAGGTGAATGAAAGTAGTCTAGAGTGTGTTTGTGGGCTTTGTTGCCATGTAAATGTTCACCCTTTGCACAGTGCCTGAAAATACCACGTTTTTTAATCATTATCAATGTGTGTGTGTGTATATTTGTGAGAGGGGGCACCAAGTGGCAGAATGAGTTCTAGAAAAACCTTTTTAAAAATCTAAAATTCCTGTGTAGTATGGTTCTATACGTTAACATTATTTAAGGCATTTTGTATCAAGAACTAACAATTAACAATATTTTACAGCATTTATAAATCTTGGCTAATGTTCAGTTATAAATATACCATTGTTCATTGTTTGTTCATGTTATTTCATAATGCATTAACTTATGAGTGAAGCCTGTCGCTTCATTGTGTCTGCTGCCGCGTTGAGGCTGCCTGGGATATGAGTGACGTGCAGCGACCCCAGTTGGTGCTGACTCCAATGGCGGAGATGGTGGGCGAGTTGTGACATATGATGAGAGCGCACGCCACCATGGCGAATTATGTACGCTACCATCGCGGTGCTGTTTGAACGGTTCAAGATGTGCTTGCCTCAGATCGTCCTACAGGCCTTGGAGGGGAGTGCAGGGCGATCCCGCCAGGTGGCCGCGGAGAGCGGGCTAGATGATTGGTTCCTCGGGTCAGGGCGCCGCTCACGGTTGGTTCCTCGGGTCAGGGCGCCATCAGACTGGTCATGAGGCAAGCCGGTCTCACGTCGAGCCCGGACAGAAGCAATCGAGAGTGCTGGCGGGTGGGTGGTTTATGGGGATTTACCCGGCGAAACTGCGCATGCCAAACTCCCCATATCGCCTCCATTGCCAGCCGGGTCGTCTGGGAAGAAGGAGCAACGCGGGGGGTGGCTGGAGTGGCGTTCCCTTTAAGGAAGGAAAGTCACGACTGCAAAAATTCCATGGTCAAGTTCTCGCAAAGAGTACATGAACCATCCACAAACGCTGCCTCGGTGTGATCACGACCCAGACACACGAGGCAGCGCCTATGACTGTCAGAAGCAGAGAGATATCTGCCGCATCCAGGAACAACACAAAGGCGGCAAAACATCTTGAAAAAGACGCGTCTTTAAAACGATGTTTGATGCCAATGTGTTTACTCTTTAGAGAAATTATTGCTCTTTTAGAGGATTATTGCTCTTTTAAGAATGCTGTGGAAGCACCCAGGGGCGTGGACTACTCTGGTGTGCAGAGGAGGGAGAAAGCCGCTGGTAATGCGCTGTAGATCCAACAGCAATGATCTAGAGGTGAGTGGAACAGTAGTGAGTTTCTCAGCTCACTGATCACATAACCACTCAGCTCCGAAGAAAGAATCTGACTGAACAGATGCACAATCCCTGCCTTTTATACCTGTATGTCCATGGGCGGAACATGCAAATTCTGTTCGCCAATTTTTCATTGGCCTTGTCTCATATTCAGAGGTATACGAGGCTCTCAAAAGAAGCCCCTTGTGTCACTACAATCGAGTGAGTGACAGAAGGGGAACAACATAGAGTGTCAGTAACCTGGTTGGCCTGATCTGCTTCTGGGTCAGTCAGGGGTAAAATGCAACATTACATAAGAGCTTCATGCTGTATCTACTCATCAGTAAATGTGTTCAGCTGAGTGATAAATGAACATGAATAGTTTAGGAGCTCTGGAAGCTCAGTTATCCCCTGTGTCACCACACTATCCTCTGGATAACAGCACATAAAAGTCACATAAAAGCACAACAGTGACTAAAGTTACTAAGGAAACACTTTATATTTGTTGTCTTTAACTACTATGAACTTAAGAATTTGATACAGTGTACTTATTATGTGCATACATGTTGTTGCATCGTACTTACATTTAAAGTGTCTGCATTTAATTACATATATAGTTACACTGCTAACCTTACCCTAAACCTAACCCTACTCCTAAACCTATCCATACCTAAACCTCAGTAGCAGCATATGTGAATCTTGTGAGAATTTTGCAAAACAATATGTAATTATAAAATAAATACATTGCATGTTAGTACATTGTAGTTAAAGACTATGTTAGTACATAGTAGTTAAGACACCTAATAATAAAGTGTTACCAAGGATAAATAGTGGCTTCCTGCCGTACAGTAGCTTGCTATTGCCGATGTATTATGCAGTATAATGATGAGTGTGCAGGTTATGAGGTGTGTGTTGTGTGCCATTAAAATAACATTCCAGGTTCAATACAATTAAAGCTAAATTTACATTATTTGTAGCATAATGTTGATTACTACAAAAATGCATTTCGATCTGTAAACGTTAAAATACTCGATGTTTCAAAAGTATAGCCACAAGACATAAACAATCTGCATATTAAACTGATTTTAGTCTGATAAAATAACTTAACCTTTTATGTGTAAAGTTATATAAAACATTTCAACATACTAGTGCCTCACTTTTACCTCTATTTTTTTAAGAAATGGGAAGAGTCTAAATAATTTTTTGCTGTAATCAGCGACATGTTACAAATGTTTTCGATTGAACTTAACATGTATTGAACCCAGAATATCCCTTTAAAGACTATGTGTGTTTTTTCTGTTAAAACATTTCCTTCTATCCCAGTTTAATATGAATAAATCAAAACACTGGCACTAACAAAACATTGCTCAGTTTGTTTAGGCATCCCAACAAACCAAACACAGCAACATTGGCTCATCTTAAGTTTTTTGTGATGCTGCATCCACGCAAATAGGTGTCAATATTAAATGTCATGACATCATAAAGTGTGGTCACAAGACATGTAAGAGTCAATGAGGTTTGATCTTATTAAAATAGTTGCTATGTTTTGGTTAAGGCACTGTATATAACCTGCACAATTATTTGATTTGAGAGTGAATAACAACTTAAATGTCCATTTGTTCATCTTACAAAGTAATCGCAAGCATTTGGAAGAATTTAAATACTCTACGATGCATATGTCGCATGGACTACTTCCACGACACTTTTGGTTGCTTTTTTAAGCCTTAAAGTGAGTTACTTTCATCTGCCATTGAATGGAAACAAGTGATCGTGACACTCTAAAATATCTCCTTGTGTCCAGCAGAAGGGTCATAAGTCTCATAAGGGTCATTTGTAAAATAGTAAATGATGACAGAATTTTCATTTTAGGGTCACTAATCCTAAGTCCATGACCACCTTGTATTGGTCAATGCAAAAACAATAAATTATTTGGTGTACCTGTAAGGCTAAAATTAGGCTAATGAACTAGATAATATATCAAAGAATATGGAGTAAGGAGGAATACAGAGTAATCCATGCCTATATTAAAATAAGCACCCATGCAGAACCTAAACAACGTAATTACTCAAAATTAGGTCACAGAGAACTGACACTATTAAAAACTATTAAAAGACCTTGACTGTGTTTGCTTTAAAGTGCAGTCTTATGCATACTCGTATACACACAAAAACAAACTTGCACACAAATATAAGGGGACTTACGTGGCCACTTGATTCATAACCTTGGTAGAGGTGTCTTTGATAGTGTCTTTCAGGTTGTCCTTGATGTTGCTGAAGAACTTTCCTGCACCTCCTTTGACCATATCCAGAAGTCCCCCCCCATAGTTCCCATCCATATCTGGAGACGGAGGGCCTTTAAATGATCAGAATTTCATATCTTACAACACACATGCAGACAGGACACCACAAACACATTTTGCATGTCAACACTACACATTAGGCATGCTTATACAATTAATGCAAAAACCAAAACACTGCATCTAAATAATATTACATGCATAAGACAAACATCAGGCATCAATAAGGTAGATGCCGCAGTAGTAGCACTAATCACTGAGGGAAATCAGGTCAAAGTATGTGCTGATCAGTTAGCTGTACACCAGGAAACCCATTAATGCATTGCAGTGAAACACAGGAAGCACTTCTACACAGGCTAATTAATCATAAGTGCTATATAGGTGCCTTACAAGCCAAATGTGCATGTAAATATGGTTTAATGTACACATAGATGGTGGACGTTCTGAAGTGTAAGGAACATCAGATGAAATGAAACAGACTGGGGGAACAACAGAATGGGAGAAGTGGGGAAATATTCAGCATATAGGGCCATTTTACAGAATCTTCTTATCTTTAGACGATATCCACACCAATATGTTTTTGGTAAAAAAAACATTCCGCATACAGCATTTTCGAAACATCTTTCATCCATACACCAGTGCACGAAAACTATCACTGCAATTGGTGGCTTTACAAAATCATTGTCATGGTGATAATAAGGAACTGGGATGATATCATGTAATCAGTAGGGCTTCCCCCGACCAAAGATTTTCCTAGTCGACTAGTAGTTGCTCATTTAAGCCATTAGTCGGCTAGTCATCGCATGCTGATGATATTAATTGAATTGCTTACATGTTGGGGGGCATCAGAAAATAGTTTGAGTTCCAGGGCTAAGAGAGAATATAAGTAACACTGCTAACACTGTTCTACATTACAGAGAAATACTAAAACGTAATAATGAGCCTTTAAAATATACATTTTATAAAGCGCACGCACAAAGCGAGCCGCAGCGACACTGGCAAAAGCGGTAATGATTCTGAATGCGTTAGAAAAACCAGCAAGGAGACTGTCTGAACATTTTGTTCATTTATAGAGAGAAATGCACATTAGGGTTGTGCCGACAGACGAAGATCTCAGGATCAATGATGGTCAGAGTGATCGGCAATAGCTGATGGCTTTGACCATGTCTTTGATATTTGGCTCGTTTTCCCATTAATTAAATTATTATTATTAATAGGCTATTATTATCAAATTAATTTTACAAATAATTTGCCCATAGACACACATACACGCACTTAAAGAACCACTTTATTATATTATCAAGAACATATGACAGAAAAGATTTATATGTGCTTGTATGACACGCTGATACGGAAGCGTGCAGTCTCGTGGAACACGCACAAGTAAAAGGTTCTCACTCTTTCTTTGTTTCTGTATAATAATTTTTAATTTTTTTTGCAAGAACAGTATCGTCTATGAGTGCTGCAAATGACCTCAGACATTTCAGCTCAGGAGGTGCTTTGAGTTCAGTTTCCACAGAGAAGTTCATTGTGACCACAACTCTACAGCCTGTACATCTGTGATTAAAACATAAAATAATACAAAATCACGTTCACCTTGAACCATGATTTATATTTCAGTGATTATTATCATCATTATAATTATTATTTTTACATTTAGAATTTGTTTTTATGTCTTCATTTGTGTAAATCATTTTCCGGCATGATGTTAAGATGGATTCTTGCCTGACGGTAAATGGAAAGGTGTGTGTGTGTGTGTATATGTATATGTACAGTATATATATATATATATATATATATATATTATTATTATTATTATTTTAGCTGTAAAGTTGTAAAGTTAAATGGCAAAACATCGTCATGGCAACAAAGCTATAAAATTAGATGAAAGAGTTGCTGAAAAGGGATTTTATCACAAAAAATTGTGTTAACACATATTGTTTATGACTTGTGCTTATACTTTTGAAACGTTTACATATTGGCCCCATTCAGATCCACTGTAAGTGTCTCACTATTTCCCAGATTTTTTTTTTTAAAGAAAAGGTTTTTTGCTTATCAACATTATGCCACTTGTATATTGAACCCGGAATATTCCGTATAGAAAATATTATATGAATATTGGGCTACATTTTATATATATATATATATATATATATATATATATATATATATATATATATATATATATATATATTTTTTTTTTTTTTTTTTTTTCTTAATTTTTCTTTTTGGTGAATGTGTGTAAAGTGTCCTTGAGATAGTACAGCACTAAATAAAACACATTATTATTATTATTATTATTATTACTATTACAAGTATTATTTATTAATATCTTTAAATATATACTAAACATTTGGTCAGTGGTACCATAACCCATATAGTGATTTACAGATTTCTGTTTATTTAAGATTACTTCCTACTTTAAATGTTTTTCATTCTCTAGAGCTGTAGGCATTTGAGAAGGCTGTTAGCGAGCAGTGCTCAGCATGCACTCTGTACTTGATACATCCTGTGAGGAAAAAAATCCCTGAAGTTCTCACAAAGATAGCATAGGATTGTTTACGAAGTCACCAGTGTATGGAGTGTATGTGAGCCTTACTTTTGCGTTTTCCATTTTGCATATGTTGGGATGAAATGGTAAGGATAAAATGATGTGATATGGTTGAGTCAGAGAGTTTCAAAAATATATTAATGTCACATGAGTGTAACAGTAATAAGGGATTGGTCCTTCCTTTGCTGTTACTGCAGCATTCATTCTTCAGAAAATGCTTTCCTCTAGGGTGGAACATGGCTGCAAGTTTTTGCTCCCATTCAGACCACCATTGCTTCACTGAAGTAAGGCACTGATGTTGGACGGTGGGGCATGTTTGGTATTCCAATTCGTCCCAAAGGTGTTTAGGATTCAGATCTGGGTTTTGTGCATGCAGGTCAAGTTCTTTCACCCCATTCTACTGAAAATGCTGGTCTTATGAGGATCCAACAAGATCAAATGGGAAGTCGGCATGTTGTTTCCAAGACTTCCTGTACCACAGGATCGGATAAATTATGGTGACTAATGGACAAGCACCATCTCTTTTCAGGCATTTCAGACAACTTGCTACACAACTTGATTTTTTGGTGCCCCTCTGTGAACATTACACCCGAAAAATGGAGCTTGTCCGTGCCCATAAACCCAACACTTACAGCTTTAGCCACTGGAGGCAGTGATTCGCATTTTGGTTAGCACAAACCGATTTTAGCTAAGGAAAAGTCAACCTACTGTTTCCAATTTCACTGTGAGATCAGTCTGGAGAATGGATGGCTATATGCATGATTTTATGCAACTGTTAGCAATGTATTAATACTAATAGGTGCATAAAATTGTAATAGCCATGCCTGTTAATTAGATTGGGGGGGGGGGGGGGTATATAAGTTTCCACTTACCATGGAAACTTATATACCTGAAAACATTTCCTTTAAGCTCATCTACACATAATGCTGGCTTCAACAGAGAGAATTTTAACTATTTAGTTCAAAATAAAATAATAATAATAATAATAATAATAATAATAATAATAATTTACTCTCTCTGTCTGTATGTCCAGAAAGTCTTCCAAATTATTCCTCATTACTTTAACATTAAAAACTGTTCTTAATAAGGAAATATTTTATCAGTAAACAATTAAGAAGTTTAAAGCATAAACTGTTGGCACGTTTCTGCCTCCCACTTGTTGTAGCTAGAAGAAAAGGGTGGCCTGGCATCACTAGTGGGCCCGGCCAGAGAATTGGCTACTGGGCTTCCTGTAAGATTGCCCTTAAAGTACAGAGGAGCTTTATTCTGAATGAGCAAATACATAGGGGGTGTAGTTGACTTCAAAGTCCAAGGCAGCACCTCTCAAAGAGCACAGAGCCTCTGAACTCTTATGTCCCTTTAATCGCACAAAGAGCCCAATTCCGCTTGCATGTTTCAGAGAGAAAGACATCTATGGAAGGGGGGGCTGTCCTGACCACAGAAATCAGATCAGATTTGCCTTTCAGTTACAAATCAGATCAGATTTGTAACTGAAAGGCATGGCTTCCTATTTTATTTTCAATCTTCTTCACATTCTTCCTTTCTTTTGTTCTTATTATCAGCAGCATTGAGTCACAGAGAGCAGCTCTGAGATGTGCAGGCCCTGTGTGTTTATGTGTGTATAATCGTGTGCTTGTGTGTCTTGTTACAAGACCCGACTGGCTTTTCAATTATGGATCACCTACAGGCCGAAACAAAGCTAATACTTTTCAACCAACAATTTAAAATGCTCAAAGTTCCCTCATAAATTTCAGTGAGCATAATTATGAAACTAAATGAACACCAGTTTGATTAAAGTCAGTATTTTCACTAGAATTAGCCTACATTAAAATCAGCCTACATTAGTGACTAGATTGCATGTAAGTCTTTTAAAACATGGGTACTGCACTGGAACAACAGAATAATTAACAACCCAGCTTTTCTGACACGTTCACATTGCACAAACTGAAAAAATGTCTCGTCTTGCCTCATTATTAACTATATCACTGATAGAGTTCATTGCAAACTTCAGGAGCAATGGATTTACAGTGTATACACTTAGTTTAGACACTTATATGGTCTTTGAGGGAAATACTGGGGAAGCAAATCTACCCCTTATGTCCAAATGTCAAACTGGGGATATACTGGGGAAGCAAATCTACCCCTTAAGTTCAAATGTCAAACTGGGGATATACTGGGGAAGCAAATCTACCCCTTAAGTTCAAATGTCAAACTGGGGATATACTGGGGAAGCAAATCTACCCCTTAAGTTCAAATGTCACACACAATGGCTATTTCTCTCCCACACCCACACAAATTCTTTGTAGGCTGATGGAGACATCAGCTGCGACTACAATACCTGACACTATGCTTCCTTGCACTTTTATCTCAGCCCTAAAGGCCGGCTCACATACCAGACCACTGCAGTAAAACAGAAGCAATCCCAATCCACCAAACAGACATACAACTGAATGGTCTTGGTTATTGCTATCCCAGTCCATGTGAAACTCCAAGCAAGAAAGCCAACTGCAAGACCAAAACAAACAACATGCATGGCAACTGGGGCTAATGACAATGGCATTTATACACATCTGCTTCACATTATATTAATAGTAGTTACTGTGGCTTACTAATATGCCAGCACTTTGACTTTGATTAATTATCATGATACAGCACATAAACAGGCGACATGAAAGACATGCTTCAGGTGGAAATATTTAATTCGCCATGGGATACTTAAATACAACCAAAACGACATCAAATAACACACGTTTTGCGGTTGTTTCATAAAACGTGAAAAAACGAAGAAGCGGTTGGGCTGCGATCGCCATCCTAACGTCGACATACCTGAGCTGTCCATGGTACTGTAGTCGTCCTGTCGCGGCGGGCCTGTCTTAGCGCTGCCGAGGGTTACTGCCGTCAATCCGCCGCTGCCGCCGCTTCTTCCCCCGGTGCAGAAGTCTCCGCTGCTATCGACCAACTGCAAAGATTCGTAGCCATCATAACTGCTTTTTTTCTTGTAGCCACCTAGCAGGCTCATTAGCACAATTGGGAATCACATACGACGTACGACAACGAAGATTTCAAGAGACTAGGGGAATGCACATGTTCTGTTAGACTGCTCGGAAGGTGGAAATAATGTAGTTTCCAGCAAGGCTACCCAGCTACATACGCCCGCTAGCCGCAGGAGAGAAAGGGGTGGCGTGTCACAAGCGCCGCATTTACTACGCCGCACACACTCAGCCAGGCAGCCAATCAATGCAGCCAATTCGGATGTGACTCTGCAGCCTGAATCCACATCTAAACCTTTGACAAAAGTTCTTGTTTTATAAGAGATTATTTCAATAGGCTACTTATTTATTTATCAATTATTAACATATTGTATATATAATGAAATGTATCTATTTTATTAATAATAAAACTGACCGTATTATAATAACATGAATAGTTATGTGTGTATAATAATATAAAATAGATTATACATCTATAATCTATAGGTTTACTGAGATATAATATCGTGTTTGGGTTTGAAATGTGCTTTGAAATTTGGGTCACGAACATAATGTAACAAATAATTTTAAAAATACACAAGAATATTATTTATTTGTATTTAATATATAATGTCTGATTTATTAATAGCTCTACATTACATGCATATGTTTGCTTTCCAGTGTCAAAAATTAACTTTTATATTAAGGGGGGATGTTTTCCCCCTGGATTTGATATTTAGGGGCATTTTTTTATGTTTATGAGGGCATCTTTTTTTTTTTTTTTCTAACAGTTTAAACAATTTAAAACTTTATATCATCTGTTTATGTCAAACATAAATTTAATCAATTGATTACTACAAATTCTCAAGAATAAATGTATTACCTATTACCATAAGAATTAAATAAACATTAACTCATATTTATAACTAGGACTATATTAAGAACTACATGCTACCATATGCTTTCTGAGCTCTACAGACGGTTCTCTACCCAGAACAGTAATATTATGAATGGCATTCAAGCTCTAAATCCCAAAAGTGATGCCTTTCTCAAAGAGGATGTCCTCTTTTCTTTGGGTAGAAAGTATAGCTCAAATATTGATGATTGAAATACATCATGAAATACATCAGTTCAGAAGGTTTTTGATAGGAAATGAGATGCTACAAGTAAAAAAATGAAAAATTAATTAGAATCGCATTTTTTGCACACACATTTTGAATTTCAAGGGTGTTTTTGTCATTTTTGGTAACCTTTTTGTCCTGATTTCTGATCCGGCCATGTATACAAGTAAACATTAGTAAAACCCATTTTTAAAGTTTGAAGGCTTTAAAACTTCAAAATACAATCAAAAATGCATCTCTCTTGTCCATTTGTGGAAAATAAACTTGTGTGGATGTTCACTTCAAAACTACATTTGCCTGGGCCGTATCCGTGGATTGCAGTACAAAATAAATGTCTTTGTTATTGTTTGGGATTTGCATTATATTCCTAATATAAGTCTCTCACCATTTATAGTCTATGGGTAACCCTGATATAGTGTTCAGTGCTTTGCCAGTGGAAGTGCAAGACTTCCAATTTGGAAGAATGATTTATCTCTAATTGAGCTACTAGATGCTTCCCTTTATGGCCCCATTCATTGGCAGCCATTAGGACTGCATGCTTTCTCATAAGAGACGTGGATCCTGGGTAACCCTTTGAGAAGAGTGAAACTGAGAACACAGCATTTAGGAAGTGTCACAGAGAGAAAGGCTTTGGATGCTGTCTGCCATTACTTACCAATGTAACGCTAACTCTGATTAATTTCTTAAAATGTAAAGACAAGCAATAAAACCAACCTTGGGTCAGCTGGAGGGCATTAGTGGACACTACACATACAAACTTTTAAAGAAACAATCTGAGGACATTATCTGAATCCCACTTAAATAGTACCACTTAAATGCAATGAGGTCAAGAGAACGTAAATATAGTTATTTCCTAATATACAATGAAAAACAGTCAAATAAGCATTTTTGGATTCAAACACCTGTACTAGCAGCAACAATGATTGTACCTCAGGCGATCATGTCAGATATGCTATAAAGTTACCCTATAACAGCTTTTAGCAAAAGGCCTATACCTTTTGTTACACTCACGTTACAACAAAAGGTTATTTAACACAACTTGAGATCATTTTTAATGCCTGTTACTTGTAAATGTAGATAGGTCTTTATGATAAATGTCACAGCATAATACTTGTAAACAGTACTATATAAACAGATCTAATGAATTATACCAACTTGTGCATATAGCATATGTGTTGTGGCAAAAAGACAACAAGACTTTGAAAAACTAAGAAACAAAGATCTTTTTTCCTTATTAGTTTCTTTTTAATTCTCTCTTTTTTATTTATATTTTTGAGAAGCATCCTTCAAATCAACAATCTGGCAAAAGTTTACTCTTCAACTACATTGATACTATCACTATTTAAAAGCTGAAATGCAAGATAACATTCAGACCTCAATGTATATTAGTTAATATGTTGGGTGAATAAGTGGACTTGGATTCAAGGCTGGCTTTAGATTAATTGTAATCATAATAAAAGCATAAATTTGGAGTGCCTTGCTTAAAGGCAATGATTATTAAATTGGATGAGATGCCACTTAAAGTTCACGGCACTCACGTGGTATGGGTGTTTTTGGACATTTTATAGGTTGTTAACCTGATAGCTCCTTGCAGTTGGTAGGCTAATATTCAGTACCTATAACTGAAGTTGGTTCATATTGGTTATTCAAATGGGCCCTTCCACTGAACGAGTACAGCGCTGTTTTTAAATTGTTTTGGTGTCTCGAGATGCGTTCATTTCTATTGCTCTTTTAGCGTGAGAACATATTTGGTCTTGAACAGCAGTTTAATTATATATGACACCATCATCAGTCATTATTAAAATTTCAATGTATAGTTGTGACTTTGGTGACTGCACCAAAGTTGGTCTAGCAAGTCAGTCCATTGTCGGCCATCTTTAAAATGCTATTGGGAGGCTATTTCCAGTTCAGCTCCTATCTTCTTGAATGGGGAACACCGAAATCTCAAAAAGGGTTGGTCAAGATTATGATCAAAGAACATATTTCAATTCAGCAATTAAATTAGCTAATATTGGAATCATAAATTGAGCTTCTGTACCTCATATTACTTTAAATCTTGCGCATGCGCGTTAGCTAGTTGATTGACAGAAGAGGTCTGTATCTAAAAGGTGATTGGCTCTTTTACATGTAAGGCGGGACTTCCTAACGACATCCGTTGACCGCTCCGAGCTTCTTGGTTGGGCGTGCCAATTTCTCCCATTCATTTAAATAGGAATGGACCGTCTCTGTGTTATTGCTAAATAATCTCTGGCTGGCTGGCAGGCACACAAAGTTGCTGACATGGAAACAAGAGGCAGGGCGCGCGCCCATCCACTCAGCTCCAGTGGGATTTCCCTTAACGCCATAAACACAGCCCTCTGTCAGTCACTGGTCGAGTATTATGCGACATTTTTTCTGTATCAAACACGTTCATCTCATCTCAAGAGAAAAACATGACCAGGTGACGTATTCACTTTGACGTACAATTCACTTCCGTTTTCTATAGTGAACGACAAACAGCAATGTTGTGTGTTGAGTAAATAAAAAATAAACAAGGAAATTATCAGTTGGTCGTCCTGAACGCGTTTCTCTTTAATAAATAGCATTTTCCCAATCGTGCATCGTCTGTCAAAATGTCGGTGTAGTAGATAAATAATTAGTAACCGATGGTATGTAGGATAAGCCTGATGACAGCATCACCACCTTTGCACCAAACTACAAATGAGTCCGAACAGCTGATCTCTTTTGCTTATCGTGGTATAGCTTTTTCTTTCATAAGAACGGGCCCGTCATCATGGAAAAAATGCCCAAAAGCAATGCTCCGCTGCAGTGATGTTGACAGGATGCAGAAATGATGAGCAGCACACCAAAACAAACCACCTATGTCACAGTTTAAAACGTAATGCTCATTTAGCAATGCAGATATAGATGGAGATTCAGCCTCGCGATTCAAATGGCATCACGGTAAACACTACGTTTTATGTAACAAAACAATTCCACTACGAAAGCTCGTGTCTCATTCAATGCTGTAGAACAACCGTTATTATTTACATATATACTCAAATGAAATACAAACAGGTTTTCCGCCCTACCTTTCGATGCACTGTCTCTCATTCTCCGGTGCCCAATCTGATCTCAGAAATGGTGACCTTTCATTTGTCATTCGCTGCATGTCAAAGGTCAGATTGGCGCTTTTCCCAGCGAATGGCGCTACATTTCGAAGAAGCGCACGAACAGATCCGTGATGTAAAGCTACATCATCATCATCATCATCGAATCAGTGCCTCGACACAAGCCAAACCCACAGCAGACCATTCATTTCACTTGACCTAGATCCTATCCTTATTATAATTATTTATGTATTTATTTGTTATTTTAGTGACATTAAGGAATCCGGTCTCTCTTAAATAATTTTCCAAATAGGATACCAAGATCGTTTAGCTGTATTTATACAGTGACTCCGTCGATTACACACTTCAGGAGTTCCATGCCTCAGATGGAGTGCCGGGGCCGAGGCGTTTCAAACTGTACTATGGTAGTAGCGTAGCTCATAAATATAGTGTTGACGTTGCTCGACTACTTCTCTGAAGCGTACTGTCATTTGACCCAATTAATATTCATGAACCTGGCCCTCGCTATAGTAAGATTCGGAAACCCAGGCCAGGGGGATTATTTACAAACCTCCAGGCACAGCCCCCCTGCTGCGGACTTTTTAAGGGTATTCATATTTGCCTTCTCACCAGCTGTAGAAAACTACAGCTGGAGAGAAAGTCAAATATGATGTCAAAAGCTTTTAGCTATAATTGTGGGGAGAGATGTGCGAGTACCTTGATGCGGATTTCTTAAAGGCATAGTTCTCCCAAAAATTAAAAATCTGTCATAATTTACTCACCCCCATGTCATTCTAACAAAATATGACTTTCTTCCATGGAATAAAAAAGGAGATGTTAGGCAGAATGTTGGGGACAGGAAGCCTCAGTCACCATTCACTTGCATTGCATCATTTTCCCATGCAATGAAAGTGAATGGTGACTGAGGCTGCCAGTTGCTAACACTCTGCCTAGCATTTCCTTTTGTGTTCCACGGAAGAAAATCACTCTGTTTTGGAACAACCTGAGGGTGGGTAAATTATGACAGAATTTTCATTATTCATTTATTTATTTTTTAGGAAGGAAAAACAAACTTTACAAAAATGACAAACCCTGAGGATAAAAAAAGAGGAAGAGGCTGAAGTTTTGTCAACACAGAATCTACAATTTATCTTACTGACAAACCACATATTATTTTTGTATAATGGACATAGTCAATGTTCATTATTAGGTAGAGTTGAAGTCAGAAGTTTACATACACCTTAGCCAAATACATTTAATTGTAGAAAAAATTCCCTGTCTTAGGGTGGATAGGATCACTTTATTTTAAGAATGTAAAAATAAAGGCAGGAGCCACTTGTGCTGTTAGGGGGGCACACATTTAACATGTATTTTTAACCTACTTTCAGGATTATTTCAAGTCATTTTTTAGCATGTCATGTATAACTGCAATCTAAGTAAGTAATTTTTAATAATAAAAATGTAAGGAAAAAAAGCTATACTGATTGGAATTGCAACACTGATTTTGCAAATTTTAAAGAGCTCAAAGAAAACCTCACTATAATGTTCCATAAATGCAGCCAGCTCCACTGTACTTGAGGGTCTCTGCATACCTTGTTTTATTTTCCTATCAAAAACCTTCTGAACTGATGTATTTCATGCCCCAAATCCTCAATATTTGAGCTATACATTCTACCCAAAGAAAAGAGGACATCCTCTTTGAGAAAGGCATCACTTTTGGGATTTAGAGCTTGAATGCCATTCATAATATTACTGTTCTGGGTAGAGAACCGTCTGTAGAGCTCAGAAAGCATATGGTAAAAAAAAAGGAAGAACAGACACCACCTTTACTTGCATCTGCCCATCTCACACCAGTTGTAGAGAGAACACAATGTCCATTAAATTGTGAACTTAGCAATATTTATCACTTCAGTCCAAAGGCCATCAAAAAATGACTAATTTCTGTACTGAAGCAAGGTCTGAGTCAAGGCTTGAACCAAATCAACAGCCTTGATCTTATTTGAAAGATCAAGTGATGATGACAACATATCTGAAAGCAGTCTTGCTTCTCCAAAGATTTTGCATAGTGTAACAAGATGCACAATGAATTTCAAGTCTAACTGTGCAAGCAGACCTTGTGCTTCAACAGACCTGCCACCATTGTGTTCCTCAACTACCTCCTGCATAACTCTCTTAATGGCAGACAATCTATCCAAGGTGTTACGCAATGAAATATAACAACATGCCCACCGAGTATCGCTTAGTCTCTGAAGTTCTCTAGGAGCACCTTCAAACATTTCTCTTTGTACACAAGCCATTTTTTATGCACACGTGACCCCGACATGAACACATAAAGCCTTTCCTGCAGTGAGAAAAATCTGTCAGCCTCAGGGACTGCTTTGACTGTGTCGACTAGTACCAAATTTAGACAGTGTGCACTACAGTGAATGTAAAAGGCATGCTTCGCCACATTTTTAATTCGTGCCTGTACACCTGTATGCTTGCCACTCATAACAGATGCGCCATCATAGGCTTGACCAAATACATTTTCTCTGTATTCTAGACCATGGATTTCTATCATGTGGATAATCTTTTCAGTAAGGCCAGCTGCATCTAACTGATCAGCTGATTCAAAATGGAGAAAACTATCATGGATGGCTCCACTGTAATAGTACCGGAGTACCAAGGATATCTGCTTCTTTTTTTAATGTCTAGTGTTTCATCAGCCATAATACTGAAAACCTCACAATGTTTTACTTCTTCTATTATTTGTGTTCTAACCATGTTTGCCAAACAACTCAAAACCTTATTCTGAATTGCTTTGTTGGTGTATTTGGCATTATGGATAGAATGCAACCTTTTTTTCAGAGTTCTGTCATGTTTGGCAATTGCTTCCAAGATTGCTATGAAGTTACCCCTGTTGAACTGACCCTGCGACTCATTGTGTCCTCTTTGAGCAATGTTCTGTGTGGCAGTTAGTAGAAGTACTTCAGCTGTTGTTTTCAAATACTCCCGGTTTTCTTTAATCTGCTTGTCATGTTCTTTGTTTAAGGCATTTAGCAAAGATCTGTTGTTTTTCACTGCTGTCTCATAGTCTTTAATTGCAACCATGGCTTGCTTGTGGTGCTCTGATCTTGCATGAATTGAAAATCCCCCTTCCTTGTAGGCTGCTGCCTTCCAGTTTTTAAAACCACTCTCAAAAACTGACACTGGGCTGTTGGAAGGGCTAAAATGTCGACAAGCATAACAATATGCAGAGTCTAATATTCTGGAGTACTCAAGCCAGGGATGAATCTTGTACCATTCTGCTTTGAAGCTCCTCTTCCTGTCCCCCATCAGTGTCTTTGGATATGTTGATAAGAGTGGCTGCACAGGTGGATGATCTCTACTCTTGGAGATATCTGTGTAAGATGAAAGAGTCACAGTGAAATAACAAATAATCAGTATAGAATAAGTCATATTGATTCCTTTTACTGTGATTTTATTATATTTTGTCCTTTTTTGAGCATGACAGAACACGGATTACAGAAAGTCATGATTGCTTCATATGTAGTTTTAAAAAGACTAATATAAGCAACAGTGGAAAATTGGATTGTTTAATATTATTTCTCACTATGTGAACATGACTGAAATTAAATATTTTTGTTAACTGTATCTTTTTTGGGAGAAGATGTGAAGCTCCTCTCTGAAGTGCGCTGTCTCTGCATGCGGTCTGGCTTTGAGTAGTTTCCTCTTGACATGAAAGTTATGGCACAATAAATTACTTTATTTCTATTACTGCCACCCACAGAACAAACTACGCATTGCACTCCCCCAACCAAAAACTGCCACTGCCAATACCTTGACTTTGTTGTCCTTAAGCCATTTTGCCACAACTATGGAGGTATGCTTGGGATCATTGTCCATTTGGAAGACCCAATTGCTAACGAGCTTTAACATCCTGGCTGATGTCTTGAGATGTTGCTTCAATATATCCACATAATTTTCCTTCCTCATGATGCCATCTATTTTGTGAAGTGCACCAGTTCCTCCTGCAGCAATGTACCCCCACAACATGATGCTGCCACCCCCATGCTTCAGTGTTGGGATGGTGTTCTTCAGCTTGCAAGATTTACCCTTTTTCCTCCAAACATAACGATGGTTATTAAGGCCAAACTATAACATTTTTGTTTCATTCGATGAGAGGACATTTCTCTTGTAAGATCTTTGTCCCCATGTGCACTTGCAAACTGTTGTCTGGCTTTTTTTATGGCGGTTTTGGAGCAGTGACTTCTTCCTTGCTGTGCAGCCTTTTAGGTTATGTCGATATAGGACTCGTTTTACTGTGGATATAGATACTTGTCTACCTGTTTCCTCCAGCATCTTCACAAGATCCTTTACTGTTGTTCTGGGATTTATTTGCACTTTTTGCACCAAACTACGTTCATCTGTTTTTTTTTTTTTGTTGTTTGTTTTTTTTAGGTCTTGGCTGATTTCTGTTGATTTTCACATGATGTCAAGCAAAGAGGCACTGAGTTTGAAGATAGGCTTTAAAATAATTCCACGGGTACACGTCCAATTCAGTACACCTCATATCAGGAGCTAATTGGCTAAAGGCTTGACATAATTTTACAAGCTGCTTAAAGGCACAGTTAACTTAGTGTATGTAAACTTCTGACCCACTTGAATTGTGATATAGCCTATTAAATGTGAAACAATCTGTCTGTAAACAATTGTTGCAAAAATGACTTGTGTCATGCACCTAAACAACTTGCCAAAACTATAGTTTGCTCATTTTAAATCTGTGGAATTGTTAAAAAATTTGTTTGAATGACTTCAACCAAAGTGTATGTAAACTTTTGACTTCAACTTTATTTGGACAATATAAAAACTTAATGAGTTTTCTTTTTTTGAAAACCAATTTTAACATGACATCTACACAATTAAATATAATCAACTATAGTGAAAGTCTGTTGAAGGCAATATCAAATGTTGTTTGGTGATTGTTTGGTCATTTGCGTACATGCAAATGGGTGTAACTGAAGCTACAAAAAAAAATGTGTCCTAGTCATAATAAAAAACCACCATGAAAGAAGGATTTCTGAGAAAATACATTTATTTATTTTTTTGTAAAAGGAAAGCACTAGGTTGTGAATTGTCCTGTGTGGTATTGCACAACAAGAGGGTGTAGAGATATTTACAGTTTTTCCTCCCACCTTTTTTTTGGCAAATGCAGGCTGAAAGATCTCAAAACATAAAGTGAGAGAGGGAGGGAGAGAAGACAGAAAGAATTAAAGCCAAAGAAAACAGAGACAATATCTATTTATACATATACATTTAAATTTACCTAACATACTGAGTGCGTAATCCTTGAGTTTATCTTTGTTTATGGGACAGGTGGCACCCAGGGTTATAATTTAATCTGTGGTTTACGGTAAAATTGTAGTGCATTAATAATCTGGATAAGGTCAAGATGCTACTTTTGTTCTGGTTGAACACAGACACTGTTAAATTACAATTGGTTCAAATATATTATCTTGTAACATCATTATTTTTTCTCTTGTGACATAAAGGTTCTCTCTTTAATGGCTTTTCAAAAAGAAGGCAGAGCTCACAGACCATTTGGTAAATAGGATATTCCATAACATTTTGGTAATCTAGAGGCATTTACTAAAGTGCTGTCAATCAAACATGATTTAAGATTATGATTTCGAGGTTTGAAAACAATTAAAACAACTATCAATGTGTTTTAAAGAATGAGGCCTGGAGTTCACAACAACAACTTCATATTGCGTAATAGTGACCTCACATTAACATTTAATTTACTAAAACATAAAGAAAATTGCCCAAAGCATATACAGAATTTGACATATTTGAATTATAGTGCTTGTGCAACACACAAATAACTGGACCATTTAAATGTATATGGTGTTTAATATTTGTATAGTGTAGACCATGAAATATGTAAGATAGGCAAAGCCACAGACAGAAATAGTAAAGATCATTATCCTCAAACTTGCAAAAAAAAAAAAAAAAAAGGACTGGAACGCTTAAACAGTTCAGAGTGTCTCAAGGCAGCTCAACCGAAAATTTGGCTCATTTCACAGGGATGTATGGAAATTAAGATTTTGTTCACTCTTCTTTCCTGGTGCCTCACTGAGTTTTGTTTAAATATAGGAGCCAAAAGCACTCCACTGTTAACAGTAAAGCATAAGATGCCTTTTACCCAGACTGTAATCCCAGTTTCCAGCTTCAAATTGCTTAAAAAAGAGAGCAGTTACATTTATGAAATATCTGCAAGACCTGAAATAACCAAAGTTTGCGCTACGCAGACAATACTAATAGACAATCTGAGATCATAAAAATTCTTTGGAAATCAAAGTAGTGAAATAAGTAACCCTTGTGAGATGAAGCCGTGTTGTTCTCTTGGAGAGACTGTCAGAGGATTTCCTCAGTGAGTTGAAACACACGTTCATCTGATTTGAGGGTTGGAATCTTAGTGCTGAGGAGTGTGTTGACGTTCGGCCAGATACGATCTGTCTCTGTGTCCGAGAACGTGTGTAGGATGCCTTTAGCCCTTCAAATGTGTATTTAATGCAAATTCTGTTAGAACAAGGCTTTCTGTCACCCCTTTTAACATCATTACTCACTGTATGGTTGCAAATAAAAAGGCAATAGGGAGAGTTAGCATGACAGACTTTTTTGTGTAAAGTGGACAAAAATAACACTTTGGTTTGTGTCTAAAATACAAGTCCATTACTGTGAATGTGAAAGGTAAATATACTTACTTATATAAGTCTATCACAGGTTTGGCAACATCTTTGTAGTGTCTCAGTCTGGCCACCAGTGCCTCTGGTCTGTCATCTTCCTGTTGAATCAGTGGCTCTCCTGTGATGTCATCTAACCCCTGTAAACACCACAGAGAATTAGCAAAACTGTTGAGGGTTGTGTAGCACACCAAGATTAAATTATGTGGGAACAACTGTCTCAAGAATTATCTAGGAATCAACAAAAAAATCGATCTTCTTCCAAGAGTTTTGATTAAAAAACATGCACAGTAGGAGCACCCAATCCTACTCCTAGAGATTTACCTTCCTAACCAGTTTAGGTTCAACCCTACTCAAACACTGTGATTCTGATTGTTCAATGGCGCCATCTAGTGGTCTGGTATCTCAGAGTAACAACCACACATCGCCACTCATCTGGGTATTGCAAATTTGCAAGTCAACTTTCCTGCTTCAAGAATGCATGGATGAGAAGTTGTCTCACAATGGCACAGATCATTGTGAAAGATTTTGTATAAGGCTAAATAATTCTGCCTCCATCTAGTGGTCTCTAATGGTGGAATTTAGTTGTTCAGTGATTTCTTCTCACATTATCGCAGTGTGATCACTACAAGTAAGCTAATAAAATAATTTGAACTCAAATCAATATTTGCATGTGCATTTATTTGTTATTTGGCAAGAAGTCTTGCACTACAATGCATAAAGAGCAGTCAAACTGTCCAACAGAACTCACATAATTTCACATAATTACATAATTTCAACGCAAATCAATATGTCCATTTATTAATTTATTTGGTTAGTAGCCGTGTAATAAGTTGGATAATGTAGTTAGCCAGTTGTATTTGCAAAATAAACCCCTTCAGGGTGATACAAGATCACCCTGTCAGAGTTTAATTTGTGATAACAATCAGCTGAAAAAAAATCATAATTGTCGATTACATCCCTTGATATTTTAATTGCGATAATTATGATTAATATAATTACAATACTCATTTGTGTGGGGCAACTGCTTGCCATATTATTTATGTAGGTTACACATCCAAAACAAGCTGCAAACTGCATTATTAATTCTTTTTTTTGTTTTTTTTTGCAAGAAAAATTATAAAATATACATAGAAAGTGAAAGTGCAACAATACTAGAATACTATGTTTTCATTACTAAAATGCCAAAAGACTACTTTAAATGCTTCTAATTTGTCACTGCCTTATTGCACACAATGGACAAAACAAATTGTAAATATAACTGTGGCACGGTGGAGGGCGGGACCGGGGCATGATTACGCACACCCGGTCCCGTATTAGGCTGATTAAGCCGTCAAGAGGCATAAAGGCCACTCGTGGACGGCGATGCAAGAGAGAGAGAGAGATCGTTCACGGACATGTCCGTTATCTTATGTGTTTGTATTTTGAGTTTTCCATTAAACATATTATTTCATATGTCAAGCCGGTTTCTCGCCTCTTCCTTGCCCGCGACCTTGATCTGTGTTACAATAACATTTTCAAACAGCAGGAGTAGACCTACAGTAAATAGAGTGTTGTAATTGACATGTTTCATGTTTCCAGTTAATTGTGGCAGCTGTAATTGTAATCTCAATTATTATAGAATTTGTTTTACAACAAAGGGAAAAATGTTCACCTGGACGTGGGGAGGATTGAAGTGCATATTGTACACTCTTCCACTGGATGGGTGTATCCAGCGATAACGCAGCCTATCCTTCAGTGTTTCCAGTGGGATGTTGAGGTTGATGACTACATCCAGATCACAGGCACTGTTCAGGGCTTCAGCCTGAGCTAGAGTTCGAGGGAACCCTAAAAGGGAGATAAATGCACAGAAATGCTAATTCTAAAGACTAAAGCATAAACCTAAATTTGAATATGCATCTGAATGCTAATATCTTAGCTGAATACTTTTTATTTATTCACACCATGAGAAAATACACTGTCTTTGATTTAATATCACTTTTTAATCAAACAATGATTGTTTATCAGAGTGAGTGGCGCAGACATTAGTACACTCGCCCAGGACACATATGCAAGCTGTTGGCTCACAGGGACCTATGTTTGATTCCAACCTGTCTCAAATCCCGATCTCCTTCCCCCATCTCTCTCCCCTTCTTTCCTGTCTCTCTACACTGCCTTGTTAGAAAACCAATAAAAATTGCAACCAAAAACAGACAAAACAAAAACAGTGGTGGTTTGATTTAATATTACATTTTACTATGCCATTTAATAACCTATGGCTCAATTAAATGTTACAAATAACCTCCTTTTTATGAAATTTCAAACTACTATTTTGAAAATACTATGTTGCAATGTGTAGTCAATACTGTATGTAATTATGTGTAAGTGAAGTTTTGCAATACTAGGTCCTTATCGGATGCAGTGATATTGTATATTGCATCAGTGTAGAACCTCTGAATGCTTGCATTAGCCATGAATTCACTTAATGTATAACGCTAGTTCAGATTAGAGGTTTTTGCAGTTGCACATCCAGCAATAATGGAACACTAGCTTCAATCCAGACGAGACAACTCATTGTAAATGGTCACCTATTTTCAGTAAATATTTGATCCTATCCTACCATCATATCCTAGGAGCTAAAGTCTCTCTAGGCTGTCAAAAATTACATTTTGACTTAGTTACACCATTGCTGACCTTAAAGCTCATGCAGTAAGCAATGGATCAATTGAAAAGAGATATCTTTATATATTAATTTAAATGCTCTTGGTTTATTTCCTCAAATTCAATTACTTAACATCCCTTTGTATTCTTTGTGTAAGAGATTTTGGCTAATCCTACATTAAAAACACATTTCAGTGGAGAATGTCCATTACATCCATATGTAAGCAGGGTGAAACTTGGTTTAAATTGGATCTAGAAAACTGCCATCAATGAAAAGACTTTTAGGCTCTTAGTAAAAGCTTTGAAAATTGAATTTGACTAATGTAGTATAGTGATTAGCGCTTCAAAATGGCCAAACATGCCTACAAAATTGCACAACTTTACTATTAATATTCCAAAAAAACCTGTCTAGCAGCGAGATTTTGACATTTCTATCATTCATACCATCCAACACCCAGCTGTATGTGGTTATCTCCTCCAATCTAGGCATAAGAAGGCATGTCATAACATGGTCAGGCAACAGCAATCCTTTTTTTATATACGTTTTTGCCAAAACACCAGCATCTGTGAAAACAGAGAAGACAATAGCATTGAACGGACAAGAGATGCATTTTATATTATTCATCAAAGTTATACAGCTTTAAATGTTCGGAGTGACTATTTGCACTAGGTGTAAATAGTAACCGCCACACAGCACAGCTATTTGCACTCAAATAGTCCAGTGGAATCACAAAGATTAAAGACAGACTGCATCCCCATGTGTAGCTGCAGTAGAGTAGTGTGTAAAGATGTTGTGGATGTGCTTTTTAATGCGGACGAACTGGGTTCCAATCCCACTTTTCCTCAACCTGTGTCCTGTCTCCATTCTTAATATTTCCTTTAATACAAGTTATAATAATTAATAACCAATATAACTATAGTAATATTATTGTAACCATGTTTTTTGGCAAAAGCCATAGTTTAAATGCAATTAGCCATGGAGTTACTACAGTAATATGTGTTTATATAGTAACTTTTATATTTTTTGGTTACTATGACTTTACTAAAATGACCATGGTGATACTATGGTTTCTGTAGTAAGAAAAACCATGATTAATATTTGTAAGGGAAGGTTAGGGTTAGGTTTAGGGGTAGGGGTGGGTGGGACACACTGCAGTAATGCTCCTATACGGTATGTTAGTATTTAATTAGGAGTGCAAATATCTGCCACTATTTACATCAGGGTGCAAATAGCATCTAACACTATTTGCACTTAGTGCACAGAAGATACTGTTTGTTGCAATTTACACTTTCACTCTGCCTTACATATTTAAAGAAGCTTATTTTTTTTAGATGTTTATCACATAGGGGCACCAAATTTCCACACTAAGGAAATCACCAATGAGATGACCAAACATGATCAATGAGAAAATCACAAATGATAATTAACATGCAGCACTTGCCACTAAATTCGACTAATTGTAAATTCATCCAGAAAATAGAGCTTTAATCTTAAAATTGAGCAGTCACACGAGAGTCGCAAGACTTACTCTGGAGTCAGGAGTTCGAATCCAGGGTGTGCTGAGTGACTCCAGTCAGGTCTCCTAAGCAACCAAATTGGCCCGGTTGCCAGGGAGGGTAGAGTCACATGGGGTAACCTCCTCGTGGTCGCTACAATGTGGTTCTCGCTCTCGGTGGGGCAAATGGTGAGCTGAGCATGGATGCTGCGGAGAATAGCGCGAGGCTTCCACATGCGCTATGTCTCTGCGGTAACGCGCACAACAAGCCATGTGATAAGATGCGCAAATTGACAGTCTCAGACGCGGAGGCGACTGAGAGTCATCCTCCGCCACCACGAGGATTAAGAGGCCATTGGGGATTGGGCATTACAAATTGGGGAGAAAACGGGAGAATAAAAAAAGTAGTAAAAATTAAGAATATATAGACCTAAGTATATAAGAATAAACAAAACCTAGTATAAAATTCCTGCATCTTTATTTTTACATTTTAGCCCTTTTTCTCCCACTTTGGAATGCCCAGTTCCCTCTACTTAGTAGGTCCTTATGGTGGCGTGGTTATTCACCTCAGTCTGTGTGGCGGATAACAAGTTTTAGTTGCCTCCACTTCTGAGATAGTCAATCCGCGCATTTTATCACGTGGCTTGCTGTGCATGACACCACTGAGTCTAACAGCATGAGGAGACTCATGCTACTCTCCACACTCCACCCACAACTTACCACGAGTCCCACTGAGAGCAAGAACCCCTAATAGCGACCACAATGAGGTTACCCCATGTGATTCGAACTCGCAACTCCAGAGGTGTTAGGCAGCGTCAATACTCAACACATTCTCACATCACAGGCCTCAAAATTTCCATATCTAGATAAAGTTACACATAAACACTTGTTAAAATCTTAATTGGGCAAAATAAGGGAAAGTTTAACTGCGCAGCAAATAGAGAGATGTGAAGTGGCATCTAAAAGCCTTTAAACCCATTTACCTCATAAGCTGTAATGCCCATCATACACTGTTTTCATATGGTCAAGTTCCCCCTGTTCCAGTGGATGTCTAAAACCCCAGTGAACAGCAGCCTACCTAGACAGACTTTTTGGCATATTTGAATGCACCATGAACAGCCTTTTCTCAAATAAGACGTGCTCAGGAAAACAACCGTGGGTTTGCAAAACCACGCACCAGCGTTCGCGGCGATGTTTTCTCGAAAAAAGTCTCCGCTGGACAGATGTTTCAGGCCGAAACTGTGCGCAATCCTCTCCGATATGGTCCCCTTGCCCGAGCCTGGTGGACCCAATATAACAGCCCGGAATATTTTGGACATTTCCTCACAGAGCTGACCTGTTTATAGTATAAAAAAAATTAGGCTATCGTTAAAACTGCATTAACTTATTTCGCGTTGTTCACGATGCAGTGTGCATTTGCATTATAATTCAGAGATTACAGTTCAGTTAAGCAGTCTCCAGTGCAGAATGAGGGGACCTTAATCATCGATTAAACCACACATTTACGCGCAAGGACGACATTAAATCGTGTCAAATCATCAAACACATCAAACAAACGTACCCAGTCAACAGGCTCCTGTATTATTAAATTGTTCCTTCCACGGTGAAAAGAGCCAGTGTTCATTAAAATTGGGTAGCCCTTCCCTAAATCACCGCCTACTGCTCTTTACGTAGACGTAAGCTTCTCTCTGTAAATGAATAGAGAAACATAAACGCCCTATTTCAAAACGCTTCTGGTACATCATCGCACTAAAATTACGCACTCTGCAAGCTGCCCTGCATAGGAGTATGGAGTCTATGGACGTTGTAGTACAATATTTTGGTTGCTGCTCAATACCTAAATAAAAAATAATTTACAAGCAGCAGAAACTCATAGATAATGACCAAAATGTTTTTTTTTTATTTTTATTATTATATATATAACAAACCAACAAAGGTTGCATGTATGGAGAGCATACTGTACATGTCCATTCTCTCTACTTACTCTTGATACACAACACAGTTTCTATGTGTACCTTTATATATATATATATATATATATATATATATATATATATATATATAGTATCTCACAAAATTGAGTACACCCCTCTCATTTTTGTAAATATTTTATTATATCTTTTCATGTGACAACACTGAAGAAATGACACTTTGCTACAATGTAATGTAGTGAGTGTACAGCTTGTATAAGTGTGTAAATTTGCTGTCCCCTCAAAATAACTCAACACACAGCCATTAATGTCTAAACCGCTGGCAACAAAAGTGAGTACACCCCTAAGTAAAAATGTCTGATACAGGCAACACATTGTTACACAGACACTCATTACGATTAACATCACATTAACAAATTATAATTCTGTAACTTAAAAGTATAATAAAATAACAATGGGGGGAAAACACATGGGCATAATACACTCTTGCAACCCGGTATCACGCCGAGGCGTGAAATAGACACGCCGGTCCACTCGCGGATGCGTGTCTATTTCACGCTTTGCCTCCTCCAGGCGTGTACATGACACGCGCGCGTCTACGTAGAATACCGGCAGGGGGCGATCGTTTCCTCGACGCCAACAACTGTCCGCGCACCAAAGAGGAAGCGATACATCGCGTTCTCCACTTCCGGGTTTATTTTTGTATATAAATACACTTTTTAAATAAATATATATATATATATATATATATATATATATATATATATATATATATATATATATATATATATTTATATATATATATTTATATATATATATTTATATATATATATTTATATATATATATATATTTATTTGTTTATTTACATCAGCACAAGATACTCGACAGCCCACACACACACACACACACACACACACACACACACACACACGTATAACAACGTTAGGCTACAGCAACGTTAGGATTTCTTCATGAAAGCAGCACTATGTAATGAACCTTTATTTGTCACATATGGTCACAAGTGAAAGTAACCGGCGAAATTGGCCGGCATCCCGCCCGCACGAACGTGCAACGCGACGACAACGGTATCGCTTCCTCTCTGGTGCGCGGAGAGTTGTTGGCGTCGAGGAAACGATCGCCCCCTGACGGTATTCTACGTAGACGCGCGCGTGTCATGTACACGCCTGGAGGAGGCAAAGCGTGACACCGACACGCATCCGCGAGTGGACCGGCGTGTCTATTTCACGCCTCGGCGTGATATCGGGTTGACTCTTGAGGTATCTTAATCTTATATAACCAATCTTCTCAACAAAGAGAGGTTTCATTTGCTTTTATTTTTTTTACTAGATAATGAGCACAGGGAGTCGTAAAATAATTTTAAATCAATACAAAACAGCCTAAAAATGTGTCCTGAATCAGTAAACTTGCATTTGTGTATATGAAAATGACATCATCCATCATATTTACCCCAGTATCCAAATTTAAAAAAAAATACAGATGTAACACGTAAAATAAAAAAGCTTATTATAATAATAAAAAAACAGCATTGTTATTTTTTTCAAGAAATCCTTTACATAGTCACATTAAAAAAACAAAAACAAATGTGGTATAGTTTCAATATTAGAGTTACAAAATGTAACTCTCAAAAATTTTGAGAAAAAAAAGCATTACAAGGGTAGTACTTCTGTAAAAATTTAAAATAAACCTCCTTCATTTTGTTGGGCAACAAAAACCTGTTTATACTAGCCCTAGAAAGAATTACTTTCAAAAAGAAGGGGGTATTCCAATTTCCATTTGAGAACAGCTTTAGATTGCCCCCCATGGGAACTCGATTTACTGGGTGGACTCAATTTATCATGACATCACCAAAACAGCGGCAACCTGCATCTCAGCTATTCTTTTCACCACAATTGTACAGAGCGGTTATCTGACTTACCATAGACTTTGTCAGCTTGAACCAGTCTGGCCATTCTCTGTTGACCTCTCTCATCAACAAGGTGTTTCCATCCACAGAACTGCCGCTCACTGGATGTTTTTTGTTTTTGGCACCATTCTGAGTAAATTCTAGAGACTGTTGTGTGTGAAAATCCCAGGAGATCAACAGTTACAGAAATAGTCAAACCAGCCCGTCTGGCATCAATAAACATCCATGCGATTATCTAATTAGCCAATCATGTCGCAGCAGTGCATTGCATAAAGTTATGCAGCTATGGGTGATGAGCTTCAGTTAATGTTCACATCAACCATCAGAATGGGAAAAAATATGATCTCAGTGATTTGGACCGTGGCATGATTGTTGGTGCCAGATGGGCTGGTTTGAGTATTTCAATCACTGCTGATCTCCAGGGATGTTCACACACAACAGTCTCTAGAATTTACTCAGAATGGTGCCAAAAACAAAAACATCCAGTGAGCGGCAGTTCTGTGGACAGAAATGCCTTGTTGATGAGAGAGGTCAACAGAGAATGACCAGACTGGTTCAAACTGACAAAGTCTACAATAACTCAGATAAACGCTCTGTACAATTGTGGTGAGAAGAATATCACCTCAGAATGAGATGCGGTTTGGCGCTGTTTTAGCGGCATGAGGGGGATCTACACAATATTATGCAGGTGGTTTTAATGTGGTGTTTATACACTATATATCCTCATGTAAAATAGCCCGTTTTATTGAAAATGTAGACATATTGTAAAAAGTGTTATCATGCAATCGTTACTTTTAAGAGCTATTTCTAACAGATCTAAACCTTAAAATTAATTTTGTTCATGGTTCATTCAGTAATCATAAATAATGTTTTTGACTTGAATAAAACCAGTTAAAGGAATGGTTCACCCAAAAATTATAATTATCTTATAATTTACTCACCCTCATTCCATCACAGATGTGTATAACTTTTGTGCAGAACAAACAAAGATTTTTTTAAAGAGTATCTAAGCTCTGTAGGTCCATACAATGCAAGTGAATGGTGACCAGAACTTTGAAGCTCCAAAATGCACATAAAGACAGCACAAAAGTAAAGTAATACGATGTCATAGGTTGAATACATGTCTTCAGAAGTGATGTAATATGTGTGGGTGAGAAAAAGATCTATATTTAAGTCTTTTTTTTTAAATGTATTACAAATCACCACATTCACTCCGATATATGTTTGCTTTATGGTGATTCACATTCTTCGTGCATATCGTCACCTACTGGTCGAGGATGGCCAAAGGTAGTGATTCATAGTAAATTATACTTAAATATTGATCTGTTTATCAACCACACCTATTATATTGCTTCTAAAAACATGGATTTAACCAATGGAGTCTTATGAATTACTTTTATGCAACCTTTATGTGCTTTTTTGAACTCCAAAGTTCTGCCCATAATTAATTTGCATTGTATGGACAGACAGAGCTGTGATATTCTTCTAAAAATCTTTATTTGTGTTCAACAGAAGAGAGAATGCCATACACATCTGTGATAACTTCAGGGTGAGTAAACGATGAATTTTTTTTTTTATTTTTGGGTGAACTATCCCTTTTATTTAATGTTACGACATGAAGCACATTTTATGTTTACATTACAGGTTTTCAAACATTCTTACATAAGAAGAGTCATTCTGCACCAAAGAAAGAATTGAACTTTGAGCGTCAGCACCCGGAAGCGTGTTATCTTATTGTCACATGGCTTGAAGATTTCAATAACAACAAAAAATGGCGACAATTACGTTGTTCGCTGTAGGCTTGCTGCGTCATTAAAAATATTCAGGTAAACACGGGAGTTCAGCGTTGAAAATGCGAGTAAGTACTTTTGCTATCGGTCTAATAATACATGTGTCTAACTGAAATGGTAATATCATATTAATGTTTTTATTTTATTATTATTATTATTTTTTACATTAGAAGTGCGTGGTGTTTGTTTGTACCATGAGAGGGGTGTGCGCGCGCGTTGTTGGGCGTTAGCGCACATCAGTACTGTAAAATGAGAGTACTTACAAAATATCTGTCTTACAAAAAGACATTGCAAGATGAGCAGCTGCTTTATATTTTTAGCAGAATGTTAACAATACTTGTTGTAATATTAGATTAAAGATGGTCATGTAATGCATTTTTCTGTTATAACTTATCTATAATTTATTGTATGCCACTGACCTCATGACGTTCTGACGTCTTTTTTTATTATTTTTATTTTTTAGGTACATGCTCGGCTGTTCCTCACTTAAATTACTTTACTTAAACCTGTAGTTAAACATCTAAATGTTGCCATGAGAAGTCACGACACTGTATAACAGCGAATATATGTTTTAACCCCTTTACATGTTTTTACCGAAACAGCCGCTATAGGAATGTTAGACAGATGTTTTGTCAGATTATTTGGCAGGCGTTTCCACTGTCCTGTAATGGCAAACACGACGGGCTGATGGAGTTGTTTACAAGAAGAGATTCGCACAGAGGGCGGGATGTTGTGGGAGGAGCCTGAAGTAGCAAATTAACTGGACAGCTAAAGAAAGAGAGCCAAGCGTAGAAGGCGGGGCCTGAGGTACCATAACAAGTCTGACGTGAGAATCACTTGCGGTCAGATAGGGAGTTGCCTGTCTTTGCTTAGCCAATAAAAATGTGGCATATAAAGTCCAGTTGTGGTTAAGTATTATTTATTTATTTTTACTTGTTATAACTGGTACGTGATATATTTTGGTGAAGAAAAAAATAATCATTTTGTATCCCTTTAATAGCCACAGAATGCAAACACAAGTTTAATTTACCCTTTTATATTTTGACCTGGGCATACCTTCGAACCTTCACAAAACTGATGTTTATACTTGTGTTTGAAGTCAACATTTATGATCCAGAATGGTGTTTGTAATCCCTGAAAGAACGTGGACGTTAGGATGCAAGAAACACATATGGCCTGGTTCTGCTTGATGTGACAGGCTGCCCTGGTTCAGTTATCACAGTGCTGATGCTGTCCATCTTAAAGGTACAGTACTGTGATAACTGAAGGATGGTTGCCATCTTGACATCTTGACTAGTTATAATAAACGAAACTGACTCAACATTTTACAGGTGAGCAAAAGGTGGTGAAAAAACAAACAAACAAACACAATATAAATTCTTAATGCTTTATACTTAGGTTTTGTTTAGTTTTATACTGAATATATTGGGCAGTGTGAGAGAAATGGAATCCTGTAATGTAACACCCCCGCCCCACACAAACACACACACACACTGCACATTTTTGGAAATATCACTAATCAGTCACACCTAAATTCAACTCATTAGTGGAGACTCCAAGACCTGAATTGGGTGTGTCAGAAGAGGGAGATATACAAAATGTACAGTTTTGGCTGGCCTCCCAGGAACAGATTTGAGAACCACAGTTCTGTAATGAATAACAGTTTCAAACTGTTGTTTGTTTCTTTATGTCTATTTTTAGTTTTACACTTAATTTATGTGGGCACCAAGTGAAATTCCTTGCAGTATTGTACTAAAGCTTCTAAAGTAATATACTTTATGTACGACCTCTGCTAAATCTCTGGGTCTTCATACTGATCTATAAAAAAATCATTATTGCTTTTATTTGAGTGCTTATGGCACTGTTGCATTTAGGCTTATCACGTCTCAGTTGTCCCCCTCTGACTCATCCAACAACAGGAGTTTCAGCTGGATTCTTTTCTCAGTGTTTGTGTGACTTGCTTGAGTCATTAAATATTATTATATCTCAACACATATTAAAACAGATATGTAATGTTGCAGATCCACTTAAGTTTTCTTTTTACATCTTGTATGGCAATGTTGAATACATTTAGACTAAAAGTTTTGAATAATTGCATTTATGGGGCAGCACATTCACTGTCATTTTAAAACTGGCTCCAGTGAACTAATGTCTAAACCATTGTGAACTTATTATTGATCTGCCACATTCTCCTAGTGCACGCTGCAGCCCTCTTGTGAAACTGCAGCCCACAGTTTCTGGCAACTCATCTGATGGTGAAGACGGGAAGTCCCTCCCTTTCATGGCAGACTTATTCCTCTTGGTCTTAAAGACCTTCCTAGTATCAATTTAGTCTGTGAGGGCTTTATTGATCTCTGTTTTAAAACGCAGAGCCTATATACTGCAGAACAGTGGTACATACTTGATAGAGTTAAGATTAGGATTATAGTGTTAAGATTAGGATTATATACACACATCAATATGTGGTAACAGATCAGAACAGTTATATTTGTGAATCAACCTCACAAAAAACAGTCTCAAAATGTATTGCAAAGGCACATTCATGGACATGTTTGAAGCTAAATACTAAACTTTACAGCATTAATGCAATCAGTTCCACATTTATGTGTGGATTACTGCTTGTTCTTCCGTATAATTATGGCTGGTGGTTATTGATAGGTCTGTATGTGCAATTCCACCCTCCTCCATCTGAAAATGTTTTAATAGTTATGAAACATATATCAGATGTAGGCTGCTTTAGTGAATTTAATGAAAAAAAAAATATATATATATATTTAACAAGAAAAATAATTCAATAAAGAAATGTACTGCCTTCACCTGATTAATTTGTTATCATGTAATCCTTAAAAAGTAACTGTTATCTGATGAGTATTTTAAAATGTAATTAATACAATTTATTTGAATAATATGATTACATAATTGAAATGATATGTAATCCATTACTGCCCAGGATTGCAAAGTAATTTGTGCAAGATGATTAATAAAGACTTTTTTTTTTTTTTACTAAAATAACAAATGTATAATGTTGAGTATTTTCTGCTAAATCCAAATATACCAACTTCTTAACAACATTTATGTTTATTAAGCATACATTTTTTTTTGAGAACATCTTACACATTGTGCAGTTAAACTGTTATACAGACAATATGACTGCAGTATTGTCTATGTTTTACTTTTATTGGCAGTTATAAGAATGATTGGTTTGCTGTATGAACCAAATTGTTTATTACAAGTCTTTGTAAATGGACTTTAAACTTTGCAGTCACTGGTGTCATATGACATCCATTTGATTGGAAATAGCTTAGCTAACTAATAGATTATATATATATATATATATATATATATACATACATACATACATACATACATACATACATACACACAGACAGTACTGTGCAAAAGTTTTAGGCACTTCAGATGATTCACAAAGACATTTGTCTTAAGATGGTTAGGTATCTCTTCAGCATTAGTGTGTCAATAGGAAAAATACATTTTAGACTCCCAACTAAGACAACTGAGACAGACTAAATACATAGAAGATCTGTGGTGAATTCTCCAAGGAGCTTGGTACATCCTTTCTGCCAACAACCAAGAAAAACTGTCCAGGTGTACCTAGGAGAATTTGGGCAAAGGTTGCCACACCAAATATTGATTTAGCTTTTTTATGGTTACTGGACTTTGTATGATGTTAATTGACAAATGAAAACTGTTTATGGAATTATTTTTGAAGACATTCTCACAATGCAATATTTTTCACAAGTGCCTAAAACTTCTGCACAGTACTGTGTGTGTGTGTGTGTGTGTGTGTGTGTGTGTGTACACATGCATGCATATTTCTATTTTTCTATCAATTTCTATGTTTAAGCAATTTCAAATCATTTGAACCATCAGTTAATATTGCAGGCTGTATATAAATGTCATTAATATTTAGGGATAATATCACTCTAATTTCTCTAATATGTTAATAAAACTCTAATTTAATTTTATGTATAGTAAATAGTGTTAGTGTAGCCATAATAATAAAGGTCCTCTTGCCTACTCTCCGCCTAAGAGTTACTGCTATTGGTACCTCATTTGATTGACAGGCACCTGAGCCAATAGGCGACGTGTGAGGAAGCTCGTCGTAACCCTATTTTCGGGAATGTGGTCGACGCTTGACAGGAAAGGTTAGTTGATCATGAAGTCTTAGCTACGTTTTGTACCATAGCGAGGTGAAGTTTGTTTTTAAATTTTATCACGTTGGATAGTCTTTATACCATCGGAGACCTTTTTGGAGTTAAATAAAGAACGTTTTAAATCAACAAAGAATCAAGAGGAAGTATTCAAACATCTGTAATGATCGAAATAAAACGGAAGTAGCTTTGCCTGTCGAGGTAAGGACGAGGGCCGTAGCTCTTATTCTCACTTTTTGATATCTGTGGGTCTGAGTCTTACATTTATATCCGTTCTCTTCATTTGCTATGTCAGCAATCAGGTTGTGAGACACTGTATAATCTTATTTTGTGTGTTTGCTGGCATATTTGGTCGATAAAAGCGTTCAAACAGTAACTCATCTACGTCTATGATGGAGAAGCAGTCACTATTAAGCTTTAAATGTCTGTTTTAAAGCCATATTGGTTTAACAACGTGAATTGTTATATCTTTCTGTCTTATAATGCATGTTAATATAATATGCATGTTTGTGGACAACTGTAAAATTCAGAAAAGTTACGTCTAAAAGTATATTTTAGATGGTGCTTGAATAGGTCGTACTTGTGTATAGAAAACGCTATGGTTTTGTTTTTATGTTGTTGGTAAATTTTGACATTGCCTTTATATTTGATGCCTTTGTCGTGTGACTGTACAGTAGTTAAATGGTTAAACTTTTTGCTGCTCTGACTGCATTTTAGTTAATACGTATTTGACCACCTGTTCTGTACGAAGATAATCGCTTGAAAATGTATAAATGCTTGCTGTGCATTTTTTTTTTAAAGAATAGTTTAGAAATGCTTTTATGACCAACCACAAGAGTTTGTGATTGGGAGTGTGTTTAAATATAAAGTTTATTTGAGTTTGCAGATAACCATGGGGTCTGACGGGGGCGACAGCATCAATTAAACCTATTCAATCAGACTACATTCTGTTTGATTGAATTTAAAACTGATCAATACACTCATGTAACGGAGAAGGACGTTTAGAAATACTCATAAAAAAGTTCTGAATAAAATCTGTCAAAACGCTAAACGCTCGTCGAAATGTATTAAGAAAAAAATATGATGGGAAATATGTAAAAGTATATGTTGTCTCGTAAACGGAACAACTAAAATCATTTCCAGTAACAAGCTGAGAGGGATCCGTCAGAACCACAACAATTCTACGCTGTACCACAGGAGTACATTTTGATTATGTCATCCAAATACCACACAGTGCCACTGCTAACTTGATGAAACACAAAAGTGAAACATGTAATTCCCATTGAAGCTGTATGGGGAATGGGGAATCCCTTAAAAATTACAGTTCAGTCAACATAAATCTAATGCAATTTTCTTCTGCCAATTTTATGACATTTTATACTGAGAAATTGCTTAAACGATATCAAAAGTTGGATATTCAGTTCCCATACAGGCTTTTTTTTTTATGTGTTATCCCATTTGAAAGCAGTTACTGTTCTTGATGGTCTTAAAGGAACAGTTCACCCAAAAATGAAAATTTGCTGATAATTTACTCACCCTCAGGCCATCCAAGATGTATCTGAGTTTCTTCATCAAAACCTCCTCCTTTAAATATATAAGTATTGTTTAGTTTCTCAAAATAATCAAACTTTTGCATTCAGAAGAACTTTATTTGTCAACTGGTGTCATGTGAATTATTTTGATACACCCTAAATATGCATTTTGGACCATCAAAAAACTTGCATTGTTTAAAGGAGGAGGCCTGTTGTCATTTTTCATTCTTCATTCTGTTTTGATGAAGAAAGAAACTCCGATACATCTTGGATGGCCTGAGGGTGAATAAATTATCAGCAAATACATTTTTTTGGGTGAACTATTCCTTTTAAGGTCTCATCCTGAATCTGATGTTAGTTTATAGTCTATAGCAGGGGTTGGCAACCTTTTTATTTTCCTGGTCAATGGCTGTGCCAACATTGTTGAATGCATTGTTGTATTCAACATTGCCATATAAGATGTAAACAGAAAACTTAAGTGGATTTAATTGTTTATTTTTCATTACAAATGATATTATCAGCATAAAAGTTTGAGTGAAAATTGCGACGCCTGTGATGATTATGAGACAATCGTGATTCTGCATGTGAATTTTTACAGAGCATCTTAAGTGCTTTAATAAAAGAAAACCTGTCCTTTTGTACAAAATTAGTTAAAACAGTCACAAATTTGCTTATTTGAAAACTGATCACGAAATTGTGTGGAATCTTAAATATTTATTATATTATGTCATTGTAATCACTAGCACGCAAGCAACAGCGAGAGAGGAGCAGGCTATTTTATTTATATTATTTTTTTCACCTCTGGATTCCAATCTACAGTGCATCCGGAAAGTATTCACAGCGCTTCACTTTTTCCACATTTTGTTATGTTACAGCCTTATTCCAAAATGGATTACATTAATTATTTTCCTCAAAATTTTACAAACAATACCCCATAATGACAATATGAAAGAAGTTTATTTGAAATCTTTGCAGAATTATTAAAAATAAAAAAACGAAAAAAATCACATAGTAACAATTACATAAGTATTCACAGCCTTTGCCATTACACTCAAAATTGAGTTCAGGTGCATCCTGTTTCCACTGATCATCCTTGAGATGTTTCTACAACTTGATTGGAGTCCACCTGTGGTAAATTCAGTTGATTGGACATGATTTGGAAAGGCACACACCAGTCTATATAAGGTCCCACAGTTAACAGTGCATGTCAGAGCACAAACCAAGCCATGAAGTCCAAGGAATTGTCTGTAGACCTCCTAGACAGGATTGTATCAAGGCACAGCTCTGGGGAAGGGTACAGATGAGCACAGGGGCACAGCTCTGGGGAAGGTCCCAATGGGCACAGTGGCCTCCATCATCCATAAATGGAAGAAGTTTGGAACCACCAGGACTCTTCTTAGAGCTGGCTGCCCGGCCAAACTGAGCGATCGGGATGGAAGGGCCTTAGTCCGGGAGGTGACCACGAACCCGATGGTCACTCTGACAGAGCTCCTGTGTTTCTCTGTGGAGAGAGGAGAACCTTCAAGAAGAACAACCATCTCTGCAGCACTCCACCAATCAGGCCTGTATGGTAGAGTGGCCAGACAGAAGCCACTCCTCAGTAAAAGGCACATGACAGCCTGCCTGGAGTTTGCCAAAAGACACCTGAAGGACTCTCAGACCATGATTGAAGTCTTTGGCCTGAATGGCAAGTGTCATGTCTGGAGGAAGCCAGGCACCGCTCATCACCTGGCCAATACCATCCCTACAGTGAAGCATGGTGGTGGCAGCATCATGCTGTGGGGATGTTTTTCAGCGGCAGGAACTGGGAGACAAATCAGGATCGAGGGAAAGATGACTGCAGAAATGTACTGAGACATCATTGATGAAAACCTGCTACAGAGCGCTCTGGACCTCAGACTGGGGCGAATGTTCATCTTCCAACAGGACAATGACCCTAAGCACACAGCCAAGATAACAAAGGAGTGGCTACAGGACAACTCTGTGAATGTCCTTGAGTGGCCCAGCCAGAGCCCAGACTTGAACCTGATTGAACATCTCTGGAGAGATCTGAAAATGGCTGTGCACCGACGCTCCCCATCCAACCTGATGGGGCTTGCGTGGTCCTGCAAAGAAGAATGGGAGAAACTGCCCAAAAATAGGTGTGCCAAGCTTGTAGGATCATAGGATCAAGGCTTGAGGCTGTAATTGGTGCCAAAGGTGCTTCAACAAAGTATTGAGCAAAGACTGTGAATACTTATGTACATGTGATTTTTATTTTTTTTTATTTTTATTTTTTTTTATAAATTTGCAAAGATTTCAAACAAACTTCTATCACATTGTCATTATGGGGTATTGTTTGTAGAATTTTGAGGAAAATAATGAATTTAATCCATTTTGGAATAAGGCTGTAACATAACAAAATGTGGAAAAAGTGAAGCGCTGTGAATACTTTACAGATGCACTGTACATCTTGATATAATCCTTTGTGATCACACACGCTACACTTGCAAGCCATTCACTCATCCCAAGTCATCAACTATTTAGCCCTTTTCGGTGAATCGCACCTGCAAAATCCTAAAACTTTTAATTTCCAGGTTTAATTTATATTATGAATAGACTTAAAATGTCATTTTGAGTGTAACCATAGTTTAAGGAGGGTGTACATGTATGCGGGAGTTGGAAATCTCAAGGATTAACAGTGGTGTTTTCCTTATTACATCAAGTGTTGTTCTGAAAACAAATGCCTACAAATGCAGGCTATCATCCACGCAGCTTGACCCAAGCAAAACGGGTGCGTTTACTCGCGCGATTAACCGAAAGTGAAGTGCTGCTATCTTGTGATGCACAAATGAATTGCACTGCTGCACAAGTCTGTTGAGTATATTGCAGTCTCGTCACATTTTAACTTTTTGTCTATCCTCACATTCAGCTCATGAAAACGCGCTGCGTTCATGAGGATTACAACAAGAGGTAGATTGGAATGCAGGCATGGAATTTATATGAATTAAATAGTCTACTCCTTTCTCGCCGTTGCTAGCATGCCACAGGGCATAGCTGGACCCTATAACAGAACTGCCAAAACACACATACATCTATTATAAGGTGGTTTTAGTCATGTTATTTAGCATTGGCACCTATAAATTTAGAGACTCACTGGGTTTTTTGCGTGGCCATCACTGAACATTGTGAGTGGAATTTCCCTTTAGAATAATGCATGTTGTCTACTGTATGTTACTCTGAGATGCTTCATGTTCCAGTGAACTAATGAGATCCTTCGGACAATACACTTGTAGCAGTGTCTGTTTAAGGATGTGTGTGACGTGCTTCTATACACCGATCAGCCACAACATTAAAATCACCCGCCTAATATTGTGTAGGTCCCCCTCGTGCCACCAAAACAGTGCAAACCTGCATCTCAGAATAACATTCTGAGATGATATTCTTCTCACCACAATTGTACAGAGCAGTTATCTGAGTTACTGTAGGCTTTGTCAGTTTGAACTAGGGCTGGGCGATATGTCTTAATTTATATCTCAATATTTTTCAGCCTGTTGATGATATTCTATATATATAATTATGTATTTGCTCTAAAATGGCTCAAAAGTTGTTTTTTATTCAGAGGAACCATGCCACGCTCAATCAATGAGATATTTTTTCCCCCATTCTGATGGTTGATGTGAACATTTACTGAAGCTCCTGACTGGTATTTGCATTATTTTATGCACTGCATTACTGCCACACGATTGGCTGATTAGATGATTGCATGAATGATTGTTGGTGCCAGACGGACTGGTTTGAATATTGAATGCTATTCTGAGATGCTGGTTGGCGATGTTTTGGCGGCACGAGGGGGACCTACACACTGTTAGGCATGTGGTTTTAATGTTGTGGCTGATCAGTGCAACTGACATAAAATGCAAAACATTACATAACAGAACAAGATAAATATTAATGAGCAAATATTGAAGCAAGTTCTAGAATAATTTTTTTTGTGGGATTTAAAATGGAATATATATAAATGATATGGAATTGATCAACTAATGTTCGGTTTAGTAGTAATGATTTGGTCTATTAAAATTTTCTTTAACAGTTTTGGAAATTTTAGAAGTCTTAAATACTAGGCATCATATTGGATGACATACTTTGGAACACTAAGAAAAGGTTAACCATAACTCAGATGTAGGGGAGAGATTTGCTAATTTGTGCTCAGTGTTTGCCTCTTAGTATCAGTTTGATGTCATCACAGTATTTGATATGCATAATTTAGCCCATAATGCAGACTTAAAGGTAACCAAACATGTTTGGCACAAAAGCAGTGCCTAGTGTAACTGATATGTCTTATTCATTACATTGCACATTATTATAGAATCAGGTAAAGTAGTTATATGAAAACATATAGATTAAGATAATTACATATACGTAATCAATTGTCATTGTTATTACAATATCATTCTTTTGAAAAAGGGTATTTGGGTAGGTTTTGCTTTTGATAAGCTTTCTCTTGCTCTTAGTCTGAATTAGGTCAAGCTTAGTTCATCTAACATATTATTGACTGTTCCTGTGTAAAAATATGTCAAGATCCTTAAATGCTTAAAGACATCACTAACTAAACTAAATCGTTTTACTGCAGAAGCATAATTAACTTATATGATATAAATAATAAAAAAACTTTTGTATTCACATTCTATTATACATGACAGCAAAACCCCCAATGATGGGCTACATGATACAGTATATATGATATATGCCATCTATGAAAACTTACCTGTAAACTTGCCTTGATTTTAGATTGTATAAATACTTTTTACTAGTTTAAATTTTTGCACAAAGAACTTGCAAACAGCAATATACCGCATCTACTTGGCATCACTCGAGCGGTCTGCCTGCAGAATAGTCGCAGGGTCTAAAGCGGTGGAGAAACAACCATGGCTTTATCAGCATGCAGCAAGTCAACACCTCAGGAAGTGAAGCCACCGACAAGTATACAGAAGAATAACACTGCAAGTTGTAAAAAAAACAGCTGTAGAATCATATCTTCAGCGTGCAGGAGAATGTCAACATTTTCTTAAACTTTATGCCTTCAAAGTACCTTAAACATGTTCCAAAGATGATTTAGCATTGTTCTAGATATGAGAAAATAAGCTAACTTAACTCATGAAATTTTGAAAAGGAGAGCTTCTCTATAGGAATAGTTCACCCAAAATTGAAAATTCTGTCATGAATTTTCTCTTCTCACTGTCATGACTTTCTTATGTGGAACACACATGGTGATGTTATATTGAATATTGTGGTCCATCTTTTTAATGCAATGGCAGTGGATAGTGCCTTACTTTAAAGCTTGAAAATAAGTAAAAAGTAGTTATCCACTTGGCTCGTGCATATATATATATATATATATATATATATATATATATATATATATATATATATATATATAAAATAGGTTTTAGTGAAAGTAATTTTCGGTGAAAATCTTGACATCTGTTGCACATTCATGAGTGCATAAGAGAAGTACACAGTGGCTCGCTTGTTCATGTGAGAACTTACATTGTTTTTAGCGCACAAGTCCCTATGATTTACCTGATGTGGAATACATGGACCGAATCCAGTCATAAAAATAGAGGATCTGCAAGCACTTCATTTGATTAAATAATGCAACGGATGTTAAAAGGTAAATGTTCTGTTTTTGTTGATTTAAGTACCATGAATTTTATTTGAATTATTTATGTTTGATTGTTTTTTTTGTTTAAATAAAATTTAATTGAATTTTAAAACACAGAATTCAGGAAAAAAAATCAAACCGAAAACAGAATTAAAAAATAATAATAATAATAATTTGGGGAAAAAAGATTAAGGATTTCATAGGGCCCTAAAATAGACTTTAATTATGGATTTCTCACCAAAACCTATTGTATGCCTTCAGAAGACTTGCAATATGATGCATGAGTCACTTTTGCAATAACAATTTAAGCTTTAAAGTGAGGCACTATCCACTGCCATTGAATAGAAAAGACAGACTGCAGTATTCATTAAAACATCTTTTGTGTTAGGCATCAGAAATAAATTCGGACCGAAGTAGGCGAATGCGCACAGGACGTGTGACACAAATTTCGTCATCAGCAGAAGGCTCAATTTTTCTATCCACTCATACTCTGAATGCACAGAATGCATATGCACCAGGAATGATGTGCACTATTAAGTTGGTCCACAAGGTGGCAAAAATCACAGTGGCGTCTTTGGTGTCATGACAAAGCGCTAGAATATTTAATCACCACTACACCTCAGGAGACCAAGATAGAAACAACATGTGGATGTGCACAACAAAAACACGTGTTTGTGTGTGAGGAAATTAGGAAATACCTGCATTTATGTAACTCAAGTCTTAAGACTATAAAGACATCTTTGGGTCTAAAATCCTTAAGTGAAAAAGTCCAGTTTCTCATAGCAGTTGTAGCGCGCCTGCATCAACCGCCTGCGTATGTGCACACAGTCAAATTAAATATTCTTTAAAAGATAAGTGTTCGACTGTATGCAGAAGCAAAGCATTTGCGTCAAAACTGAAGTATACTTCGGCTTAAGACTGCAAAAAACTCAGTGGTCAGGAAAGGAAAGGGTGAAATTCATAATTTCACATTGTTTTGAAATCCGTCACCAAGATTTGGATTGCTTGCAAAGTTTGGCTTGTTTACAGACTATTAACTTTGAGGTCAGTGAATTATCTTTTATATCAGTCAACACAAAAGATTCTGAAAAAGGACTGCCTGAAGAGTCTAAAGATTCCAACAAAATCCATTGAGACTCAAGGAATCCTAATGATGTTCATGATTTCATTTGGTAGCATTTTTTCCCTTTTTAGGATCTTTCCACTTAGAAGATAACATTTTTCCAGCAGAGAGATGGTCATCAATCACTTATACTGTCTAACTGGTGATGATTGGAGCTTTGGGAACCATGCATTGACTAATGTAGTGGGAGTTGTGATCTCATTGTACCATTATTTTATACAGGAAAATTAAGAGGCTTCTCAGTGGTCAGGCTAAAATCACTTTAAGACAAATGTGGTCATTAACTGGTCCCATTTAGGTTTTTATGTAATGATCTTTAGTAAATTTTTGTATAAATTGATCTCAGGAAAGTCCTTTCACATGCCAGCAGGAATCTTGGCATATCAACATCTCACACAAGGTTTACATGAAGAGTGTGAAGGGAGATTCACTGAGTAAAAATCATATGATTCAGATGCGAGAAGCATTTGTTCTATCCTCCCTCTTGTTCTCCCTAGGACAAACGGTTGAGTTAATTGCTTGATGTGAGGGCACCTGTTGAGGGGACATCGAGTATATGTTACTTTCGTTGATTCCAAGTGATTCCATTGTTCAAGGAATGGAGGCTTCAGTTAGGATCAGAATTGGCTTTGTCACACTGGACTCTAGAGTTGTCGTCAGAATATTCAAATTGCGATACACCGATCAGCCACAACATTAAAACCTCCTGTCTAATATTATGTAGGTCCCCCTCGTGACACCAAAACAGTGCCAACCCACATCTCAGAAAAGCATTCTGAGATTATATTCTTCTCAACACAATTGTACAGAACGGTTATCCGAGTTACCTTTGACTTTGTCAGTTTGAACCTGTCTGGCCATTCTCTGTCAACCTCTCTCATCAACAAGGCTTTTCCGTCCACAGATTTGGCCAATTTGGTTGTTTAGGAGACCTGGCTGGAGTCACTCAGCATGCCCTGGATTCAAACTCATGACTCCATGGGTGGTATTCAGTGTCAATACTCGCTGTGCTACCTAGCCCCCATGCTGAATTGATTTTTAACAATAACTTATAAACCTTTAAATACAGAACTACCATGAGCTCCAAGGTTAATCAATGGTAGATGCCTCTGCTGAAGCCATTAGTCCATATTATGTCAACTTCATTGTTTAAAAATCGTGTTTAATAGCAGAATGCCTGGTGAACAACAACATGATCCAACAGATAATGATCTGTCCATCAGAAAACGACAGCCATTAAAGCACGACATACAAGCCTAGCAGTGTCTGTCCACTCCAATGATGCAATCGAATCATTCACCCTTAAACTACATTTCCATTTGTATATATCAGAATATTTCTTAACAAATATAAAATATATTGTTTCTCAACTTAACCTAAAAGCAATAGGTTTATGTATTTCCGTGGTTGTTTTATCCGATTACGTCATTCACCTAGTGAAATACGTTAAGTACACAAAGCCTTTGAACCTTTTGTGTCTTTGTCCTTTTTCCCCTTCAAATCAATGTTTGTAATGTTTTAATACACCTCAGAGCTGGTTGGTTTGGTTCATAGCTTAGATCATTTTTAGAACATTTTTATTAAAGGATTTAATGAAAAGCCTATGGAAATGATTGAAAAAGTGAGTGGGCGCTGTCACGCTCTATTGAAAACTTGTGAAGAATCAAATCAAATTGGGAAATTGTATCAATACCCAGCCCTAAAAAGGAGTGAGACGCTGTACAGTCACACACATAGCAGCCGAGAAGAGAGAGGAAGGACAGCTTTGAAAACAACAGCTGGAAAGTGGAAAATGAGTCAGAAGCAAGGAACATTTGGATGCATTTTAATAATGTAGACAATGTTAGAGCAAAGTGTAGAATTTGCCAAAACAAAAACTCATATAGAGCCGGTGTTCTACACACAACCTACACCAGCATATGCAAACTGGGCACCCTAATAATTTAATTAGAATTGTTTTAACACCAATCATAGTCAAACTATAGCAAACTGTTTGACTTATACTAAACATATATTTTTTTAAAGAGCTGTTTGGGAGCCAAAAGAGCTGGCTCTTTCTGGTGGCTTTTCTGGCTTTCGCATTTGGCGGGTGGTAGTTTCACACACAGGACAGCTGTTTTAATATATTTGGTGACTTCCCAGATCCATGGTTTTGCTGTTAAAGTGCAATGCTCATGCTTGAAGTGAGATGCAATGAGATGCAGTGGCCAAAGATTGGTCAGATGGATCAGTCAATGACTGAAAAAACAAACAAACGGAAGTTACTCAATCTCCACCTTGATTACTTGATTAATTTATTTGTTGAGTACTCCAGTGACCAAAATTCACATCACATATATTTCTTTCATATGATTTAATCTTCTTATCAATGGGAATTTGGGGGTCTACATTATCAATTAGAGGTATTGCCCATCTTTGAAGTTGTTAAGACTCTGAAACAAACTCTAAACAATATGCCACCTTTAATTATTCATGGATAACACTTTAACCTGTAGTTAAAACTGTTATTTTAGTTTTGCATATTAGCTAATTATAAAGTAGATGTGTGCCTAACCATCAAGGTATTTAAGCATCTACTTGTTTAGAGAGTCATTTGACTGAGATCTGCTCTCAATATCTCAATATTATATTTTAACATTTTAAAGACTCTTTCAGGTATGCTGGTGTTATAAATGTAACTTATTGGGATGGGAGGTTAGTTCAAATGTATTCAATGCTTTGTTATTCCTGTTGGGACCCACAGCTCATCAGTAAAGCTTTCTGTTCTCTCTGTTTGTCCTGCAGTGTCTTGATGCCAGAACTAGCAGTCATGGAGCTGAGCAGGCAACTGTGTGTGAAGATGAAGAAGCAGAGGAAGGCAGAGATGTCTGTCCCGGCTGTCATGAAAGGACTGGAGATCCACTTCTACCTGCCTGACACACACCAGCTCGAGTACTTCAAAGACTGCCACACTGCGGAGGACCTGTGCGTGGAGGCTGCCAAGAGATGCCGTAAGTGTTTGGATTGTTGCCCACACATGTGTTTAATGTACTTAAGTATACCACTTTAATGCATCTTTCAGGACATACCATATGAATATGATGCTGCGTTTTCTTCACAGTGATGCATAATTTCATCATTTACATCACTGGTCTGACTGACTTGTATTATGGTATAACTAAAACAGGGTTGTAATGATACCAAAATATAAATTTGAAATGTCAATTTTTATATATATATATATACACACAGACAGACAGTATCTCACAAAAGTGTGTACACCCCTCACATTTTTGTAAATATTTGATTATATCTTTTCATGTGACAACACTGAAGAAATGACACTTTGCTGCAATGTAAAGTAGTGAGTGTACAGCTTGCATAACAGTGTAAATTTGCTGTCCCCTCAAAATAACTCAACACACAGCCATTAATGTCTAAACCGCTGGCAACAAAAGTAAGTAAAAACAAAAGTTTCACTCCTAAGTGAAAATGTCCAAATTGGGTCCAATTAGCCATTTCCCCTCCACGGTGTCATGTGACTCATTAGTGTTATAAGGTCTCAGGTGTGAATGGGGAGCAGGTGTGTTAAATTTGGTGTCATCGCTCTCACACTCCCTCAAACTGGTCACTGGAAGTTCAACATGGCACCTCATGGCAAAGAACTCTCTGAGGATCTGAAAAAAAGAATTGTTGCTCAAGAGGGTTAAAGCAGTGCTGGAAAATAATGGTGGCCACACAAAATATTGACTCTTTGGGCCCAATTTGGACATTTTCATTTAGGGGTGTACTCACTTTTGTTGCCAGCGGTTGTTGCATGGCTGTGTGTTGAGTTATTTTGAGGGGAAAGCAAATTTACACTGTTATACAAGCTGTACACTCACTACTTTACAATGCAGCAAAGTGTCATTTCTTCAGTGTTGTCACATGAAAATATATAATCAAATATTTACAAAAATGTGAGGGGTGTACTCACTTTTGTGAGATACTATATATTAGTATCATCTTGGTAACGACGTGTCGGTACTTTTGACATCTCTAAGCTTAGTTTTGGCGAGTGATAATTCAGAGGGGGTTTCCTGTAGTTTTCTTTTTATGCTGAGAGTACAGTTTAACCGTTTCTTACAAAATAAGTGCACTTTTGCTGTTGTATTTTTGATCTTTTTCATTTTCATCAATAACAAGCATGCGTAGGAAGGGAAATGGTCTTCTAAAGAAAAATACAAGTTCATACGGTTCAACACAGAGATATAAAGGGGCATTCTTCATACATAGATTGCGTGATTGAGGAATGGGGGATTTGTACCGTCAGCATTTCACAGAATACAAAAGAGGAACTTTAAGGGTTTTTACTGTTTACTGTTATGTGAAGGCATTGACCTGAGGATGAGGAGCACTACAGACTCCCTGTTCATCTCCTCCCAAGTCCACAGTGCAGCAGCATATCTGTCTGTTTGGCTCTTGATCAATACTCATCCACAAAATGACTGCTGTGTGTAAATGTCACATCCAGAATCTTCTAAAAGTTGTGACCAAGGACAAAAACCGGCTGGAACGTGGGAGAGGAAAGGGAAGTTCATATTAGATGAAAAGGCAGCAGGAGAGGAACTGCAATGGTGTTTGTTTCTTGCAGTCTGCTATTACACCCTGTAGTTAGCCACTGGTTTTACTTCAAAGGTTCGAAAGTCTTCTTTTGTGCTTAACTTTATTACAGCAAGGGAAATGGAGCGTTCCTAAAAGTTTAAACCTACTGTAAACACTTTGTTTTTTGTCACTATTTCCCTAGAGTTTTACAATGATTCTAAGATCTGACCATTTTCGTCAAGGAATATTGCACATCATGTCCAAACAAGTATCAAGTCTTATCAGTGCACCTACATCATTAGGCTTATTATTTATGAACCAAAAAAATCAATCAAATATAAATTGAAAAAAAACTTAATGTGTACTATCATTAAAATGTAAAACGTAATAACCTGCTGCTCATCTGAAACAACTTTTGCTGTTCGAATGATATCGTCAAGGCAGCGCTAGCTATTTTATGTTAACCAATAGCCTAATAGCTATTTTGGCATTGTTTTAGGCTACTGTTATAGGCAATGCAGTTTCTAAAATCTTGCCAAATGTTAACATAGTAATTTTTTTAACTATGCAAAAAATGGATAATTAGCAAATAAATAAAAGCAGCGTTACCATTGGGATATGTGGAGATGTTTTTTTATAGTGAACTGTGTATTGGTCAGGCCTCTTTAAAAGTATGTGCCGACTACATTCTGGCATGGTACGGTCACTTCTCACAGTTCAGATGGCTAAAATAATGGCCCTACATTTTTCTTTCTCATTGAATATTCTGTTTCACTCTGAAATATATCGCATTATGAAAGGATAATGGGTTATGATTGACGTTTCATGTTGACTTTAAGATGACTGAAATGATCTGTACCTGCTCCTGTACTTGCTGCTCTGTTTTTCCATTCTGTATATCAATGTTTAACCTTCGACCCATTTTTGTGTCATCTTCCCGTAAAAGCTTATTAAATACCCTTGTAAATTGAAATTTACTCCGTAACCATTTAGCTGTAAGCACTTCCTCTCAGACATCATGGAGACATACTGAAACACTGATGGGACATTTTGCTCTTGAGAACTTTTAAGACACTAATCAGGCTCTAATTTCTTCTCCAGACATCTCACCTCTGTGCCACAACCTGTTTGCTCTATATGAGGAGAGCCAGGATGTCTGGTATGCTCCCAATCATGTGTTCAAGATCACAGAGGAGACCAGCATCAAACTTCACTACCGAATGAGGTGAGAGACCACAAACAGATTGCTGCTGGAAAACTCCCAAACAAAGTTTTTAAGCACTTACATATAGCGTTTTTGTTTTGGGGGTGGGGGGTGTGGAATTTCACTAAGAAATGTCTGGGTCATATTTCACCCTAAAATCACAATAAAAAAATATATATATTTAAAAACTGAACCTTACATTTGAAAAGAAAATGTTTTGTGGACCATTAAGATTTTTTCACTTTTAACATTGTTTTTATGACAGTTAAGCACATTTTCCCTCTAAAGTCTCATTACTGTAATGCAAAAAAATCAGTACTATTCTAATTATGTATGTAAATTAGAGCTTTAAAAATTAACGTGATTAATTTAAAAGGTCATTTTTCCTTAATCACAATTAACGTATTTACTGATTTGACATCATATTCTGATGTTTTATTCAGCCCCATGTTAGTTCTAAACACTTGGAGTAGGGCTGGAAACTCTCTGCCCGGGGTCATTACACTGACACACACACAAAACAGCGATTCCGTGTCAATGATCAAGTGATGGTGAAAGGACCTCTTAATGTTTTTTGTTGTTCAAAACAAGCCTAGATGGGACTTGTGACAGAAAGCAAATACTGTACAGCCTCTGTAAGTACTTTGTCTTAACCATCACCAAACGCAGATTGTGACGTTGTCAGCAAGTGCTTTTAATGTGGTTCACGCCCTGACAAGAATCATAAATGTGGCTTCACGACTGTAGCAAAGCAGATAGCCACTGTCTGCTGCCCTATTATTATTGTGGAGGAATAGAGTTTGAGAGATTTAATGTACATTGCAACAAATAAGCAACCTATGGGAGCAACCAACGGGCATGTCTGTTGAAGCGGCTTGATGCTGTCTACACTGGATGCATTGGCAACAACGTTCTAAACCGTTTAATTTGTGTAGTAGTGCCAGCGCTTGCAGCGGATCTTCCAGTGTAGATAGCATTATTGATTATAATGGGGTTCTATTGCTTTTGATGTGATGCACTGCTCACATCCGGTGTAGACAGAATGTGAGACTTTGGGAAACGTTACTTGATTTGGTGCTATTTTAGTGCATTTCTATCTTTTATACTGTGGAAGGCTTTGTTTTGAAAATGTTAAAGCATATATTTTCTTTTATAAGAAGGTAATGCATGCTTTTGTATAGGAAATGAAGTATACAGAGTCAAATTTGAGCACTTTCAAAGATCTGCAATTTATCGTGATTATCTGTGAAAAATTATGCAATTAATCATGATTTAAAAATTTGAATCATCTGACAGTACGAATTTTAATATTGTTAAAATCCTCCTGTCTGGACATGAAAATAAAATTAAGAAAAATATTAATGTAATATATTTTTTTTTTTTTTTTTTTTTTTTGTAGTGAAATTTACCCCTGGTGAAATTATATGATTATATTTATATTTAATATATTTACATTTGAAGAAATTATTCTACAAATGGCTTACTGTATAGTTGACTCTGCATATTAAGCAAGGATAAGATAAATAATTTTAACTTTGAAAAAATGTCACACATCAGCTTGAAGACAAAACAAGAACTGTTCCTCTTATAAAAAGCAAAATGGATAGAAATCATCTCACCAGTGTTTCTATCCTCTCTTATTTTGAAAGAAATTTTAACATTAAAAGATTCTTTGCAGACTAAAATGTAGGATCCCCTTAACTTCCCCTTTTCACCAGTAAAACTAAGATAAGAGTCATTTACTCATTAAAGATCAGTGGTGGGTACAGAGCTGCTGTCTCCCCATGTACAGCTTACCTGTTTTGCACACAAACAGGTTATGGTCAACCTTTACACTCCCTCTCTTCCTCTGTGGCATAGAGAACTTTTTTCTCACTCATACTACTTCCTGTTTACAATGAGCTCTTGCTCGCGTGGCAACAGGGTGGTGTGTTTTGCATGTAAACTGTGCACTGTATGTACCATATGCTAGTGTTATTTACATCAATGTCAGTCTTTGTGATGACCCTGTATTTTATGTTTAGCATGTTTTTGTAGTGTATCTTCTCTTGTCATCATGGTTTTATGAATGCATTCATGACCATTTAAAAAATGTGGGCATGTTAGCACATGCACAATTGAATATATTTGCCTACTTGTTTTACCTCCTTTCTCTTTGACATACCCATAATTCCTCTGACAACTAATGTTTCCTTGTTTACTCAGGTTTTATTTCACAAACTGGCATGGCACTAGCGAGAGAGAGTCTACAGTTTGGAGACACTCTCTCAGCAAACAAAAAGGGGGTATGATCTCTCAGAAGGGCCCGGACG
>JAVLUX010000017.1:24750000-24757500 GCA_032164185.1 Moxostoma hubbsi
TTACACACTCTGCACAAAATCGAGAAGATGTGCTTCTGTTGTACATCTTTTCTCAACACGTAATGACACTCTAGTGCATGGATTAATGCTGGTACATTTTGTGAGAAGCTTAGTGGATTTATCTTTCCAGAAATGCATTCAGTTTCAGATAATTTCCTCTACTTTGGCATTTATTATTCACTAAGAACACAAACCACAACATCAGAGCTGTTACATATACTGGACACTTCATCAGTAATATGAACAGGCTCTAGGCTTGCTTTTAGGATACTGAAGTTCTGTTTCCTCTGCAGCACCTCTGTGACAATTCTCTTTTTCCAAAGAGGAAATCCCTTATGCAAATAGTACTTTTGTGTTAGTTTTCTTGTACATTTTACATGTTATCAGCGCCATTTTTGGATTTCTACAGTAACCTTCTGTTACCAAATACTTCCCTGTCAGTCAGGAGCAAACTTACACTTATCTCAGCTTATAGTCACCTAATATGCTCTGTTCATCTGATTTGTTTAACAAATCCTCTTCTCTACCCTCAATGTTCTTTTCTTGCTTCTCTTTATTTCTTTTTTTTTTTTTACCTTTTTATTTTCCTTTTCTCTTTGTCCTTCAGTTGGACCTGTGTGAGTCAAGACCCGTTCCTCAGTATAAAAACTTTCAGATTGAAGCGAGCCCTCAGGGCTACAGATTGTTTGGAACAGAGACATTCAGGCCTACTCTGAAGGAGCTCCTGGAGCACCTGCAGGGCCAGAACCTGCGTACAGAGAACTTGCGCTTCCAGCTTCGCCGTTGCTGCCCACCACAACCCAGAGGTACCAACACTAGTCTTTGCTCATTCTTGTTCAGCTCTGTCAGATGCAATAGAACAACTTTTATTCATCATTCAATAACAGTTAGAGTTGCAGATAAGAGGTATCCCTGATCATTATAGCTCAGGCCCACTATGCCATCCACCCATTCCAATCAAACAAATCATTCCATGCATCCAGTCCAATCAAACGACTCATTCTATCCATTCATCCATCCGTCCACCACACAGTCAAACGCACCATCCATCTGTCCATCACCCAATCATCCTTCCATACCAACCAAACACACCATCCTTCCATACCTATCAAACACAGCATCCGTCCATTCATCACCCAATCATCCATACATTCCAACCAAACATGGCATCCATCTGTCCTTCACTCAATCACCCATCCATACCAGCCAAGTACAGCATCCATCTGTCAATCACCCAATCATCCATCCATACAATCAAACACAACATCCATCCATTCGTTACCCGATCATGCATCAACATCATCCATCTGTCTGTCACCGAATCATCCACCCATTCCAACTATACATGGCATCTATCTGTTTGTCACTCAATCACCCATCCATACCAATCAAGCACAGTATCCATCTGTCAATCACCAAATCGTCCATCCATACCAACCAAACACCATTCATCCGTCTGTCACCCAATTGTATGTGAAGTGATTTTTGTTTGTAATCTGAAATGAAGCTGAAATTGGTCCTGTGTTTACTTTGATTTTAAATAAATTTAGAACACTGTTTATGAGGATAGGATTTTCTCTAGAAATGTCCTATGAAGCTTAATTCTTTAGAGCCATTAATGGATTAAATACACACCGAATAAACCTTTTCTTTTGATATGACTTAAAGTTAAATGGAAAACACAAGTGCATTGGTCATTGCTCCAATTTTACTGTAAGCTACTGTCTGAAAGGCCAGGATTTTCCATTGTTCAATTGTGCACTGCTGCACACTCAATATGTCTTTGTGTTTTTTCTCATGTGGAATGGTTGAATCCTAGAACAATTACGAGAATTAAGATGTAAAGTTTGGGGTTTGTTTCAGGGCTTGTCAAGTTTGCTATAGAATTTCCAGTTGACACTTTTATTAGCCTTCGTTGTCATCACCTGTAATTGATACGTGTAGCATCTGTTATTCAAAATAGTACTCAGTGCCATAATTTTTGTTCAGCACATTAATTTTCTAAATGTATTGACAGATCAGACTGTTATTCAGTAAATATAGAGCTAAACATTTATCAAAAATGACAAACAAGAGACTGTATATCAGTTATTCTGAGCTGGGGTTGTAAATGGTCTTAAAATCAATTGTGTGTGTGTGTGTATGTATGTATATGTATATTAATTTAAATTCATTTTTTTGTTACTTGGAACAATATAAAAACTGCACAAGGGTGATTTTAAATATTTTTACAGTAAACTGTCCCTTTAAAACATTATATGGTTTATTTGCTGATTGATTGAAGAGTACAACATTTCATAGATCTTTTACAGTATTTCTGTTATTCTTCCTCAGAATGTCTTCCTCATATATTGATTTGGCTGCTAGTTCATCAACTGCAATGCGCTAACAAAACTTGAAGCAAATGTAAATTAGGGGCAATATATTAAAAATGTTCACGTATTACAACAAAAATATATATACAATATCCTGGAACATACATTGCCATGAATAAATACCTAAGTGCGTCAAATTCTAATTTCCACAATTATTTCAAACTCATCAGTTTAAATGAATGCAGAACTGTGTAAAAGAATTTCAAGTCTCGCCTTTTCTCTGAGGTAGGACTTGTTCATTCGTTGAGCAAATAAACATTCCTTTGAGCTGATGTATGTAAATGTTGTATAAAACTCTGTCACATGACTGCTCTATAGCACAATGAGAGTTTCACTCCTTGATTTAGTTGCGTTTGGAATTGCACAAACCAAACTGCTGAACATTTCCGCTGCCACATTTTCCACTGCTGCTTTCTTTGTCATTTCCAGACTGTTTCTATCACCTCGAGTTTGCATTTTATGCCTCCTTATCTCACTGCGGGACATGTAAGGACTCAGAACATGTATCTCCGAAGTATGTAAATCTAGAAACGAGACAGTTAAACACTAAATGTTTTGACTTTGAGGTGAAAGAAGAATTTGCTTTATAGTGACCAGCTTTTTCTGTCCTTTTGTTAATGTTACAGTGCTCTTTAGAGAAGTAAGATTTGAGCACATGCACAAAACCATATCCTTGCATGACTTTGGGCAGCTGTGAAACTGGCAGCAAATAGCTGTGCAGTCTCAGATTTCAGACAAGTGATCCACAAACAGAAGCTTTATCCAGCCAATCATCAGTTGGATCTGACCAGCCTAAATGGCCATAAGAGAGATGAACGAATATCTATTTACTGCTGTGAAACCAGGGTCCAAAATAAAAAAAATTTGTTCTACCTGCCAGTGTCGGATGACTTAAGATGACTTAATTCATCCATAATGTCATAAAACAGTATTTTTTTAAATTAAAAATAGACCTATTTCTGTCACTTTTACAATGGGATTATTTAGCTGTTTGTTACCTGCATATGCAAGTTTGACAAACGGTGCAGGTGATTGTGTCACTCGCATGAGTCACGGCAAAAGTTTTCTTTAGTACACAATTTGAATGGCTTTGATTTGAATCTCTCATGTTGAGGGTAAGACTATCATTCTTATAATTCGATACAAACAATGTATTATGTTGCTGTTCCTAAAAAGATTAGTTTCAATGGGCAAGTAACTCTTATTTAAATTTTATTTACTCAGCAAAGTCATATGTTGGGGTTTGGTACGTGTTAAAGGAATGGTTTACCCAAAAATGTAATTTCGGTCATAATTTACTCTTTCGACTTCCATGTTCCAAACCCGGATTATTATAGTTTTTCCATGGAACACAAAAGGAGATATTAGATTAAATGTTCGGGATTGACTGCCTCTTCGTCATCATAACGATGAAATGAAGGGTGACTGAGACTGTCAGTGTAATTTTTTGTGAGCTATTCCTTTATATTTGGACTCTGAATGAAACTTTGCATTTTGAATCAGCATATTACATAAATAGTTACACTACTTAAACATCAGGAATAATTTGGCTGCGAAAAATGCCCAGTTATTGAATATCAGACTTGATATATGACTTTATCTTGTCTTGTTTTCGTGTGTTCTTCTGCGAGTACATGCTGAGACATCAGTGACAGGCAGGAAATGTAGTAAATGTGGGTTTCCGTTGTTCACATCTCTTGATCTCTTGATCCTACTTGCACTCATATAAACAGAGCTGTGTAGGTCTGGCTCAAGATGATGTCAACAAGTAGACAAAAAGACCAGCTGATTGCTGAAGAATGAACACGCTAACACACACAAAGACACTCACAAATACACTGAATGTACCCGGACACGTGTACCCACACGTTTAATGTTTTAGTGTAGCATGTGGTGTGTTTTGGATAACAGTGCACTCTTGTGTCACTGCACAACTTCCTCTTCCTCTCTCTTTGTTTAAGTGGGGGTAGTTATCCTTTACACACACACACACGGACATGTTCTGTATTTATGTATTTTTACAACTCCTAAATAATTTGGTAAGTTTATGTAATTAGCAGTTGTTTTACACATACAAATGCTTATACACGACCACCTTAAAATGTTTGGACATAACTACTTTTTTTATTATTACTTATTTTTTCCACATTTTAGAATGATAAATGTAATCGAAACTATGGAATAATGCATATTATGAATTTACCAAAAATCTTAAACAATTAAAAAATATACATTTTGGCTTCTTCAAAGTACCCTTCTCCTAGATTACAGCTCTACACATTCTGGGCATTCGCTCAACCAGCTTCATTAGGTATCTTCCTGGTATGCCATTTTAAAGTATAAAAGTAATTCCCATATATGCTGTGCACTTGTTGGCTGCTTTCGCTTGCTATACGGCCCACATAATCCATTTGAAAAAAAAAATTAAAAATATATATATATTATTACTGTAGAAGATTATCATTAAATGGTTTCAGAAAGATTCATATGTAGGCACAAAAAATACAGTATTTGTCTACAGAAATAATTTCAGCCAAGAATCAATCAAAAGGTTTTTAGGATCATGAGAATCACACATTTTCGAAACATATTTTTGAGAGTCTACGTTTTGATATACTCGGATGTTATAAAGATGTGTTTTTTTATGTAGGTCCTTGAGACAAACCTGATCATATACTTCCCACCAATTAAAATGGTCTTTTTATCCTTCAGAAATATCCAACCTATTGGTGATGACCACAAACCGAGAGCCCGTCCCCCAGAGACAACCTCAAGTCAGCCAGCTGAGTTTCCACCGCATCCTTAAGGAGGAGATTGTACAGGTGACAAACTGCTCTGAATATTTTCACTAAATAACTGAGGGAATTTGAACCAAATACTGTATACCGACAGCATTTAAATTATGAAATGAAAAGCAGACATTGTCAAAATCTGCTATTCACGTTCTGTCAAATGCCTGCTTATGTCACCTTTGTGTGAATATTTCTGTCATTGTGGTTTTGTTCAGGGTGAGCATTTGGGACGGGGGACGAGAACCAACATTTATGTAGGTATTCTAAAGCTAAAGAGTGAGGATGACGATGAGATGGGAGGATACACGCAGGAGATGAAGGTGGTGTTGAAAGTGCTGGGATCAGGACACAGAGATATATCTTTGGTGAGTTCTACATGTGGGAATACATGGAAAACTTGGACAAATGTAAGGGTGGGGAGGGGGGTCAATCATGAATAGGATTGGATATCAAGAACCGGTTCCATTTTTGAAAAAATACCATAACCATATGATTTTCATGACTTTCGGTTCCGTTAGCTGTTCCTGTACGTGCAATTTTCTGCAGATGGAACACTATACTAAAATACTCTACAGCGTTACCAGTGAATTTTGATTCCCGAACAAATAACTCTTATGAGCCGGTTCTTTTAGTGGATCAAAAACACATCAGTCGTAGTGGTTACTAAATTATTTTTATACTGATGTGCAAGTTATGAATGTCCAATTCTGAAATAAGATCTAAGAACTGTTGAAGTATCACAAGCCTGAAGTACAACATAAGACTACATAAAACAACCGTCTCTGGAACTGTTGCTGTTATTTCATGTTGTACTTCAGACCGTGTTACTGATTACTGTTTATGTGACAATATGTAGTTAAAGATACACATGAGTTTTTTTTATTTTTATAATAAGTGCAATTTTATAAAATAATAAATGAATTAATGAAATATGCTGTCACATTTCTTGCTTGTTTAGAATTTGTATATAAAATATAGTTGAGATGAATTATTTTACTGCATGTATGCCTCTAAAAATTTTGATAACATGTCAAAATAATTGTTTTAGATGTATTCCTGATTTAGGTACACTTTATATTAGGTGTCTGTCACTACTATGTACTAACATTAAAATGCATAAAAAAATGGCATTTGCTGCTATTAAGGTTGAGGTATGGGTAGCTTTAGAGGTAGAGTGAGGGTTAGAGGTTAGATTTAGGGTAAGGGTTAGGTTGCAACAGACTTCAGAGGGCAGTAAATGCCAGATGAATTGCATCTCTTATTTCCAAATAATTAATCCTTAAAAGTACCAAAAGAATCCGTAATGGTATCATTTCTGGAATCGTCAAGGAACCGGAATCGTTTAGAAGAATTGTAACTGAGATCTTTAAATTCCTTATGATTCCCATCCCTAATCATGACTGGGCCCTCACACATTTTTCATGTTCTCTTTGCTGATTTGTTTTTATATTTGTTATATTGAAATCACATTAAAAAAATCTGACAGTTCACCAAGACGAGATAAATTCTCTGAAAACAATCCATAATATCTTGTACGGTTTTGCTAGACCGATACATTTATCTTCTTTTAGATATCGTTTACTGGAAACCTGGGTATTATTCTGTCATACATGGTGACAAACATGGTGCTCTTTTGACATTAAAAGTATGTCCTTCTGTATCTCTTCTCAGGCCTTTTTTGAGACAGCTAGTATGATGCGTCAAATCTCTCATAAACACATCGCCTTGCTCTATGGAGTGTGTGTCCGTCACCAGGAAAGTAAGTGCATAACACAATTGTGTCTAGGGTGTTGCCAATCTAGTAACATGTGATTCATGCTGTATCTAATGATTGCCATATACAGTGATGTTGATGAAAGTACAGTAGGGTTCAAAAGTCTGAGACCAGTGATTCAAAAACAAATTGGAACCTGGAAAGTTGGAAAGAAATTCTTTAGATTTTTTTTTTATGATGTAAAGAGTGATTTATGATTCTTCATTATTTCTAGGTCACCATTCAAATAGTCAAATTTGTGACATTGACCATGTTTTTTTTTTTTTGTAGAAAGGTCAGATATATTTGCTTCCATTGAATCACACAAGTTCTTTCTCTTGTGTTTAACACTGGAAAACAGTCGTTTACCTTAGTAATTCACAACTATTTCCTGATTGAAATTTATTGATTGTGCAAGATTCTACAACTATTCCATTTTGTTCTCTTTTGTTCTAGCTTTGCATGCCATGAATGAGAAATAGGTCATTGTTTTTATTTGGCCTATTGAATTGTGTCCAGCAATTATAGGAACTGGTGTAAAAGTAATTTATTTCTTCAAAAAGAGAACTAAAGACACTGT